>JASPKZ010001241.1:852500-1422500 GCA_030220185.1 Diploptera punctata | reverse complement strand
ATATCTATATCATAATGGCAGGGAAGTAGAGTACTGTTGTTATATCCTTGGCTTCAATTGTGTCAACGAATCGCCTTTGAAACGGCAGACAATTAATCAAAATTAACCGATTTGGTACTCGATTTGGGTCTTACAAATGGTTCGAGATTTAAATAAGACAATATGCTAGCTCATCGTACAACTTATTATTGATGTAAATGTCTTGAAGAAAAAAATTTAATATCTATATCATAATGGCAGGGAAGTAGAGTACTGTTGTTATATCCTTGGCTTCAATTGTGTCAACGAATCGCTTTTGAACCGGCAGACAATTAATCAAAATTAAACGATTTGGTACTCGATTTGGGTCTTACAAATGGTTCGAGATTTAAATAAGACAATATGCTAGCTCATCGTACAACTTATTATTGATGTAAATGTCTTGAAGAAAAAAATTTAATATCTATATCATAATGGCAGGGAAGTAGAGTACTGTTGTTATATCCTTGGCTTCAATTGTGTCAACGAATCGCTTTTGAACCGGCAGACAATTAATCAAAATTAAACGATTTGGTACTCGATTTGGGTCTTACAAATGGTTCGAGATTTAAATAAGACAATATGCTAGCTCATCGTACAACTTATTATTGATGTAAATGTCGTGAAGAAAAAATTTAATATCTATATCATAATGGCAGGGAAGTAGAGTACTGTTGTTATATCCTTGGCTTCAATTGTGTCAACGAATCGTTTTTGAACCGGCAGACAATTAATCAAAATTAAACGATTTGGTACTCGATTTGAGTCTTACAAATGGTTCGAGATTTAAATAAGACAATATGCTAGCTCACCGTACAACTTATTATTGATGTAAATGTCGTGAAGAAAAAATTTAATATCTATATCATAATGGCAGGGAAGTAGAGTACTGTTGTTGTATCCTTGGCTTCAATTGTGTCAACGAATCGCTTTTGAACCGGCAGACAATTAATCAAAATTAAACGATTTGGTACTCGATTTGGGTCTTACAAATGGTTCGAGATTTAAATAAGACAATATGCTAGCTCATCGTACAACTTATTATTGATGTAAATGTCTTGAAGAAAAAAATTTAATATCTATATCATAATGGCAGGGAAGTAGAGTACTGTTGTTATATCCTTGGCTTCAATTGTGTCAACGAATCGCTTTTGAACCGGCAGACAATTAATCAAAATTAAACGATTTGGTACTCGATTTGGGTCTTACAAATGGTTCGAGATTTAAATAAGACAATATGCTAGCTCATCGTACAACTTATTATTGATGTAAATGTCGTGAAGAAAAAATTTAATATCTATATCATAATGGCAGGGAAGTAGAGTACTGTTGTTATATCCTTGGCTTCAATTGTGTCAACGAATCGTTTTTGAACCGGCAGACAATTAATCAAAATTAAACGATTGGTACTCGATTTGAGTCTTACAAATGGTTCGAGATTTAAATAAGACAATATGCTAGCTCACCGTACAACTTATTATTGATGTAAATGTCGTGAAGAAAAAATTTAATATCTATATCATAATGGCAGGGTAGTAGAGTACTGTTGTTATATCCTTGGCTTCAATTGTGTCAACGAATCGCTTTTGAACCGGCAGACAATTAATCAAAATTAAACGATTTGGTACTCGATTTGGGTCTTACAAATGGTTCGAGATTTAAATAAGACAATATGCTAGCTCATCGTACAACTTATTATTGATGTAAATGTCGTGAAGAAAAAATTTAATATCTATATCATAATGGCAGGGAAGTAGAGTACTGTTGTTATATCCTTGGCTTCAATTGTGTCAACGAATCGCTTTTGAACCGGCAGACAATTAATCAAAATTAAACGATTTGGTACTCGATTTGGGTCTTACAAATGGTTCGAGATTTAAATAAGACAATATGCTAGCTCATCGTACAACTTATTATTGATGTAAATGTCGTGAAGAAAAAAATTTAATATCTATATCATAATGGCAGGGAAGTAGAGTACTGTTGTTATATCCTTGGCTTCAATTGTGTCAACGAATCGTTTTTGAACCGGCAGACAATTAATCAAAATTAAACGATTTGGTACTCGATTTGGGTCTTACAAATGGTTCGAGATTTAAATAAGACAATATGCTAGCTCACCGTACAACTTATTATTGATGTAAATGTCGTGAAGAAAAAATTTAATATCTATATCATAATGGCAGGGAAGTAGAGTACTGTTGTTATATCCTTGGCTTCAATTGTGTCAACGAATCATTTTTGAACCGGCAGATTCCGGATTGGCGGGTTATATTTATTGATTTGATTCTACAAAATAAGTGTACAGGAGTTATTATGTTTAGTGGGGGAACCAAATTAACTTCATTACAAATAGTTCAGCCAGTGTACATGCAATATACATAAACTTGTGTACTAATCTAGAAAAAATATAATGATCACATTATTATTATTATTATTATTATTATTATTATTTTGCCTCAGGTCCCGACGGTCGCGGGCTCATACCCGGCCGAGGTCAATGGATTTATTTATGTGGGAAAAATCCAAGGAGCAACTCCTCCGAGAGGGGCTTTAAGCCGTGGGTCCAAAGTTTGTAATTGATGTAGCAGTTTGCCACATACTATAATAGGCCACCTTAGAGAAACTTCGGTAGAAATATAGAGTTGTACGTACGTGAGTATAAAATTTCCTAAAATTATATTATATTTAATGCATAATAATAATTTGGTAGGTTTCTAGAAACTATTGTCGCACCTAAGGATCGCGTATGACTTAGACGCATTCCTTTAAGTTAACACAACATATGTTTGAACAAAATTTCCTAATTAACTTTATTTATTTCACAATCATTTAATTATCTGTTAGTCAAGTGTCTCTTCACAATTAATTGGTCGTCTTCTTCTTTACACTCGCTGACGGTATCACTTAGAATACCTTTTTATCTTCACGTCTAGATATCGTTTCACCGCCTTAGTCCTGACACAACTGACTAGTCCGACTCTCGTTCTTCCTTATACATGCAAGGACAGGAATAATCAGGAATCTCATTCGAGACATTTATCTGGTCGAAAACTTGAGAATCTACCTTTCCAGAATGGAGACATGGAGGCACAGACGCATTTGGAAATGTATCCACGGGGCATTGATTCGCGGCTCGAAAGCTCACAAATCTCCCCTACCTTACAAGGCAAACCCGGACTCTCGTCTTCGCCTGCAATATTCAAACGTCAGCCCAAACATTCTTCACAATATTTAGAACAGCGTAGATCCCAATGTTCGCGGCTACAAATCCGGCCGATGTCGATGCAATTTTGAAGGCATACAAATTTCGAGCATGGGTTCCTCTGGAAATACAATAAAACGTAGTTTTTATAAATCATAGATTCACGGCACGTAAAAGAACCTTACATCTGAAATAAGAGCCATATCAGCAAAACATCTGACCTACGCCCTATTTAAATTGTGATGCTAATAATGCAATAAGCGGTTAGATAGCGTCGTTAAATCAATTAATACATATACGTTTATAATACATGTATAATGTAGACATATTTTCGTCACAGGGTTGGGTAACTATCGCATGTCATTGTGTATATATTTGTGTATAAACCTAAGACAATACATATACAGGACAGGAATATTGTTAGAAAGCAGATTGGTATGTTTGAATTAATAAAGCACAGTACAATTTCCTTTCTTATACTTCATCGATTATTGCAGTTATCGAAAAAAAAAACTTAATTTTCCTGCAATGTTTCCAGTGTTAAATTTTAATGTTGTTATTGCCTCACTGCCAACACTGGCAAGCGATTAGGATTTTCTCCTCTAATAATTTTAGTGGTTTAGTTAAAAGTTCAATTCAAAAGAAATCGATAACTGAATTCGTAGAATTTGGTTGTAATTTATCACACTGTCGCTGGAAACTAAACTTAAAGCACCTATGACAGAACATTAAGTTGATATTAAGGCCGGTAATTCAAGTACTAAGTTCTGTAGGACATGACATCTCCGTCTTTCGTAAGCTGATGCTCTCGTCTTTCAGATTATTACGTGCAAATTTTTTTTTAAATAATACCTTATTAGCACACGATGTTGAATAGAGTGAGCTAGTTAGATTAGGTTCTACATGACCTACATAATTAACTAATGAGAATCGCTCTTCGCGGAAAGTTAGGTTCTTGAATACCGGTCTAACGTTACATTAAGAAGGGGTAATATATAACAATAATAATAAAAATAACAATAGTACTGATAATATAGTGAAGATATTTCATATCCTCAGTTATTGAGAGATAACGGTCCATTGTGTTCATTAATTTGTGTTTTATCTATTGGTGTATTAGCTTTGTTTTAAAATGTGGAGGGCAGGGGAAGTTGTTTCTAGTGATTCAGATCGACCAGTTGTCATTACTGTTTATCAGGTTCAGGACTGAGAATAAGTAATAAAATAGGTTACAGTAATGTTATCAATGACGCTTAATTCACGTTTGCACAATTATTAGTGGCAATAGATGATTTCTAATTTTATGCATATGTGAAAGTACATTCATAAGGACTTTATTAAACTAAAATTAAGTTACATACAATGTTATTTACAAATATGGATTGCACGGGCAGTAAGCCATACGTGCTGTTGAGAGTCCGTTACAATAAATTGATGTTTGGTAATATACTTAAAAAAAAGAAGAAAACGCAATAACATTACAAGCATATATCAACACAATTACATTATACAATAACTTAATATGAAAGTAAGTCACATTGTGAAAGAGGTTTGTAAAGTTAGTGAATATACAGTAAGTAGTAAATGGTTAGCAAAAATTTAATATGGGAGCCAAAACACCTAGAAAAAGTTAAAAACAAGAGCTATTTGAAAACATTAGACGATCTCATCTGTGATTTTATTTGTCGATATATTAACAGGTTTTATGAAGAGTGATAGCCATCGATAGTTCAAGAACTTTCATTCCGACCCCAAGCCAAATGCCAGTTTCCTTACAAAGAACTTACTTAGGAACTTTTTAAGAAAGCTAGGATTGAATTTCTGCATGTTAAATAAAATACGTGCTATAATGGGATCGGCGAGGAAAGTAGTGTGGAAATATCGTTACATAAATGAGTTAGTTAATTTAAGCACAAATGGGTATAGATACGTACTTATGGACTAAACTTCGTTTGATAATCACGATGTGGTTAAGAATGGTTGGAGTAATGGATGTTCCTCCTGTAGTCCAGAAGCTCCCGATTCTCGAGATAAAAGAATTATGTTTTTACATATAGCAAGTTACCATGGCCGGGTCCCTAATTGTCGGATATTTCCTCGAAAATCATTAAATGTTCTAAAGTTGACTCTCACGACAAAATCAATGACGAAATATTTGTGAAATTGTTTTGAGTATACACTAATTAAAGTCAACTCCCTAATGTACGATACGTAATTGTTATTGATAAATGCTGGTTACCCGATTGTATATAAAGTATACAAGATGGCTAATAAAAGAGACGAAATAATTAGGTTCATGGATTATAGTAGCGGAACATCGCGTAATTTGGACCACTATTCTGAATTTGTTGTTTTTCTTCTTCTAATTAAGGGATTTGAAGTTTGTTTAATTACAGTAATTATCGTTAGTATTGTAACTATTAAATAGCATTGTTATTTTATTCAAATATGGAAACATCTTCATAATTTATAAAATTTCTTACATTACAAGAAAGGTCCACTTACACCTCCATATTCCACATTAGCTTTTAGTAATAATTGGTACTAGTGTAAAGGAAAATAAACAACAAAAAACTTTATTGTAACGGACTGTCAACAGCACGTACGGCTTACTGCCCGTGCGACCCATATTTGTAAATATTGTAAATATCTTACTTTTTGTCTAATAAAGTCCTACTACTACATTAGCTTTTAGTCTATTTTTTAAGTTTATTTACTCTATTAATTTATACAGACAGGCAGAGATTAATCTGAAAACGTTTATGACTGATCATAATTAAAAAGCGTCGATACTGTTTTAATGTTTTGAAAAAAAATATTGTTGATTACAACATTCATACGTCATTCAACTGCAGAGAGCGACGGTCTTTGGATTTAGTAAAATTTCAAGAATATTAAATAAAATTAAGTGAATGGTTTTTAAAGATTATATCCTCATTAACAAAATATACGTATTCGAGTAATGTGGGGCCAGGTCCTCGTGGAGGGTCCACATTAACCGAATTCCATTGTTATGTTTGTTTTATACGGCCACCATGTCACATAATATCAAACTAAACCCGTCAGTATATTAAATCAGCATCCACATAATATATTCAGGAGTATTTTCAACATTTGTAATATACAATAGCAGAAATTAAGAATTGATTCTTGGCTTGAAATATTTTTAAGTGGCCATTTTCATAAATATCACAAACAAACCCTACTTCCCACAAACTATAAAATAAATTGGCCTTGAACCCGTCAAATTTTATGAGGGGAAGAAGTTAAAATATAATCTTTTCAAGGCCAGCACCAATTAAAAAAGATATTAACAGGGTGCACTCAAACAAAAAGGTCCACATTACCGAAACTTTCATATAATTATACTATTCCTTTATAGTTTAACAAAGCTGTAGGAACAGAAGATAAAAATAATCATTAAGCAAGTACTTACCCGTTCAGTGCTGTTTTTTTTTAATCCTCCTTTTCCCTTTCGGCAGGAATCCTTGAAGCTTTCAATATTCTTGTGAAATTATCCTTTGAGCTTTTGCAAGTGCCCTGTCCAGTGCCAATAAAAACCCATTTTTACAACATAAAACAAAAGCTAATATTAAAACAGAATACATTGTTTATAACATGCAAAAAATAAAAAAAATAACAGTCGTGATTTTTTTTGCATTTACCGCCATACCTTGCTGACTGAACCCTATCGAACTGGTATGGGAAAAAGTTTAGAAAGCAATTACAAAAACGAAATATCAACCTCTTCACTGAGTGAAATCATGTGTTCTGCAATTTATGCGTTATGTGGACATAATAGAACTAAATTTGTTGTTGAAAGAGTTTACAGTAAAAATGAATAGAAGAGCTTCACTTTACACCGATATATCCACAAAGATTAATCTTCCATGTCGACAGTGATAGTGGGGATTAAAGTGAAGATACATTTTAGGTATGTTTTTCACGGCACTATTAATACTATTGACTATTCATTGTTTTACTACAGCTTACTGATGAATACACCTATAATTAATTATTTATTTATTTAATAAAAGTAAGAATAATATAACTGTCTAGCTCTCATTATATCATAATATGAATTTATCTATATTTTTAATTAAACTTTATCAAGGGTTAGTCTGTGAATACATATCGCCGCTCTTCATTTCCAACGCTACGCAGTGTACCAAACTACGTCAATCGATAAGTTAGGGCGGCGGCTTCTTTAATTTTGACCGTTAGCGGGATTAACAAGGCTACTATAATATTGTAGAGAGCGTTTCCTTTTGTTTGAATAAAATACAAAATGGTCATTATATTCGTGTCCCTATTGTTGGTGTAATTATACTATTTATTTTAATTAATCTGCGGCACTATTGTTATAATTCCAACACGTAAATGGTGGTCTGCACACTATTATTTGTTCATAACTTTAGCTTGGTTATAATTTTATTTTTAATTCCATATTTTATCACCAGTGAAAATTATATACGTATCTTACGACTAATACTAACTATATTGTACCGTTTTGTAGATTATATATATATATATATATATATATCCACCCATAGTAATTCTGCCCGAAGGCAGGTCCTTCACTGCAATCATAGCATTTTCATGCTATGCTTGCAGCTTTACTAGGGAATTGTAGGTGTGGTAGCTTCCCGTTGCTTTCCACACCGGTGAAGGATGAGGATGATGATGGTGATGATGATAATGATAAGGATGGTGATGATGATGGCCATATGATTTCGGGGACCGTTTGGGCCTTAAAGTTTTTCTGACATTTGTCTTACAGGTGAGGAAAAACCCCGATAAAAACCTCACCCAGAAAAACTGCCCCGACCGGGGATCGAACCCGGGCCCGCTGCGTGACAAGGCAGCACGCTACCTCGAGACTACAGCGGTGGACATATATATATAAAGTTTAATGAAAATTGCTGCTGGATATAACTTAAAAATATTCCCAAGTAAAAGTAAAGTGATGGAATTTCATGGGGAAAATCCAATAAGAGCCAAAATAATATTAAATGATTTTGTAATAGAACAAGTAATGGCTATCAATTGTTTAGGAGTTTTCCTACGCAATAATCGGACATGAGATATTAATAGAAAGCTTATTAAGTTGCAACATATTTGCGATACAATTAGAAGAACATTAGGAAAGAAAGTTCGTAAAGAAACACTCTTAAAAATGTATAAAGTTTTAGCTATTCCTATTCTGTTTTATGGCTCGGAATATTGGACTCTCACCAAAAGGTTAGTAAAAAAGACTGGAAGCAGCCGAGTTGAAATGCCTACGATATACGACAGGATGTACTCTTTTGGACAAACGGAGGAATGAAGATATTCGTGAGGAATTACAAATAACTAGTGTGATAACAAAAATAGAAGAATATAGAAATAAATGGTTTGAACATATTAGTAGAATGAATGAAAAGAGTATATCTTATAAGATGTTAAATTACAATCCACAAGGACATAGAAGTCGTGGGCGGCCATTTGAAAGATGGAGCGAGCAACTATAATATGGAGCCGGAACAGATCAGAAATGGTCTAAACCGTGACGGTATATGATGATGATGTTACTTTTCATATGTAGTCATCATATACATGATACGATATCACGAAGCACGAGAGAAGTAATAAATTATACGAAGAAAAGATAACATTGATGGACAGCAACAAAGAAAATAATTTAACAAAACTGAAGATGATCCCGGTCGACATCATTAATCAACACGGATTCCTTGCTTGTTACATATACAACACCCAATTTTCACTATAAACATGACACTGGACTTTGGAGAATTTTATAAGCTTTTATAACAATTATATTACTCATTCTGTAATCTCGGGATTACTTTATTGCCTCAGTACTGCAAGCCAGGTTCGATTCTCGTGAGACAAATATCCTTCGTGAGGTTTCTTCGGGATGTTTTTCCTCACCTGTAAGATAAATGGCAGAAGGCTTTGTTGACCAAAGTAGTTCCTGAATACCACTTGATCATCGTAATCAACTTATATTTTCCTAGATTTTAGTATAAATGTCGAGCTAAATGGTAATTCTTCTCTTATACGTTCGTGTTTGTCTTTGAGATGACCCTGATACTCAGCTGATTATTCATCCGGAAAGCCGCTAAGTCCTAGAGACACATTATGAGCAAGAGTTAAAATGACACTAATCAGAGCACTACATATTAGTTGGCTACTGGCTATTACACTGCCAGTCAGCATCTGAATTTCCAAAGCGGAGGCTGTCATGGAAATATGACCGCGGGCATTTAGCGTTTTACTCATTCAGTTAGTAATTAATTTGGTAAGTATAGCACTAATTTAGCCATGCTTTAAGAGTGCTGACTGTATGCTGCTACACACATACACGTATACACACAATATATATATATATATATATATATATATATATACTAGCTAATACCCGGCGTGCGCTGCTACGCCTAAATAAATGAAATATGCTTTCATGTTTAGTTGAATAAGTAAAAGGAGAAAATTATATCGTAATTATTTTTAGATACCCCGTGCTGTTTATCCTCCGTTGTCCCGGAAACTACAAATCCCGATCGTCTTGCTTAAATCAGCTGAAAGAAAAAAGTATAATGTACTTCTTAAGATTAGTTGAATAAGTAAAATGAAAAATAATTATAAATGTATATTGTAATTATTTTAAGATTCCCCGTGCTGATTACGCGGTGTTGCCCGGGATTCTACGTATCTCGATCTTCTTATAATAAATGAGCTAAAAGACAAAATGTGTTATTGTGAGTTATCCGTAAAAGAATACCCGCCATGTGTTGCTATGCTTGCACAAGAATCTACGTACTTGTCTCGATCTTCTTTGCACCAATGAAAGACAAAAATGGTTAATGAAAGTTATCCGTAAGAGTTAAACATATTCTGCCGCGGACTTATTTCTAGAGCTTTTTTTTAGATATTCAATTCTGTGTACATTATTATATGGATTTGTTATGGTTCAGGCAGCATAAGGAATTTAAGCGTCCAAAGAGCTCTTTCTTAACGTTTTCCTCTACAAAGGGCGATTTTTAAGGGTGTAGGAGTTGAGTATCACAACTCTCTTATAGCCTATGTTCATCCCGGGAATCTCCTGAACGTTTTTCAAAAAGCCCCATCACAATAGGATCAATGGTATGGCCGCGTATAAAGTACGAACAAACAAACAAACCAACAAACAAACATTAATTTTTATATATTTGATAAATGTATATATATATATATATATATATCCATCCATAATAATTCTGCTCGAAGGCAGGTCCTTCACTGCAATCATAGCATGAAAATGCTATGCTTGCAGCTTTACTAGGGAATTGTAGGTGTGGTAGCTTCACGTTGCTTTCCACACCGGTGACGGATGATGATGATAATGATAAGGATGATGATGATGATGACAGCGATATGATTTCGGGGACCGTTTGGGCCTTAAAGTTTTCCTGACATTTGTCTTACAGGTGAGGAAAAACCTCGATAAAAACCTCACCCAGAAAAACTGCCACGACCGGGGATCGAACCCGGGCCCTCTGCGTGTCAAGGCAGCACGCTACCTCGAGACCACAGCGGTGGACTATATATATATATATATATATATATCTGTGTGTGTGTGTGTTTGTATATCATCATCTTCATCACCTCATTAGGTCGTTTGCACCTGTTCCTATGAGATGTCAAGATGTAATTTGTCAATCCATTTTAATTTTGTCTTTCATTATCTAATAAGAACAGTCAAGTCTCGTAGACTGCGATGGGCAGGGCATGTTGCACGTATGGGGAATGAAAGACGTGCATGGAAGCTTCTTGTAGGAAAGCCAGAGGGAAAACGCCCAGTTGGTAGACCAAAAATGAGGTGGGAGAACAACATTAACTATGATTTGAGGGAAGTAGATTATACAGGAAATGATTGAAAAGCATTACCTCAGGATAGGGATGTATGGAGAGCTTATGTCCGCGCGGCCATGAAACTACGGGTTCGATAGTGCCAGTGAGTGAGTGAGTAAGTAAGTAAGTAAGTATTATCTCGGTCGTCTTTTGATGCTGCAATGCTCATTTAGGCAAGTCAGATGGGTCTATTCCTTGGATATATTGTAACCATTTGCGTTGACTATATAACTCATGCCACAAATGTTAGTCAATGACGAATCACGTTTTAATGAATGTTGTTTTACAACCAATGACAGTCGTGTTTCACCTCGATCTTTATCGATTTCTCTTTATCAGCTCCTGCTTTTCTGATAAAGAAAGCTCCTCCTTTTTAATGTCCTGAGCAGGTCAAGCATTATTTTTCTCCGACAAATACATTGAATATAGCAAATAATGAACAGATTCCTTGATTTTACTGAGTTATTTATTAAAAAAATAAATGAATAACCCGTATTGTTGATTATGATATATAGTTTGATGTGTTTCATTATTTCATTATTTATCTTACAATATTGCGATCTTATTTGGCAATAAATAATATGATCAAGCAGCAGTGAATGAACATAACGTCACATTTCTTATTTGTTTTCAAACATCGCCGTTTACATTAAATATATAAATAATTTAAAATACCTATAGTTAAACAACGATTTGTGAGTAAACAACTTAATTTTATTCGTTATATAGTCCTAACAAAATGCCACTCTTGATTTCCAAATTCTCTACATAAATTCACTCCTCACTTCGTGAGTCGTGAATTTATCGATAATTTGGAAATCACTCGTGGCATTTCTTATGATAATTTTGAATTTCGTAGATTCGCCAATGCTCTTCATAATATACATGAACTCAAGTATTAAATAATGGAGACTACAACCACATGGCAGTATACCACTTAATAGATTATATAATTTAGACACCCTATTTTTTGCAGATGACATTGAGTTTATAGCGAACTCAGATGATGACCTACAACGTTCAGTCTACTCTTTTCAGCAAATTACAATAAACTACAACATGGAAATCTCAACAGAAAAATCTAAAGTCATGGCTTTCCTAGGAAAAGACTCAGTTCGCAGTAAAATTGTCATTAATAATAAAATATTAGAACAAACCAACACATTTAACTATCTCGGATACCAGGTTACATACGAAGAAGAAAAAGATTTTAGTCATAAAATTATAAAATTTAACAGAGTAACAGGAATTATAAATACTATTTTCAAGCCAAACACAGTACAGCAACACACACGAACTAGAATTTATAAAATTCTGGACAATTCGCAGTGTAGATGAACAAAGACTAACTGCGGCAGAAATGAAATTTATGAGACGTACTGCGGGCTATTCAAGGACAGACCATAAAAGGAATTCTGAGATTCTCAAAGAATTACACACAGAATCAGTCATGGAATATGTACAAAAATATAGAAACAACTGGAAATCTAACGTACGAAGAATGAGCAGAACAAGAATACCACTTCAGATCTTAAATTACCAGACACCAGGCAACAGATCTTTGGGCAGACCCTTCAAACGTTGGATTGAGACCGTAACAGACCACTAGGTCTATCACATGAAAGGAAGAAGAAGAAGATTTATGTACTTTTTTGTAAGGAGTAAATTTAGTATCGAATTTTCGCTCAATTTGCAGTTACATTGTGTAATTTCAATTTGGTTGTGGTTGACATTTGTTTACGAAATGCTTCAATTATTACATTGTATTTCTGTGACTTCGTGTCTGTGTTATTTATTATATCAGATATTAGGTGACCGAAGTAATTAAATGCAGAAATTTGTTCTATGATTTTTCATAAGTAATGCCAAGAGTGATTTCCAAATTATCGATAAATTCACGACTCACGAAGTGAGGAGTGAATTTATTTAGAGAATTTGGAAATCAAGAGTGGCATTTGTTAGGACTGTTTAACGAATAAAATTAAGCTATTTACTCACAAATCATTATTTAACTACAGTTATTTTAAAATATTTAATGTAAACGGCGATGTTTGAAAACAAATGAGAAACGATATGTACGCATCTTCTGCTAATTTTGTTTATCACTGCAACCAGATCATACTATTTATTGCCAAAGGAACGCAATATTGTAAGAATGCTCTCTAGTGGAGAAAAAATGAAACACATCAGACTGTATATTAATTCATTTCTGATGTCGTATGATGTAAATATGACAATTATATATTTCTGGATTGTAACCTGGGAGAAAATGCATTTAAGAAAGTGCAAACAGTGGTTTCTTTTTTTGGTGGTATAATCAATTGCTACAAATGTTTTTATATTAACTCCCGCATGAGGCATGTGTTGACATTCATGCACTAAATATACAATCTGGTAGCCGTATTTCTGATGGGCTCAGTCACTGCAAAATAATGATCAGACCTGTTCAGAATTTTAAAAAGGAGGAGCTTTCTTTAATATGGTAATTATAACACTGATAAATATTTCGGGAAACACGACTCTGATTGGTTGTAAAACGGAAATCATTGAAACGTGATTGGTCATTGACTCCCGTTTGGGGCATGAGTTAAATAGTCCATCTAATTCTACGTATTTTAAATCTTCTAAGTGGGTTTCTCACAAAACCTACACAATTTATATTTTGGGAAGAAATTTTCTAATCGAACTGTTTGGGTACATTATTTAATTGCTGTGCTCCCATTTGTAATTCAACCTGTGAGTTTGCAAATACTACTATATCGTCTGCATACAAAAGTGTAAGCATAGTTTCATTTATAGAAATTTATATTCTTTGTCGAAATATTTTAAGAGTCTGTCATTTTATTCTTGTACACACGAAATAATACATATCCTTATCTCACCCTTTTAGTCACTAATATCTCCTCTGGGAAGTTCTCATTTTTATATTTGAACTAAACTAAACACTTTGTGTAGTTCTAATTAAAATATTTAGTATTTCTTCTTATAACATTTGCGCCCCCACACACAGGCATATATATATATATATATATATATATATATATATATATATAAAATTCTGCACGAGGGCAGGTCTTTCTCTACAATCGTAGCATTTTCATGCTATGCTTGCAGCTTTACTAGGGAATTGTAGGTGTGGTAGCTTCCCGTTGCTTTCCACACCGGTGAAGGATGATGATGATGGTACTGCAGTACTGTGACATTTATTTTCAATCTTTGAATAATTTCACGAGTAAACATATTCACTAATAAATAATATATCACAAAAATCAATCAGCTACACCAGAGAGCCCATTAACTTTGCATTTTGGAATGTCCATCAGCTAATAATTCTCTTCGACTAGTAAAAAAGGTGAAAATAATTTATATAATTTTGGATCTATATACTGTATGTAGTCCAAGGCTGTGGTCTCGAGGTAGCGTGCTGCCTTGTCACGCAGCGGGCCCGGGTTCGATCCCCGGTCGGGACAGTTTTTCTGGGTGAGGTTTTTATCGGGGTTTTTCCTCACCTGTAAGACAAATGTCAGGAAAACTTTAAGGCTCAAACGGTCCCCGAAATCATATGGCCATCATCATCATCATCTTCCTTATCATTCTCATTACCATCATCACCATCCTTCACCGGTGTGGAAGCTATCACACCTACAATTCCCTAGTAAAGCTGCAAGCATAGCATGAAAATGCTATCATTGGAGTGAAGGACCTGCCTTCGGGCAGAATTACTACGGACGGATACTGTATGTATGCGTAGTCCAGAATTTAAATATCCTTTTTGCGCGATAGTGCGTTTTGTATACTTACAGCAATGGCGACCAGAATTGAAAATTCAACTTCAAATATTTCGGGATTGCCAACCTAAATAACTATACTGTAATATTATATATTACAAACAACGCGTGTGGGAAGTGAAACCACTGCCCTCTATGTATACTACATAGAATGTATGTACAAAAATATCCAAAAGGTAGTGTTAATATTTATTATACGAAACAAATCACTACAGTTTAAATTAACTGAACTTTATTTGAAACAATATAAAACAATAAATATATACTTGCCGCCATATTATCACTAAATTGGTCTCACGGCCTACAGTTGTTTGAACTAATAAACATTGCCCACACGGTTAACATTAGTCAATTTTTCATAATGAAAGCAAATATTTCCAACAAATATTTTATTATTTAACTGTTATTACTTATTTTGAAAACATCATCGCACAAAAAAATTATGTACAACGCACGTTTTTAAGTGTTTTACAGGATCTCGGATATTAAAAACTTCAACAATCCTTCGGTTTTAAACATTCCCCTCGATTTTGTAAAAACCACATCCCAACCTCGCATCGCAATATACTATTCCCCACTCGTCACCTCCCAAGGCGTGAAGAATATACGTGTATATATAAAGAAAATGGTTCAATTAAAGAATAGAGAGAAGAAACATATTCAAGCAGTTTCCACATTTACTGTTAAAGGCGCTCCTTCGTATATTTATGGCGTTCGCAAATTACTTAAAATAAATAGTAGGCCTAAGGTAAAATATTACATGTATTAAATTCTTGTTGCATATGGTGTAAGCTCCTTATATTTATATTGCATCTTTTACCAAAACATTCAAGTTTATATACCGCATAAACATGTCATTTTGAAATTGAAGATACATCTGGGGTTCAAAATTGATTCAAACGTTACTTGCAAAAATCATATTGTAGATATAAGTGGAACATCTCGTTATTCCGCACCATTCCTTGTTTCAGCTACCCGACCCTGGAATTCCTTCCCCTCTTATATCAATGACTGCCCGAAATAGAATATTTCCTCAGACATTATTATACATAACCATGTTCTAGGTATATTTTTATTCTTTTATATTTTTCGCTTTCTGTACTAACCCAATTATTTAATCAAATTTTGGTTGGTATTTTCATCATTATTATTATTATTATTATTATTATTATATTATTATTATTATTATTATTATTATTATTATTATTATTATTATTATTATTATTATTATTATTACTACGTTTAAACATGCTTTGTTCTTTCCTTATCATCTGAATACCAAGTAGTCTATGCTTATTGTACATTCTTAATCATGTTGTAGGTAATTCGTAACAATTAATATCTGTATAATGTAACCCTCAAGTGGAAGGGAATACTTTATGGTCTTAACTCTATCATGTAAAATCACAAGACTGAACATCATTTGTCTTCGAAGCTTAGGATCATTGAATAGTTTCATAACCATGGATGAAATATGATTATTTTCAGACACGTGCAATATTAAGATTATTTGCTTCTGAGCCTTCTTTTTTTGTAACTCCTACTTTTTTCTCGTTTAAATAATTGTTTAAGTAAACCGAACCCTACAGCACAAGACGAAGAGATACAACTTCAATGTGAGCGTTATCATAGGGACCAGCTGGATTTCTAGCTCATAAATTGTACTTTTACTTATAATAGGCTCAGTATGGAATTTAAAAAACATAGTTTCTAGGGATATGAAGCAGCATCTATATCGTATGGACCATCACATATGTCATTAATAATGCTAGAAAAAAAATCAATTTGAACTGACATAAAAGTACTTAAATTACAAAAAAAAAACTAACCATATCATTATACAAAGTGAAGATAATTTTCCATTAGTATGGGGCACGCCGTAGCGTAGTGATTAAGGCACTGAGCTACAAGCCGGAAGGTCGAGGGTTCAAGTCCCGGTGGGGTCAGGATTTTTAAACTGACCCAAACCCTCTGGCGGCACTATGGCCCTGGGTCGACTCAGCCTCTAACGGAAATGAGTACCAGACGCTTGTTCTGGGGGTAAAGGCGGCCGTCACGCAGGGCTGACAACCCGGCTGACATCAAGTGCCGATTGTCCAGAAATAGTGGGAGCCTTAACCTCCTACTACCCCAAGGGCCTCCTGAGGCCTGTAGTGGGATTACTTTACTTTACTTTATTATATATATATATATATATATATATATATATATATGCATGTCCACCGCTGTGGTCTCGAGGTAGTATGCTGCCTTGTCTTACAGCGGGCCCGGGTTCCATCCTCGGTCGAATCATATGGCCATCATCATCATCATTCTTATCATCATCATCATCATCCTTCATTGGTGTGAAAGTTACCACACCTACAATTCCCTAGTAAAGCTGCAAGCATAGCATGAAAATGTTATGATTGCAGTGAAGAACCTGCTTTCGGGCAGAATTACTATGGATGGATATATATACCACATTCTTAACTAATAAATAAATTCGAAGGAGATATAGTTTTCTAGTAACCTATTGATGGTGGTAAGGAGCGGCTACTAATTAAAAAAACAGAACTAAAGCTTTGGTCTCCTATTGAGTTAGCTAAGAATTATATTAAATTACGAACCGTAGGCCAAAAATAAGGTGCGAGGATAATATAACCACGAATTTAGTGAGGTGAAATGTAAGGGAATACTTGGGAAACATCTAAGAATTAAGATATTTGGAGAGCTCATATCAGCGCGACCATTAATCTACGAGTCATTAGTACCAGTGACGTATTAAATACGTAGTAAAAGTACAAAAATATGATAAATTACATCGATAGGAAATAAATTCGGATGCTGACTATGCAAATGTCAGCAATAATCTGCGCAAACATATATTTTGTTACTTTGAACCTGGTTAATCAGACAAATTATCTACTACCTTAAATTCATTGATAAATATTAATAAGAAGAATGTAAGAGAGTTCAAAAGGAAAAAAAAATTGAATTCACAATGTTTATTTTAATTTAAACTACAAAGTGATTAGTAAACTGTGGGATTATATGTGAAAAGATGTTTTTATGTAACTGCTGAGGCTATCTAATGATCGCATTGAGATATCAAGATGTGATGAAAAATCCATTAGCAGAACTGTTAGAATGACACTTGCATTGTTACTCGGTAAGTGGCGGCCACACAAATCTATTTGTGGTGAACGTTTTCAAACCACGTCACTTTGTAATTAAAACCTTCAACATTACTAACGAACGCTGGTGTAACAATGGAGATGAGAAAGCACCGGCGTACAAATTAAAACTTTTCAAAAATAATCTTTCTCGTAGACCAAAGGCCAGCAAATAACGTGGAGAGTAAAACAAAAAAATAGTCCTGACTTTCTGAGAGAGAAAATGGGACATCTCATATGAAATCAGGTAAAAATTGAACTCACGCCTTTAAATGTTTGCAATTTTTATATTAAATCTCTGATTTACTGAATACATGACTGAATTTCGGACAACTCCTCCAAGCGCGACAGGCCTAGAAGGCCCTTGGCCTACCATCCGGCTGCTCGCCTCACATCGACATGTGTTAATCACAGAGGTAGACGATCAGCTGGCCAGTGTAGGGATGACATTTGGTCAACATGCCGGATCCCCCAGTCGTTATAGTTACCCAAATGCCTCACGATGTGGGCTCCGGTCCCATACTGGCCGAAATTCCATAAGAAAAGTTTCCCCCGTGTAGACTCGAACCAGCGCAAGTCACGTAGCTCTGCGCCAAAGCCTCTTGCCTTAACCACTCGGCTACGGCACGGGACGAATTTCGGATAATATTTTTATGTAATTAAAGGGCAATTGAGCTGTATAGTTCTAGTATTTTTAAAACAAACTCTCTTCTTTGAAATAAATTTCTAAAATTGTAACTTCTCCGTCAACTAAGAAATTATTCACATTTCAAATAATTTTATGCTCTAACGCTTGAAAATTAGTATGTTAATATTCATGTTTTTCCGAAGACCATAAATCTAATTAATATACAATTGACCTTCCAACAACCATGTTTAGAGATTTAAAAAAAATATTGGTTTATTCCGAAATCACGGATTAATTATTTTTAATGTGTGTTAAATGTGTTATATGAAAGGAAACTACCGTACCAAAAATAAGCATTTTATTTAGAATATCCTACGTGTGAACTGCCCGCAATACTGTTACGTAAGTAAAGATCGGTAGTAAATGCAAAAATGCCTCGCAGACTCTGCAATCATCCATTGTGTATTTCCAAAAATTTTGTTATTATTTCCATTATTATTAAATATTATTATTATTATTGTTATTATTATTATTATTATTATTTATTATTTTCCTTATTACTATTAATATCATTACTTTCATCAATATTATTATTATTATTATTATTATTATTATTATTATTACTATTATTACCGTGTACTATGTAGGCCTCCGATTCCGAGGTTCGCGGGTTGAAAATCGAAGCGAGTCAATCATTTTTTAAGGGCGTAAATATTCCGAATATAGCTTCCGCCAAAGGGAAGAGAATCCGTGAGTCCCATGCCGTGATGTGCGGTGTGTAGATGAATCTCATGCTAGATATAAAATATCTCAAAACAATATTCTTCGCCCATTTCACTGTCACATTTTTTTTATTATTGTAGTGACCTGATGTGCTAGAGAGCGTCGATAGATGTAACTATATTTGTTTATCTCTGCAGAAGGCGTTTAATAGTGTTATTTTCTTATTAATGTACAGTAAAAGCTCTTAGTTCATGGTTCCGTTATTCGCGGGAAAAAATTGCCACACTGTTCCTCCTGTAAGTGTTAATATAAGTGTCATGGCGGCTAGCTACTAACACGCACAAGTTACGCTCCAGGTTTTAAGTTATTTTTCAGTAGGTGCCTTCGTTATTTCATAGTTAACGTTGCATATTCGTAGTCAGTTTAAGTTTAAATTTATATTAGTTAGTGTCAAAAGTGTGTACATTTAACAACATGGGAAAAAACACACGTAATTCAAACAACGATTCGACAAGTTCTACGGAGGAAGCAGTGAAACGTGTGGTGAAAGAGGCGCTACAGAATCCCGGCACTCTGCAGGTGTTTGTGTCCGTGTTGCGGGACCAGGTGGTGGCGGAACTACAGAAGACCATTCAGGACAACACTAAGGTAATTGAGGATCTGAAAAGACCCTCAATGAAAAAGACAGAAAGATTGAGGTGTTGGAAAATAATATAGACGATTTAGAACAATACCAGAGACGTCAATGCCTCAGGATTTTTTATGTAAAAGAAGAGGCCGGAGAGGACACTGACCAGAAAGTCATCGAGGTGGCCAAAAACATCGGTGTCGATCTATGAGTGACAGACATTGACAGAAGTCACCGTGTTGGTGTTAGTAATGCAGAAAGCCCGCGGGCTATAATAGTGAAATTTATTAGTTACCGCAAGCGGAGTGAAGTTTTTCTAAGCAAGAAAAAGTTGAAAGGAAGTGGGGTCACTGTTCGCGAGGACCAAACGAAGTGTCGCTATCGCCTGCTACAAGACAGTGTACAGAAATACGGTATTCAAAATGTATGGACAATGGACGGTGCCGTCATAGCCGAAGTCAATGGCGAAAAACGCAAAATTAGATCTTCTACGAATACCAACTAGATAGGACCTGAGTGTAAAATATGTTTACTTTGTCTTTTCTTTTCTAACAATTATATTGTTAATTTATTTCTAATTTAGGTAAGTTTTAAGTTTATTATTTTTTATTTAGGACAACTTACTTGTTTTATTTTCATTTTTAAGTTCTTTGTTTAGCTAAATTATTTTAATATTATTAGAGTTATTACAGTACATAGTTTATTTTTACTTTCTGCTATTGGCAACACTGAGCTGACAAATGATGACTTGCTTGCAACCTCTGACTCACTCACCTTCTCCAATCACCCTCTTATTGTGCAGACGGCTTTTAGCGCAGGTAGCAACATTCCTCAATCCCTACCATCCCCTCCAACAACAACTACCAGTCTACTTAAGAATGCATTTTCTATTGATAAATTATCACTTAAAATCGCTCACGTAAATTCACAAAGCTTTCTGGCCCACTTTGATGAGTTTGAAACCATATTTTCATCTCTTGGACTGAGTGCCATTTTAATTTCGGAAACCTGGCTGACCCCTTCCATACCTTCGTCCCTTGTTCACCTAGACGGATATACACTGCTCAGAAATGACAGAATAGATAAAAGAGGTGGAGGCGTTTGTGCCTTTATATCAAATGAGCTTAATCCAAGAATTGTCCACAAGTCCCCTTCTGTATATTCCGCTCGCCCCGAGTTCTTATTCGTAGAAATTCAAGCCAGTCTAAAAAAATGTCTCTTATGCATTGTATACAAATCTCCAAAAATTGGGCACGTTTCGGATCTAGAAAACGCTCTGAGCGATTCATTGCCTCATTATGGACACGTTATTGTCGCAGGCGATTTTAATACTAATCTTCTTCAGACTGACTCACCAGTCATACAACTTAAAAATATGTTCCAAAGCTTAAATATGACCATTGTTCCTCTCTCTGCCACACATCATACTGCTACTACCGACATTCTACTGGACTTAATAGTGACTACACATCCACAGAAAGTACTGTCATATGGACAAATTCCTGCTGCCGGCATATCTGCTCATGACATTGTATTCGTAGAATACTCACTCCAATGTCCTAAAAGACGCTCTAAATTGATTACGTACAGAAATTTACAAAACATAGACGATATAAAACTAAAATCAGACGCTTTGGAACTACCTTGATACACAATATGGAATCTTAGATCAGTTGATGAAAAAGTAGACACATTTAATATACTGATACTACAACTATATGACAGACATGCACCAGTAAAAACCCGACGATTTTCTCGCCCCCCTGCTCCCTGGACGAATGACTCATTACGTGAAGTTATGTCAAAACGAGAAAAAGCATACCGAACATACAGATGACATAAAAATGACGAGAACTGGCAACTGTACAAACAACTTAGAAACACAACTACACAAACTATACGCAATGCCAAACTACGACACGCCCACAGTATAATCGGACCTGAAATAAGTGCACGGGACACTTGGCGAAATCTCCGTTCAATGGGACTTAGACAGTTGAATCCCTCAACTGACTCTATACACATTTCTGTAGATGACTTAAATGAACATTTTACCTCAATACCCATGACACCTCCAGACAACAAGACTAAAATAGCCATTCTTAAAGACTTATCCCCATCCCCCCATATAGAAAGAGATAAATTTTACTTTTACGACATTTCGCCTATAGACGTTGTTAAAAAAGCACTCAAGCAGATTAAATCCAATGCACAAGGAACAGATAAAATCAGCATTTTAATGCTAAATAAAATCATTGACATTATACTACCCACAGTGACTCATATTTTTAATGCTTCCCTTATAACTTATATCTTCCCTACTGTATGGAAACAGTCTAGAGTTCGGCCTATACCAAAAATAAGTACACCTATTAACTGTAATGACTTCCGACCGATTAGCATCCTCCCGACATTATCTAAAGCCCTGGAACATATTGTACATAAGCAAATAACTGAATATCTCCAAGAAAATCACCTCCTTGATCCTTATCAATCCGGCTTTAGATCTGGTCATAGCAAAACCAGAGCTTTGCTAAAAATTACTGAAGATAATCGTGAAGCCGTGGACAGACATCAATTGACTCCTTTAACCTTATTTGACTTCAGGAAAGCTTTTGACACAGTAGACCACGACTTACTTATAATAAAGCTCAAGCACCAACACTTGTCTGACAGCGCTGTATCCTTTTTCGACTCATACCTGCACGGTCGTCAACAATACGTTTCATTAAACTCTAGATCATCGTCTTGGCGCAACGTGCCGGCTGGAGTCCCCCAGTGCAGTGTTCTCGGACCTCTTCTTTTCTCAATCTACATAAATGACTTGTCAACTGTACTAAAGCACTGCCGTTATCACCTCTACGCTGATTATCTCCAAATTTACCTACATTCACCTCCTCATTCTCTCTATAACAGCTTGACGAAAATGAATGACCATCTCATATCCATCTTTAACTGGTCTTCAAGTATCGGTCTAAATCTAAATCCTAACAAGTCACAAGTAATTCTAATGGGAAAACAAAGACTGCTTACAACCTTTGACATATCTGCACTTCCAAATATTACTATAAATAATATAATTATCCCTTATTCTTCTTCAGTAATAGATCTTGGACTACATCTAGACGCAAATTTAATCTGGCAAACACAAGTGAAACACATATGTAAAAAGACTTTCTCCATCTTACATTATCTTAAACGTTTAAAGAATTTTCTCCCAGTTTCTTTAAAACAAATCTGTGGCGTGTTATTCCTCCACTCTGTGCCTAACTATTTGTGGCGAGTGAACCACCTTCACTGCTACTGCTACCTTCCGGGATCGTTGGGTTATGACTATGCTGTACTTAGTAAAGTGTTCCTGATATCTAAAGAAGTTATTAATGAGAAAACAGCCTGCCTCGGGCCCATAGAAGGCGGCTAACAATTCATCTTTCTTTTCCAGTTGAACGTGCATATAAATATAAATACTGATTATAAATTGCATAAAATGAAATAACTTCGTTACAGGATAGAGAACAATGATTACTCTTAAATAACAACAAGGGGCGTAATATAAAAGTTAAGCTTTTAATGAAAAACAAGTGTTGATTGTAAAAATAAAGTAATAAATGAATAACAAAAGATTGATCTTCGATCAATCGATCAGACATAGATAATAACAAAGTATTACTAAATAAATAACATACCATACAAACTGTCACACTCATACATGTCCAAACTCCATTGGAATTCCTTTTTCCATGCTTGATTGGACTAACTCAAATCCGACCATTCCTCGGTCACAATCCACTTGTTTATCTTATAAATCACCATGTTAACTTTGCCGATGCATGGTGCACTTAAGCTGGATTCGGATACTGAATCCACTTCTACACAACATAACGCCACTTGCTAGGCCGATCGAATGATAAGGTTCGTTGAGATTACCAAGCATATAAAAGGTTCGCGAGTAGAGGGGATGTGCGCTATAAAGATGCGCGGAGGAAAGGGTAAAAGGGAAGGGGTAGCCACACGGAACAAGGGACATTGGCAGGCTTCATAAATGTTCTGGAGGAGTACAAAGATGAGTAACTGAACCGGAAAAAGGTACTTTCGGTTCAATAGCTCCCCCTACACCCTCCGGGTAAAAGAAAAAGAGTCCATAGGCTTTAAAATAATGTCCAGTGAAACAATCCCACGTTGGGAGGGGCACATAAACACTATCGGATTCCAGCGGCAATTTTAATCCAAATCTTCCATCGTCCCCAATATCACAATCACCACACTCGCTTTAATGTAGACTATTCATGCGCTGAAAATAAACTCCATTTGATTCAGCCGCCATAGTACAAGTCTGCGGTGTTCCAGTTGAAGACCCGGGTGACGATATGATAATTGGATTGCCGGATCGCAATCCCGTTCCACCGCTTTCCAAGAATCCGTAGTTCCAAAAGCCACTATGTTGGTCAGCTGGGCACTCGGGGGTCGGCCGGATCCTCCAAGCGCTCGACTGCCGAACACTCCAGGCTTACAAACAGTCGAACTGCCAATGTTTAGGAAAGGTAAACTGAAACAAAGAACAGGCAAAAGCAGGAAAGCAGAACCATAGATATACTAATTCAACATGTGTCATAATACAAAATATCTAGCTTAACATACAGCTCTTTTTTCTACAAACATGCTAGAGTTTACTCCACAGTATTACATAATTTAATCTGACTAACATGCTGTTTCATGACATGGCCATTGACGTTTTTCCAACTCCAGGGTGACTGGTGTTAGAAAGCGTTTTACAACATAAGGTTCAGACCATTTGAACATAAGTTTTCCCATACGTTGCTCCCCACGATTACTGAGTGGATAAAGGCGATAACGTACTCGATCGCCAACCTTATAAGAGACGTCCTTCCTATCCTTATTATACCTATTAGCTACGTTCTCTTTAGCGAGCTTAAGATTCTTGAATGCTTCCTCCCCATTTCTGAACTTTATCGGCTTGTTTCAAATCACTTAAATCGGCTTCCGTAATGTGCCAGTTTAATTCTAAGGGATGCATAATACGTCTACCTAAAAACAATTCGGCAGGGGTAGTTTTTGTCGACTCATGGACCGCATCATTACAACCCAAAGCAAACAACGGCAAATGTTGATCCCAAACATTTTGCTTAACATTATGAAAAATGGTAAGCCCTGCTTTCAACGAGCGGAAAAACCTCTCACAAAGGTTAGGTTTTGGATAATGGGGAGAAGTAGTAATGCGACGAACACCCCAATCGAAACACATATTCTTAAACATATGAGAAGTAAAGGCTTTTGCATTATCCGAAACAATGGATTCAGGCACACCAAAGTTCGGAAAAAAGTTTCTAGTGAAGAATTCTACAACCGCATTAGATTTCAAGGATCTCACAGGATGAAACACAACGTATTTAGAGAACCCGTCGACAACTGCTAGAACCCCAACATTACCTCGTTTAGAGCGAACTAAGGGACCAAAGAAATCAATAAAGAGTCTTTGCATGGGAGCTGTGGAGGGCTCCGCCGAATGAAGACCAACTTTTGTGTTAGGGGCAGGCTTAGCTCGCTGACAATCAACGCAATTCAAAATGTATTTACGCACATCCTCACCCATATGAGGCCAGTAATATTGTCTATTGAGCTTTTCCATAGTCTTGGCAATGCCCAAATGCATGCCCAAAGGAGAATCGTGATAATACTTAAGTAAAACAGGCCGCAGTACTACGGGGACCAACACACGATTCTTCGGACCTTTTCGAGGATTATACACTAATAGACCTCTATGTAAAGAAAAATCTGGACTATTAGTGCCAGCTCTAATTTGAGCAAATAATCTCTTACAATCGTTATCTTCTTGCTGATGCAATTTAAGATCTTTAAATGATGCAGGAAAGTTCGATAGAAGATTGACTTGAGGGTGCTCCGGAATTTCATCTTCATGGAACAGTCGCGATAAACCATCAGCTACCGCGTTATCAGATCCTCTAACATGAACTACTTCAAAATTGAAAGCAGAAAGACGCACAACCCACCTACCGATTCTACCCAGGGTACCACTGTTCTTACATAACCAAGAAACTGCTTGATTATCCGAGTGAACCACGAAACGGTTATGTTCCAAAAAGGTGCGGAACTTTTCACAACCGAAAACAATAGCTAAAATCTCTCTCTCGTAAATGCTATATTTAATCTCAGCCTCATTTAAAGTGCGACTAGCATATCCCACAGGCGCTAAATTGCCTTCAACTTCTTGATTAAGAACCGCACCTAACGCTCTATCACTGGCGTCACACTGAAGAACAAATTTCTTATTGAAATCGGGAACCTGTAAAGTAGGAGCCTCACAAAGAGCTAATTTAAGACTTTGAAAAGAAATTTCGCATTCTTGACTCCATAAGAATTTAGTTTTCTTTTTCTTCAAGTTATTCAAAGGAAGGGCAATCTGAGAGAAGTTAGGAATAAATCTGGCATAAAAGCCCACCATTCCCATGAAACTTCTAACGCCTTTTAAATTCTTAGGTGTAGGAAGATTTTTGATGGCTTCAACTCTCTCCGGGTTCACCTGGATACCTTCGGCTGACAACAAATGACCCAAAAACTTTATCTTAGAACATCCTAAAGTGATCTTTTCAGGATTAACAGTAAATCCTTTATTGTTTAACCTCTCAAAGACTTCTCTCAAATGAGCAAGATGTTGCTGCATATCAGAAGAATACACGATGAGATCATCACAGTACTGAAAAACATATTTGTACTTCAAATCTCCAAATAACTTGTCTAATTCACGGCTCAATACTTGACTACCTACACTCAAACCCATAGGCAAAATATTAAATTCGTAAAGTCCGTTAGGAGTGACAAAAGCTGTGTATTTTCTACTGGATGGAGTTAACGGTATCTGAAAAAAGGCGGAATGCAAATCAATTACGGAAAACACTTTGGCTCCATGAAATATTTGGAAAGCTGCTTCCAAAGTGGGCAATGGGAAGCAATCAAACACTACTTTATCATTAAGCTTCCTATAATCGATGACCAACCTATGGCCTCCACTAGGTTTTGGAACAAGAAAAGCTGGGCTCGCATAACTAGAACGACTTGGCCTAATAACACCTTGTTGCATAAGCTTATGAATTTCGCTTTGTAATAATTGCAACTTAGGTGGAGAGAATTGAAAAGGTGGAGACCGCACAGGGACATTATCCAACAATTCCAGTTCACAAAAACTATTTCTTTCTTGCTCTTCCTAATTGATTACTAAATAATCCTGGGAATTCTTTCACCAATTTAGATAATTCCTTATCCTCCTCAAGATTATTGAGAGACATAACACAACGTTGTTTCGAAGGATTCTTACCACACGCATGCCCATACATACAAGGATGTACGTTAAACGGCAGCGAAACGTCTCGAGCAAATCTGAAATTACAGACTCTATTCTGAAAATCGATTTTCATGCCGGATTTCGACATAAAGTCGTAACCTAGAATAATAGGAACAGGCAACTCTGGGGCCACATAAAACAACTGGTCCCATGAAAATTTATTTATCTTTAAGTGCAAACGAACCATTTTATCTACAGAGAAAATTTGATTGTTAACTGATTTACACTTCAAAGAAGTCTTCTTCAAAAATTTCTTAGGCAAAGCAGAGATAAAGTCTTCTCGCACAAGAGAAATAGACGCACCACTATCCAATAAACCGTCTATTTTCTGGTGGAAAACTTCCACCGGTAAACGAGGCAAATTTGCCGCAAAAGATGACGGTCTATTATTCCCTGAAGGAAATATTCTCTTAGAAGTTTGAATTCTTTTCTTATACCTTCTCGAGGATAAAGTCATAACATTAACCTGAGGAATATCTAAGTCTTTGGACCGACATTCTCTAGAAAGATGCCCATACCGTTGACATTTCCAACATTGTAGATTATTTTTTGATTGCCAAGAAGGACGATTCGCCGAAGTATTAGATTTACTTAAATTGTCAATTTTACTTTTCTCACTAAAGTCCCTCTGTCTTTCAGCGATCTCGAAATCCGCCACTTTCCTGGCCAAGACACACATTTCGGCTACATTTTGAGGCTTCGTAGCAAAAACCAAATGCTGTCTAGTAGCCAGGGACATATTTTGCAGAATGAGATCCATTAACTTTTCTTCCGAAAATAAAGGATTCAACACAAGTGAAGCTCCTTGTATATTGGAGATAAACTCCAACAAAGATTCCTTAGGCATTTGGAATCGTCGTGAGACAAATTTAATCCAAAAGTCTTCCAACAATCTAGGAGGCAACAATGAACACTTCACATGTTCTAAACTCTCCATCCAAGAGAATCTCAACTTAACAACTTCACTCCAGACTTTCAATAGAATTCCTCCGATGCAACTCAAAATCGAGTTTACAAAATACTCATCGGGAACCAATTTCAATTCGAAGAGCGAGTTAATTTTAATGAGGAAGACCACTAGCGATTCCTTATCTTCACCGTCGCAGGGATCAACTTTTCTAATTAACTCTCGAAAAATCCGCTGATTATTCTCTTCCAAAAAAGGAGAAAGGTTGGAGACAGTTCCACTCGAAAAATCTTTGATAGAGCTAAGTCTATGATCACTTATATTCTTATGCTGTTCTGCCAAATAATCCTCTTGATTTGCACTATCTACAATAAACTTACGCTTTATTAACATTTGTTCAGCCGGGGAGAGAGAATTCATATGATTTTTAAGCCGCTGACGTAATATGTTTACATCACCTTCAACCTCAATACCTAGTAGGTTTAACTCTCGAGCGAGATGGTCTTTGGATATTACATCTATCCAACTAGGCATGATTACAAAGTATAATAGACACAAGACGTAAACAATTACAGGCGAACGTAGTTTTATATGCATAAATCAGTCTCTGTTATAAAGAAAGATGAGTCAATATTTACGTAACGTAAAGCAAACACGTAAACCAATACTTAATAACTTTAACATAAATACCAAGTATCGAAAACAAGTAATAATCCGCAGGGTAATATCTCTGAAAAGATACAGATTTTCTAATTCTAAATTTCATTAAGGACCATAATACAGAGTTCATACCCTTGTCTTGGTGTTTGAGACCAAAACTCCGAAACTTGAATTAAATTGATACTACAAGAACCACAGTTAATAACATACAGCATATCTTGTAATGTGAAAAACACAAAACAAACGCTTTTCTACCATTTGTACTTAGTGAACCCAAAATTACACATCTGCGACCATTTGTGCGCATTGAATCCAAAACATTGAATCCAAAAAACGTGAACCCAATAAACATTGAATCCAAAAAAATATTGAATCCAAAAACCATTGAACCCAATAAACCACGTAAACTAAACCCAAAACCCAAAAAACCGTTGAACTCAAAAAACCCAAAACCCAAAACCACGCTCTGATAAACCAATTGTGGCGTGTTATTCCTCCACTCTGTGCCTAACTATTTGTGGCGAGTGAACCACCTTCACTGCTACTGCTACCTTCCGGGATCGTTGGGTTATGACTATGCTGTACTTAGTAACGTGTTCCTGATATCTAAAGAAGTTATTAATGAGAAAACAGCCTGCCTCGGGCCCATAGAAGGCGGCTAACAATTCATCTTTCTTTTCCAGTTGAACGTGCATATAAATATAAATACTGATTATAAATTGCATAGAATGAAATAACTTCGTTACAGGATAGAGAACAATGATTACTCTTAAATAACAACAAGGGGCGTAATATAAAAGTTAAGCTTTTAATGAAAAACAAGTGTTGATTGTAAAAATAAAGTAATAAATGAATAACAAAAGATTGATCTTCGATCAATCGATCAGACATAGATAATAACAAAGTATTACTAAATAAATAACATACCATACAAACTGTCACACTCATACATGTCCAAACTCCATTGGAATTCCTTTTTCCATGCTTGATTGGACTAACTCAAATCCGACCATTCCTCGGTCACAATCCACTTGTTTATCTTATAAATCACCATGTTAACTTTGCCGATGCATGGTGCACTTAAGCTGGATTCGGATACTGAATCCACTTCTACACAACATAACGCCACTTGCTAGGCCGATCGAATGATAAGGTTCGTAAGATAAGATAAGATAAGATAATGTGTGTGGAAGTGCTGGACCGTCCTTTTTTGCTTGCCTCTCAGCCAGCCAAGCAAGCACCCGGCTTCCCGGGAGCCTACTTGGCAGCCGAGGGTTTGCAGGTTGGTACCTAGCACCTCCGGCTGCTATAGGGTCTTACATGCCCTCTTCAGCCCTTTGTTTTTAGTCGTCGATGTTTGAGTGAATATCCACTGCCGAGTCCGACCGGACGCAGATCGGTCGTCAAAGATCCGATTGCCGGGCATCACCAAGCCTCGCAGACGCTGGTCGATTCCAATGATCTAGATGTTCGCCGATCATGCCGCCGAGAGGAAGACCGCAACAGCCGCAGAAGCCGCCAAGCCCCGAAAGGGCAAGGACGGGAGGGCACTCCGCCATTCCATCCAGAAACGGCTACCTCAGGATTTAGCTGATCTGATTTGTAATTTAGAATTTTGAAAATTTGGGAGGGTTATGATTTACTGGTGGACTCAAAGGGACCACTCCGACATTTGTCTTATCGCCAAGGGAAACCACCTAAAACCTTGGCAGAGTGGCTTGAATTTAATTAAAGCAAAGCCAGATTGATCAGCGTTGTTATTGGCTCCAAGGCAATTTACCAATAGGAGGCATATTTGTCAGGAGGGCTAGAGCTCTTCCTGTCTGCATACGATTCGGGAGGGCTGGCGCTCATCCTGTCTTCGTTATGGGCTGACGTACACTCTACTAAGAAAGTGCGTTTTGCATGATCAAGTTCTATGCATATGAGCAGCGAATCTGGATCAGTTTCTAGTTCCTCAACTAGTTTGTCTATCACTTCATTTGTGATTAGACCATCCCTTTTAGAGGGGTTGGTTTGCACCGACCTACTCTTTTTTTGCGGATCCATGGTCGTTTGAGTGCCCATGGTCACGTGCTTTGGTTCGGGTGAGATTATGGACTCACCCAAGGCCTTGATTTGCAAGGTCTTTTCTTCCCGAGCCTGTTTGGTCCCGGTACGTTTTCTTTTTCGCTTAGTGCCAGTTGTAGCGCTAAGATTTGTGTTCTGGACGGGCTCAGGTCGGAGAGCAGCTGGCTCTGTCTGATCTGAGTTGTTGGGTAAGACAGTGGGTTCCACCAAATCTGTCTTGTTATTGGTAGCAGGTGTGACCTGTACTACCTTCTTTGGCAGTCGTCGATATGGCTCAATTTTCACTTTATAGTGAAGGAGCCTACGGAGCTGCAGCAGATCAGTGATCCTTGGGCCATCCTTCAGGGTGACCACAAACATGGGCAGTGGGCTCTTGGTCCTTCCGGACGTCATGTTGACGACCGTCAAGGCCTCGAACCCACTGGCCTTCAAGTCACTCCGAATGAGGGATGGTTCAATGATATGATCTATTCCTTTGATGACTACTCTCCTTGTAGCCTGGTGTTTTTCTTCCGTCCGGAAGGGGATGTTGTGGTTCTTCAGCAGTTGCTGGTACTTGTTGTAGGCTGAAACTGAATTCAGCCTGACCCTTGTACCGAACCTGGTATTCTCACAAATGAATGCGAGAGGTTCGGATTTGTGGAATTCCTCATTCGCTTTTGCCAGTAGACAGGTATAGACCCGAAGTACCAGCAGGGAAGAGGTCCTTGTTTTTATTGGGAGCGAGTCCTTCGACTTCAAGCCTCCACAGGCCCCTTCATTATGAGATGATGAGTCCTCTGGGGGCAAGGAGACGACTAGATGGGACTTGACTTTTTCAACAGCCGTGGCTGATGATTTTGCTGAGACAGCGGCTTCCCATGTTAAATGTGCGTAGTCCTCCTGGTGGTGTTTTGGTGATTCTTTGCTGCTTTTATACTTACCAAACTTGGGCATCTTGGTTGTGTAGCTTGAAGGCTGCTGGCCGATCAGGTGTTGGTATGATGCTGGCTTATGTACTGCGTAGTAGCTCTTGTAGCACGCTGGCCAATCAGGAAGAGCCGATGAATACTGGCTGTTTAGCAGTCCAGTAGTTGTTCAACAGACCGTTTCCTGGGCTCTGGTCGTTGTTTTGTGAAGGAAGATTTCTGAAGATTCTTCTTCTTCTTTTCTTCTTGGGAAGCTCCTCAAGAATAAGAATCTCAATCTCTGCCTCTCCACGAAGGTTGAGATTACCAAGCATATAAAAGGTTCGCGAGTAGAGGGGATGTGCGCTATAAAGATGCGCGGAGGAAAGGGTAAAAGGGAAGGGGTAGCCACACGGAACAAGGGACATTGGCAGGCTTCATAAATGTTCTGGAGGAGTACAAAGATGAGTAACTGAACCGGAAAAAGGTACTTTCGGTTCAAATCCTTGTGCAGAATCTTGTGTTACCACACTTCGATTATTGTGATATTATATATAATGATCTAAACTATGACTTGTCGCAGAGACTGCAGCGTGTTCATAATGCTTGCGTTCGATTCATTTTCAATATCCGCCGTTATGACCATATTTCCGAACACTTTAATAACCTCTCTTGGCTCCATCTTACTGACAGACGTAAATTGCACTCTCTTTCACTACTTGTCAAGCTTCTGAATTCTTACATCCCTACTTACCTGGCGTCCATATTTGAGAAGTTATCCTCTTACCACAATATTGACACTAGGTCACAAGATAGCAGTCTGCAAACAATTCCTCTTCACAGCACTTCCTCCTATTCTACTTCCTTCACAGTAGCCTCTGCCCGCTCCTGGAATCTCCTTCCTCAAGATATCAGGGGTTGCCGCACACTTGGTACCTTTAAGTCACGCTTATACAGTTACCTGTTGTCTAATAATTAATTTTTCTCTATTTATTTAATTTTATACTATGTCATTAATCTTTTCCTCGTTTTTTATATATCTTTTACATATTATTTATTTAATTCGTTAAATTTAGAGTAAATCAAATTACATTATAAATATTAATTGTATTGTATTCGTAACTTGTAATCGTTTATATATATATATATATATATATATAGTAATTTAGATTTAAGACTATTTTTTTGTTTATATTTTTTAAACCTGGTTGAGTGGTAGACAAGGCCTTAAGGCCTTAACTCTGCCAGGTAAAATAAAGCTATTATTATTATTATTATTATTACTATTATTATTATTATTATTATTAAATTATCATTCGCGGCTAAAACATTGTTTATTCGCGGATTCAATCTATATATTAGGTGGATTAGGCATCCTTTATTAACACATCGGCAGCTTTGGTTTACTACAGGCACGTGCCAAAAGCTGCATTTACATAGAATGATTCAACCCAAATCGACAAATGAACATCAAGGTAAAACAAATCTTATTGTCACTATGAATAAAGTTCGTTGTTAAATGCCGCCGCCGTATTTCACGAGCCGCTATGTCCGTTGAAAAGTGCCGCGCTTCTAACGATCGATGTTTTATTGCTTCTACTTGTCATTCGTTGCAATAATTTTGATTGCATAACATGTATCTCTTCTGCTATATTCCCAATGTATAATGTCGTGTAAAAGGAAAGAAAAATTAGTTCCGAAAGGGAAAAAAGTAGTGTTGCCGCATAAAGCAAAAATACAAATATGCTTCACCATTTACTCGTTGGCGAGTCGTTTGCATCCATATCACGCTGTTTCTATATTAATTAATTAACTGTAAGATTGATCAGGAAATCCGAAGACACGGGTATCTTAATACAATTATGATACAAATTTATAATCATTTTTCCTTTAACTTATTCAATTGAACATAAAAACACATTAACTTTCGTCTCTTAGCTCGTTTATGCCAGGAAGATTGGGAAAAGGAAATTTCCGGGCAACGCCCTGTAATCAGCATGAGGTATCTTAAAATAATTGCGATATAAATGTTATTGTCCACTTATTCAACTAAACATACAAACACTTTAATATTCGCCTTTCAGCACATTTATGCCAAGATGACCGGGATAAGTACATTCCCGGGCAACGCAGGCTAAATAGCACGGGGTATCTTATAAAAATACGATATATATCTTTCCCTCTACTTAATCAAGTATACATAAAACGCATAATTTTCGTATTGAAGCTCATTTATGCCAAGAATATTAGGAAAAGTAGATTCAAGGGCAATGCCGGGTATTCAGCTCGGAGTAGGTTATCTAAAAATAATTACGATATAAAATTTTCCTTTTACTTGTTCAACAAAATATGAAATCACATTAATTTTCATCTTTCAGCCCATTTATGGCAAGAAGATCGGGATAAGTAGATTCCCGGGCATCGCCGGTTAATCAGCACGGGTACCTAAAAATAATTATGATATAAACTTATGATTATTATTCCTTTCACTTATTCAATTAAACACTAGAACACATTAATTTTCATTTTTTTCGGCGCAGCAGCGCACGCCGGGTGTTAGCTGGAGTTTTATACAATCTGGTGTTTGTTTCACGTGTCGGATATTTTTAATTTAAATACTTTATGTATTTCTTCCTGGATATTATTATGTTTATATAGTCCATTTAAACAGGAGTCCATAAATAAATCAGTTATTGAAGTAATGCCAATTTTGCTGTTTTAGGACTTTCTGGTAGTTAGTGTCAATTCTAGCAAACCCATCGCAGTCTTAATTAATTGTCCTAATCGTGGAAATACAATATCCCTAACATTAAATTGGCGACAAAATACTCTTCACAAAGGGTTTAAAACATTAATCGGCTACAAAAACATTAACAAAGGAAGATCATTTATTTTCATTTAATTATTTGCAATCATTATATTTAACAACTTCCTAGGATTATTTCCATATGTCTTTACCCGTTGATTCTGCCAGTTATTTAAATGTTCCGGACCGCAAGGAAAACAAAATCACGTAAACCTCTTAAGTTATTATTGTACATAATTATAAATGGACTTATTTACAAACTTATCAAATTCAACATTTCGGCTCATTTAATTAAAATTGATAGCTAAATACCTCACTAACCGACAATTTTATGTGTCGGTTAGTGGGTATAATTCTGACTGCAAGACCCTCTTGGCGGGAGTTCCTCAAGGTGCAGTACTCTCACCTATCCTATATAGCCTTTATGTTTCCGACTTCCCTACCTTTCCTAGCGTAAATATCGCATCCTTTGCTGATGATACGTGTCTGTTTTATCAGGCACGTTTTCGTTCCGTACCGTTCCACATTCGTGTGGTCCCAAACTGCCCTAAACACAGTCCAATCCTATATGCGTCTGTGGAATATAAAACTAAATGCAAATAAAACAAAATTCGTTGTATTTGCAAAAACCCACAAACGCACTCCTGCCCGACTCACCTTAGGAACTCTTAGACTCCGTCCAGAGACTTCAGCCAAGTATCTTGGAATCCATTTGGATTCCAAGCTTACGTTCAAAATTCATATTGAAAATCTAAAACATAAAGCAAACGCTGCCATTGCACTTTTATATCCATTTTTCAAGTCGCCTATGCTATCTACCAGGATCAAACTTACTTTATATCAAGTTGCGATCCGCAGCATGTTGCTGTACGGTTGTGAAGCCTGGAGTATCCTAGCTGCTGGACATAAGAAAAAAGTTCAAATAATCCAGAATAAATGCTTAAAAATAATACTTTCAGCTCCACTACGCACTAGGATCTCAGTACTTCACGACCAAGCACAGATGCCCTATATTGCCGATACAATTGAAAAAGGGTTGTGCACATGTTGCAACATATAGAAAATCATGAGAATCCAATTGTTCGCAATATAGGGCATATGCTACAGCAACGTGCTGTACACCGAAATATATTCACCAGAGACCCCGATGACGGTCCACTTCCATGATATGTGTGCTGGATTCCAGCTAGAGTAGTGTGGCTCACTCCATGTCGCCGGCTTTCGGACTCTCTGCTTGTCCGGCGACTATGGTTTATGATGACCCTGCTCTGGTGAGGGACCATCCTCATATCATCCATACCTGCTACGGTAATGAACACATAAGCCGCGAGACAGCAAACCTAAGGAACAAAACCCCTACTGAATAAACACAATGGTGTTTGGCCGCCAAGGGACCTCAACTGGTTCCCAAAAAGCGGCACACTGGGCAATGCTAGTCATTGCCACAAAACAGTCAGTCAGTCAGTAATTTGATGCAAATATAAGTAATTTATACTCATTTGTCTTTTCTATTGTTATACATATATATATAAGAATATATGTCTATCTGTCCTTTATAGACTTCTAAACCGTTAAACCGATCTTCGTGAAAATTTGTATATGCAGGGTTGCGGCGAGTGTTTAGCCGATATCTATTATGTTCTGAAATCATTAGGTGTGGGTGCTCTTCTGAAACGAACATTTAAAAATCGCTCTATGAATAGCAATTTTGGATGTTACACAACAAAACCGGGAATATCGTAAACCCAGGCATGTATTATCCAAAAATCAGCGAAATCCGACAGTTACAAGTGGGGGTTTACACAAAATTTTAAATTAAAAATTTACTCTAGCAAATGTTTAGTTTGTCGCAGTGTATAACATATAATTAATTAACCCCCAGTATTTAATTTATTTAGGCGTAGCAATGCACGCCGGATATTATCTAGTTGTACATACAATCGAATATATAAACATTAATGTTTGTTTCTTTCTTTGTTTGTTTGCTTGTTCGTACTTTATTCGCGGCCATACCGTTCATCCGATTGTGATGGGGCTTTTTGCAAAATATTCAGGAGATTCCCGGGATGAACATAGGCACTAAGAGAGTTGTGATACTCAACTCCTACATCCTTAAAAATCGCCCTTTGAATTGGAAAACGTGAAAATCTAGCTCTTTGGACGCTTAAATGGCTTACGCTGCCTAAACCACAATAAATACACAAAATTAATGTAGGCCTACACAGGAATGAATATTTCAAGAAGCTCTACGTAAACGTCAGCAGCAGAATATGTTTACCTCTTACGGATAACTCGCAATAACCATTTTTTGTCTTTCATTGGTGCCAAGAAGATCGGGACAAGTACTTAGATTCCTGTACAAGTGGCGGGTAATTGTTTGACGGATAACTCACAATAACGAATTTTGTGTTTTACCTAATTTATACCAAGACGATCGAGATAAGTAGATTCTCTAGGAACACCGGGTAAGCAGCACGGGGAATCTTAAGATAATTACGACATACATTTATAATTATTTTTTATATTACTTATTCAACTAATCATAAGAAGTACATTAATGTTTGTCCTTCAGCTAATTTATGCCAAGAAGATCGGGATAAGTAGATTCTCGGACAACGCCGGGTAAACAGCATGTCTTTTTCTTCTTAAACTTAATTTGTAGGATTTCATCCTGTTTATTTCCAAAATCACTCCTCGGAGGAAGACGTATTGGATGTGCATTCACTGTCTATCCATCTCTTGGCTGGTCTTCCTCTTGTTCCTCTCCCATCCATTGGTCTATCTTCTTTAGCTCTTTTTGCTAGCCGCTTTTCTTCCATTCTTTCTATATGACCCTTCCAATATTTTCGTCTATCTATAATACATTTGGTTGTCTTGAATATGGCATTTGTCCCTAATTTCTATGTTGTGTATTTTAGCAAATAATGTTTTCCCCTGAATAGTTCTTAAGATTTTCATTATTTTTCATATTACTTATTCAACTAATCATAAGAAGTACATTAATTTTTGTCTTTCAGCCAATTTATGCCAAGAAGATCGGGATGAGTAGATTCCCGGACAACGCCGGGTAAACAGCACGTGCTGTCTAAAAATAATTACGATACAAATTTTTTCCTTTACTTACTTAACTAAGCATAAAACACATTAATTTTCGTATTTCAGCTCATTTATGTCAAGACGATCGGGATAAGTAGATTCCCGGGCAACGCCGGGTAATCAGCACGGGATATCTAAAAATATAAATTTATAATTATTTTTCCATTTACTTATTCAACTAAACATAAAAGCACATTAATTTTCATTTATTTAGCGTAGCAGTGCACGCCGGGTATTAGCTAGCGATACAATAAAACCCTTAAATATTCAAATATGTTAATTGTAAATATTAAAATAGATATATTTTAACTTTATTTTAAATTTGAAGGTGAAAGGTGACACGTTTAATGATAACGCACGAAACAAAAACAAAGTGCACGTGTTGTTTAGAGGCAAAACTGTGGTATACAATATTAAATTAAGGAATATAGACACAGGGAGAAGATATTTATGACACGCTGACTCCATTATTATCGTCTGTTAGGAAGTGTTATGAACATTCTCTTTTACCTTATACTTGAATTTTGTAAATATAGTGTTTGGTCATTGTTTGTAGGGTGCAATTGAGTATACATAATTAAAAGTTATTTTTATATTACAATTTTTAATTATAACATATTAATAAAAATATTACTACATTAAATTAATAATGTAAGAAATTTTATTAATATTGAATTTGGCATGAAAACGTTTGTTACAAATAAAAATAGTTTCATTAACAAAAAATAAAAGCAACGGAGCTACTGAAGCAGTTAAATTAATAAATATTTTAGCATTAAGATATCTACTGCGTAATAATTAAAATATCGCCGCTATTAGCACTACTCCTCCAAGAGGCAAAAGGGCAAAATGTGTAACAAATAGGCACTTCTGAAGGAAGTCTGTTAATCGTTTTCTGTACATATTTACACTTTTTTTGTAAGAAAATAACTATTACTTATCAAAAAATATATCTTTTACATTTATACGTACGTCATAAACTAAATAATTATATATAATTATTTTTTCTCCTAATGGTTTAATTTCGTTTAATATTTGAAAAAAATATTTGTCGTCTCGTTTCAATGATATTTAACGAGTTTCGTTGCAAAAGAACGAAAATTGCGGCCGCAAGAGCTGTTTTTAATTTACGCTTCGGTTTAGTCCCCTCGTGTAATGATCCAATGTTGTTGGTTAACAAATTCGACCATACGTTTCTTAATTTATTCCAATAGGCCGAGTTTCATTTACGGAAATAAAAACAATCGTGACCGTTAATTGATATACACGTATAAACTAACTAACTCACTGGCGCTGTCGAACACTTAGATTCACGGCCGCACGGAAATAAGCTCTTCATATATCCCTAACCTGAGTAAGTTTTCCGATTACCTCCTGATAATTTGTATCCCGCAAATCATGGTTATTTTTAATCTCACACCTCTTTCGTGGACTACCTTCTGAGCGTTTTCCATATCTTTATCCTAGAGTGTCCATGCCCTTTATTCAATCCCCATTCGTGCCACATATTCCAACTATTGTAATCTATGGGGCATACCTTTTCTTATTGCATGTGGTTTCCTTTAAAAAGCATGTAGCCCAGTATTATTTAGTCTTCTGCATTTACCTGCTGTTCGTCTATCTTTGGTTCAAATATATTGCCAAGAACTTCGTTTTGAATTACTCGTTTCACTATAATTTTGTGATGGTCATTTTCGGCATATATTAAGTACAATCGGTGAATATTTGTAAATATTTAAAAAAAAATTTAATCAGAAGAACCTCAATAGCCACATTCCTTTCGGAATAAAAATTAGGCCTAACACCGTTTAAATATCCGATATGTGAATGTTCGCTTTGTAGAGGTTACTGACCGACAGCACACGATATCAACTGGTGGTGAAACGCGAAATCAAGCAGATAATGTGTTAGTATCCTTAATAGTCAAATTCCTTTCGGAATAAAAAGTAACACCGTAGATATATCAGGGATGTGAATGTTCGCTTGGTAGAGGTCACTGACCGACAGCACACGATATCAACTGGTGGTGAAACGCGAAATCAAGCAGATAATGTGTTAGTATCCTTAATAGTCAAATTCCTTTCGGAATAAAAAGTAACACCGTAGATATATCAGGGATGTGAATGTTCGCTTGGTAGAGGTCACTGACCGACAGCACACGATATCAACTGGTGGTGAAACGCGAAATCAAGCAGATAATGTGTTAGTATCCTTAATAGCCAAATTCCTTTCGGAATAAAAAGTAACACCGTAGATATATCAGAGATGTGAATGTTCGCTTGGTAGAGGTCACTGACCGACAGCACACGATATCAACTGGTGGTGAAATGCGAAATCAGGCAGATAATGTGTTAGTATCCACAATAGTCAAATTGCTTTCGGAATAAAAAGTAACACCGTAGATATATCAGATATGTGAATGTTCGCTTGGTAGAGGTCACTGACCGACAGCACACGATATCAACTGGTGGTGAAACGCGAAATCAAGCAGATAATGTGTTAGTATCCTTAATAGCCAAATTCCTTTCGGAATAAAAAGTAACACCGTAGATATATCAGAGATGTGAATGTTCGCTTGGTAGAGGTCACTGACCGACAGTACACGATATCAACTGGTGGTGAAACGCGAAATCAGGCAGATAATGTGTTAGTATCCTCAATAGCCAAATTCCTTTCGGAATTAATAGTAACACCGTAGATATATCAGAGATGTGAATGTTCGCTTGGTAGAGGTCACTGACCGACAGTACACGATATCAACTGGTGGTGAAACGCGAAATCAAGCAGATAATGTGTTAGTATCCTCAATAGCCAAATTCCTTTCGGAATTAATAGTAACACCGTAGATATATCAGAGATGTGAATGTTCCCTTGGTAGAGGTTACTGACCGACAGTACACGATATCAACTGGTGGTGAAACGCAAAATCAGGCAGATAATGTGTTAGTATCCTCAATAGCCAAATTCCTTTCGGAATTAATAGTAACACCGTAGATATATCAGAGATGTGAATGTTCGCTTGGTAGAGGTCACTGACCGACAGTACACGATATCAACTGGTGGTGAAACGCGAAATCAGGCAGATAATGTGTTAGTATCCTCAATAGCCAAATTCCTTTCGGAATAAAAAGTAGCACCGTAGATACATCAGAGATGTGAATGTTCGCTTGGTAGAGGTCACTGACCGACAGTACACGATATCAACTGGTGGTGAAACGCGAAATCAGGCAGATAATGTGTTAGTATCCTCAATAGCCAAATTCCTTTCGGAATAAAAAGTAACACCGTAGATATATCAGAGATGTGAATGTTCGCTTGGTAGAGGTCACTGACCTACAGCACACGATATCAACTGGTGGTGAAACGCGAAATCAGACAGATAATATGTTAGTATCCTCAATAGCCAAATTCCTTTCGGAATTAAAAGTAACACCGTAGATATATCAGAGATGTGAATGTTCGCTTGGTATAGGTCACTGACCGACAGCACACGATATCAACTGGTGGTGAAACGCGAAATCAGACAGATAATTTGTTAGTAGATAAACGCTCGTACTCTCATTATCGACGCTAGGTCAGTTAACAGGATAGGCTACAATCCGGGTCATCATCTGGTCAGGGTATTTATCAGGCAACGGTTATCCAATATAATTACGAACGGTACAAACGCTTAAAGTCCATTACGAATAAAATAATGAAAACAATTAAATTGAAAATAGTACTGCGGCACAAATACCAGGAAGATTTCGAATCTATTTACATCGATGGAATATTCAGATTTGATTGTACAAGTCTTTGAGTAAATCTGTATATCTAGAAACAAAAATGTACTTGTATATAATACTTACTTACTTACTCACTGGCACTATCGAACCCGTAGGTTCATGGCCGCGCGGACATAAGCTCTCCATACATCCCTCCTGAGCTAATGCTTTCCAATCATTCCCTGTATAATCTAGTTCCCTCAAATCATAGTTACTTGTATATAATATTACTGATATTTAACATCGCCAAACTTAGGTTATGTGAAAAAATCGCAAAATTAAAATATTTTATTACAGAACGTACTGACATAATGGGGCACGGCATTGTGTAGTGGTTAAGGCACTGTGCTACAAGCCGGAAGGTCGAAGGTTCGAGTCCCAGTGGCGTCAGGATTTTTAAACTGACCCAAACCCTCTGGCGGCTCTATGGCCTTGGGGTCGACTCAGCGTCTAACAGAAATGAGTACCAGACGTGGGGGTAAAGGCGGCCGTCACGCAGGGCTGACAATCCGGCTGACATCAAATGCCGACTGTCTAGTAAAAGTGTATCTTCCTACTACCCCAGGGGCCTCCTGAGGCATGTAGTGGGAACACTTTACTTTATTTTCCTGACAAATTACAGAAAATAAAGCTAGTAAAAATGAATGGCTGTACAAACAAAAAGTATATAACAATTGGGAAAAGACTAGGTATTCTAAAAATAAGGAATGTTTCACGGTGGGAACATCAGTGAGATATGGTATATCAAGAAATCAAGATCGAAATTATTACGGCCATTGATTAGAAAAATACAATTACCCAATTAGGAATATAATATGAATATAATTTCATATTCCAATAATACATTAAATAGATGAAAAATTGTTTATCATATTATATTAAATACATACGAAGAATAGGATATTGAGGTAAATGGTATACAAAACTGCTGAAATGCTATTCACAGGGCCGAGTGTGTTATATATCGAAAATGAGATAGAAACATTAAAATACATATAAAATATCAGATTTATTTGAAGTTGCAGTTGAACTCATTATAGTACGGAGAATTTGGTAGTAACATACACGGGTTGTTTAGTGCATTTTGTACAAGTGTATCTTCCAAATGAATTGAAGTAATAAATTGTGCAACGAATATTTATTTATAAGTATTGAGTTAATTATTGTGATTGCAACAACAATAAGAACATTTCATTATTTCCAATTCCATACAAAATTAAAAAAAAATAAAGTATTAAATCAACATTGCTACCTGTATTTGTGTTCACAACATACCTGGTAATCATCATTTTGTATTTTGAAAAAAAAACAGTGTTCAACCAACAGTTGACTATTGCAAAGATAAATACTAATTAGATAGTATAACTGTCACAGGCTTGATGATCGGGGCAAGAAGAACTATACCAGGATTCTTGGCTGAATTTTGGAATTCCTTAGATTTGGATCGAGTAGAAAGCTCCATTCGTCGAAAGATTGGTTTGCCAGTTGTTCTGGTTTGCCAACTCATAGAATTCCAAAAGTCATGTTTCATTACTGCCCCCCGAAGGTAAAATATCACTGGGACGTCCAAAAAAGCGCTGGAAGGAAAATTCCTCTTTGAGACCGTAACAGGCCACATGACTTAATACTTGCATGGATGATGATGGTGATAACACTCCACTGTGCGACAGGCCTAAAAGGCCTGTGGCCTACAATCCGGCTGCTGGCCTCACATCCACATGCGTTTATCTTTCTAAAATTGCCATCGCTGCCATTAGAGGGTAAATTTCAATTTTAAGAAACCATTTATACAACAATTCTAGTTTAAGAATATACTTACAATTAAAATTTGAAAAATGTAATTATTTACAAAATTTATTTAATCAATTTAGAAAAAAATTGTCTGTATCACTTTATCCTTGCGGCAATCCATGAGGAAAGCTGTCTATAATAAAAAATCCGCTTTTGGTATAACACAGGTCCCAGAGAACAATTTATAATACTACCATATTACAGAACATCTGCGTATTTTAGGTGTTTCATTCGTGTACCCTTCGTGGTACTAAATAAGTAACAGAGCCGTGATATCGCCTCAACAAAATACCCATTTTACGGCATAACCAATCACAAGTAGAAGAAAGATGAAAGGAAAACCTTTAATATCCTACCGTGAAACGCAGGAGGTCTGTTGAGATCGAAAATTACATAATTCAGGAAACATTTAATTAGTATGCACATGGACTCACTCGTAATAAAGTAAGCAAATATGACTGACGAGAACATAAAATACTATGGAACGAACAGATATAAAACTTACGTACGAGCTCTATAAACATCGTCAAATTTCAAGCTGAACTCTATTAATGGTGCAGAATAACCTTACAGCTAATTTTCAAACTATGAAGGAGATGACAAGAATCATAACACAATGCAACAAATCGCAATGTTACAAAAACGTTTTTTTTTTCGAAAATGTAGGCGATCTTGAAGTATTTCGACCTCCTGAATTCGAAAATCAGACTCAAAACATCATATCACCCACAGTATTTGCACAAATAGTATATTTAGAAATAATTATGATATCACATAAGGAAGTAGTAAATATTCTGCATATGGCACGTGAATAATGCTGAAGTAGAGTAATTATTTAAAACAGCAACATATTGAAATACACACACAGTGAACAGATGTGTACTGAGAATATGGTATAAAAGAAGCACTAAAATAGTATATAATATTATATAATATACAGAAACTAAATTAATTTAATCATGTTTTTTTGTGGTCGATATGGGTTCATTGTTTGATATTTATCAGACACGATGTCTGCAGCGTTACAATTGGGGGCCACATTCAATGTTTATGAGGTATAGCAAAAACGTTTTGAGTTTCTCTTTTGATTGTCACCGATTTCATTTGGATACGATTATCCAAAGCGAAGTAGTTTAAATTATGATACTATATTTGTGGACACGGTGTATTTTTTAAATAGAGTATCTCCTCTGATATTATATTTTGTAGCCTACTAGTGTATACTAGCAAATATATGGAGACTCAAACGTGATATTATTCACTTACTGATTGATATATGTTGAAGTAAATTAGCCGACCACATCAATATTAATACTCGAAGTCTTCACCAGATGCAAGGATACTCAGGAAAAAAACTAAGAGACAAAGAAACAGTTCTCTGGAGTCAACTTCCTCATATAGAAAAAGGTGTTGTTCTCTACAATGAATATACAACGGCAAATCAATGGATTCGTGATCATCAGCGATTGTCTTGTTCTGAATGGAGAGAAGCAATTAAAATGCAAGCCTATGTATCGGCGCCGCGGTGCGTTCTTTGCCCTCTGTAGACGTCGCAGAGAGCACGAAACCCTTGCACACGTCCTTGGGGCTTGTCAGTTTGGTGAATCACTGAGAAACATTCGAAACCACACTATTCGAAACATTATGGCAGAAGCCTTGCGAGATTATGGATACACAGTTTGTGAGGAAGTTCATGGTGTGGCTACTAATGGGAGTAACAGACGAATAGATATTATTGCATATAGACCGTCTTCTAAAATTGGAATGATATTAGATCCCACAATCCGTTTTGAGACTCATAGTGGCCAACCTGAGGAAGTTGACTGTGAAACGATAGCCATATGTCAGCCAACAATTACTATTACGAAGATAAATACCAATTAGATAGTGTAACTGTCACAGGATTTACGATCGGGGCAAGAGGTCCTATACCAAGATTCTTAGCTAAATTTTGGAATATCTTAGATTTGGACAGAGTGTATCTTTCTAAAATTGCCATCGCTGCCATTAGACGATCAATTTTAAGAAACCATCTTTAAAAAATATCTACTTTATGGCTTTATGGGATGTATACTTCAATTATAATTTGAAATTTTTTAATTTATTTACAAAATGTATTTCATCAATTTCGAAAATTAATAGTCTGTATCACTTTGTCCTTGAGGCAATCCACTAGTGAGGAAAGCTGTATATAATAATAATTACTGGAGGAAAGTAAGATTATAAAGAAAGTCAACACTGTACTCCAAACAATGTTTGGAAGTGAATATCAATATTACTAAATTGGGTCAACCGCAGAAGATTTAAGATTTAAGATTTAAGATTTATTTAGCCTGGTGGAGTTAAGGCCATGTGGCCTTCTCTTCCACTCACCAGGACAAACATATATTACATAAGAATATAACAATCTTAATTAACTCTAATATTAAACACTAAGTAAAAATTTGATCAAAAGATAATATCTAATATACATATTACGATCTATAATACAACCAGTTAATATTAGTTAAAATTAAGACTAAAACTAATAATAAAATGTATACAAGCAAGACATATTAAATTGTCCCTGTCTAGTGTATATAAAAACAGGAAAATAGTGAGATATAGAAAACTAATTTTACGATTATACAATATTTAAAACAAAACAAATTAAAAATATTTGTTATTCTTAATATTATTTACATTAATAATTAAATATATTAATATTGCTAAAAGAATACTATCAGTGAGGTGTATAAGTTAGTTTGTTATTAATAATTCTTTAATTTGTTTTTGAAGGATGTTATAGTTTGACAGTCTCTGACATAGGGTGGAAGGGAATTCCATGTTTTGGTAAGTGACACCGTAAAAGATAATGAATAATATACAGTGTGATGAGGCGGGATATAAAGGACAATGTGCTGATGGGATCGAGTGTCAAGATTATGTGTGTCGGATAGTCTGATGAAGCGGCGTGATAAATAATTAGGCGATGATGTGTGAAGTATTTTATAGAGAAGGGATAGGGAATGGACAGTTCTACGATCTCTTAGACGAAACCACGATAATTGTTCCAGGGACGGTGTAACATGGTCAAATTTGCGATACCACAAATAAAACGTGCGCAAGAATTATGAACACGTTGAAGTCTTTGAGTGGAAATAATATTTAAGTCTGTAAAAAGAGTGTCACAATAATCAAAATGGGGCATTGCAAGTGTTTCTACTAACATTTTCCTAAGGGCGAATGGCAAACAATTTCGTACACGATTTAATGAATGTATTATTGAGAAGACTGTTTTGCATGTATGGTTTATTTGTGTATTCCAATTTAAGTTTTTGTCAATAAATACTCCTAGAATTTTTACTGTCTCACTATAAGGGATTTGAACTCCGTTTAGTGACACATGCGAAACTGTGTTTAGGTTAATTGTAGATAATAGTCTCTGATGACCCATAATGATTGATTGTGACTTTTTAGGATTTAATTGCAGTCCATATTTAACTGTCCAAGTCATTAGTGAGTCAAGATCCTCGTTAATTTTGGCAACAGCGTCATTTAGTGAATATTTGTCTGTGTGGATGTAGATGTACATTATTAAAATGAGAATGGACACTATATAGAATAAGTCAAATCTTATAGAAAGGACTGAATTCAACTACTTTGAAATTATAACAACAAACTACAAAGACGGTTAGAAAGAAGTGTAACAAACTCAACTCTGGAAACGTGTACTATTTTGCTGTACTGAGATCGTTTCCATTCTAATTTTTCTCATAAGTATTTTATATATATATATGCCCACTGCTGTGGTCTCGGGGTACGTCCTGCCTTGTCACGCAGCGGGCCCGGGTTCGATCCCTGTTCGGGACAGTTTTCCTGGGTGAGGCTTTTATCGGGGTTTTTCCTCACGTGTAAGACAAATGTCAGGAAAACGTTAAGGCCCAAACGGTCCCGGAAATCATATGGCCATCATCATCATCATCAGTATCATCATCCTTCTCTGGTGTGGAAAGCAATGGGAAGCTACCACACCTACAATTCCTTAGTAAAGCTGCAAACATAGCATGAAAATGCTATGATTGCAGTGAAGGACCTGCCTTCAGGCAGAATATATATATATATCTATATATATCCAATTATATGGGTGCGAAAATATGGTATCAGTAATAGAAAAGAGACTATTACGAGTTGGACCTATTTGATATAAAGTACTTAGGAAAATTTTTGGAGCGAATAGAGGCGAATAGATAGGTAAATGGAAATCAATGATACTTATGGGAACCCTGATGTAGAAAGAACCGTTAAGTCTCCTATACTGCGACGGTCAAAACATATGGGTCAAATGTGGAATGAAATATAGGCATGATACTTTTTGTAAAAGAATAATTGAAGGGCCAGAAATGAAGTGAGAGAATAATAATCAAGAGAATAACAATCATGCTAATGTGTTGGTAAATATTGTAAAATGTTGGCTGAATGTAGGGATATAAAGTATAACAGGCGTACATATCGGCACTTACATGAATTTCTAGGCTGGTGCCAGTGATTTAGATATTTAATTAGTTAATTTCAATAACTGAACATTGAGGACACGTGGTACGAATGGGGAATGAAAGACGTACATAGAAGCTACTTGTAGGAAATCCAGAGGGAAAACGCCCAGTTGGTAGAACAAGAATGGGGTGGGGGAATAATATTAACTATGATTTGAGGGAAGTAGATTATATAGGGAATGATTGGAAAACATTGGCTCAGGATAGAGATGTATGGAGAGCTTATGTCCGCGCGGCCATGAACCTACGGGTTCGATAGTGCCAGTGTGTGAACTGAAAATTGAGTCAGTGAAAGAAGAAAAAAATAATGAAATCTTAAAATAAAATAAGTTACAATATGTCTTCTTGGGTAAGATCCGTCGTCCTCAACTTATAAAATATGTATTCTTTATGCTTGTAGGCCTTTCAGAACATCCGTTCCATCTTCAGCAGGTCCTTCTTCGCTACAATATCTAGTATGATGTTTGACGCTGCTGGTACTAATGTGGTATTGTCGTGACTAAAGCTTCTTCATGACGATATCTTATGTTGGGTTGTTTAGTCAGAGTGCTTTCATTTATTAAAAGCTTGTTGTCTATTTCCTTGATAATTTGCAGGTCTTCCAATATGTTGATTTTTGTTGGATTTCCCTCTTTGTGTACTATTGTAAGGGTGTCTTCTATTGAGTTCATTCTATGACCAAGAAGGTATATTTTAACTTATTTTATTTTATGACTCTCCACCTCAACGGTTTTAACAATGAATTTTATTAATAATGAAATCTTCTTAAACATGCTTAATATTCTTTTGCTGAGATCTAACAAATATGTCTCACGATTAGAAAATAAGTGATGAAAGTGAATTCTGTTTGTGTTTTGATATAGTGTAATGTAAATTATCTTACATACAAATTATACAGATTAGACTTGCGTACCATTATGTAAATATCCATCGGATAAATTAATGATAGCTTTATATACTAAATTAATTTATTCCGTTTTCCAGAGCACACGAGTTTTATATTAATTAATGGGACAATACAATCGACAATATATGCCTGTTCATACACCGTCAGAATGTAATTAACAGGACCATGTCCGGATATCTTCATTAGCAGCATGTATTGATCTGACTGTGTAGGATGGTAACTTAACAGAAATTTAACCAAGCGGACACGATCTCGTCTGCATCACTGAATCTAACAACTTCGCATAATTCACTTATGCAGTCAAAGCAATATTACAATCACATCCAGTTTAAGCTTTAATATTGTATTTGTTATATATTCTACGTTAAGTATAAATTACCTACACATCTTATAAACGCCATGAAGTATATGCCAAATAGTCCTCATAGAGAACTGTTTATAATTTTTGGAAAATAATAATGCAGAAGACGATGTAAATATCAACTGGAAACGGTGTCGTTTTCATTTAGGGTACAAAGTTCCGAGGTATAGATAAAATAAAAGCAAAAACAGCAACGTCACTAAGCAGATGGTTCGTTGCAGCACGTTGTTTTTACACGCTTTATATTAGCTTGACCTCTACCTACCTACCTACCTACCTACCTACCTACCTACCTACCTACCTACCCACCTACCCACCTACCCACATACCCACCCACCATGTATAATTTAACCCCACCGTCGGTATCTCTACCTTGACGTGGTGGTGGGGTTTGTGAGTCCTAATGACTCCATACAGGCGGTAGTGTATCTACCAACAGGGCCTCCCATGCCTGGCAGGTCATGGAAAAAGGTCCAGACTAAAAGAGATATCCATCGAAGAAGAAGGACTAGTAACAGACTTCCAAGATGTAAAATTTTCATTACTCATAGAAACATTCACGAAGTAAACCGGACTGATAAATTGGAGCAAACTAGCAAACGAAAAGGAACAAGAGATGGAAGAACAATATGCTGGAATGTTAGAGCGATTAATGGGAAAGAGAACATAAAAGTACGTGACTGGACACCTCAGCAGAAAAGGCTTTTAGGACGACCACAACTACGATGGAAGGACGTCACCACACCCCGGACCTGTAGTGAATGAACACGCAACAAGCTGCCAGCTTTCATGCATAGAGGAAGAAGAAGAAGAAGAGAAAGAAAAAGAAGTGTAATGTAAAAACAAGCTGAAGAATTATTTAGTAACTATGTTATTAGGTCACCTCATTATGGTATTTTTGGCACGATTGTATTTGATTCCAATAATATTGTATAATTGATTTCCTTTTGCTTTTATTAAATAGTAGACCTACTAATACCAATCATTATTTTAATCTAAACATTATAAGTAACATACAGACTGGCACACATATTTTCATTATTTTACTTGCTATATTTTTTTAATATCACGGGCTGTAAACTAAACTTTTATCCTGCTTTGTTTATGTATTATTGTTAGCTTTCATTTTAATCATCGTTAATATTATTATAATCACTAGTTTCATTTTTGTCAAACCCTACTATTACATTGATTACGATCGTATATTTTAATAAAACATTATGTCTGCCTGTTTTGGTGGAAGAGAAGACAACATGCACATAACTCCAGCAGGGTAAATAAATATAAATAAATTAATTAACAGGTGAATAAATAAATAAATCAAATAAATACATTATATATATATATATATATATATATCGCTCTTTCTTCTTAAGAAAGTCTAGTGTTTATGTTCTTGCCTCTTGTTCGTAGGATGGTGTGTTCGAAGCCGGTCGGGATGGACGGATTTTTAGAAAAGCCCTTCATTAGGGATTTTAAGCGGTAGGTACCGAGTCTGAAAAAGTTCGGTCTTATAAAAGAGCATCAAGCTTAAATTAGTGCCTCTGAGCAAATTTAACACAAATTAAAATTTGTTGGCCACTAGATGTTTCATTGGAGCGATGTGCTGACCATATGTCAATCACTGATTTTCTGAAGGGAAACAAATCCTTATTTTGCTACAGATAATCAGTGATTGACATATGGTCAACGAAATTTGGTAATGGATCTCTTAATAGAGGAGCACCTCTATCTCCACGAAGGACGTTAGGAGTATATATTTTATATGGGAAATCAGGCCAAAAATACTTGAGTTGTCAGCTGTTGTTTGAATTAATATTAATAGTTGGTTATAATTGGAAATAGGGGTCAGGAGTGATATGGAATGGTGCCAGTTCTTTGTTATGAACGATAAATAATACATATTGAGAATTGATTTTGTTTACAGTATTTTACGAATTTAGTTAAACTGGCCAGACCCATATTATGTTACGGCAGTGAGGCCTGGACAATTCGCAGTGTAGATGAACAAAGACTAACTGCGGCAGATAGGAAATTTATGAGAAGTACTGCAGGTTACTCAAGAACAGACCATAAAAAGAATTCTGAGATTCTCAAAGAATTGCAAAGAGAATCAGTCATGGAATATGTACAAAATACAGGAATAACTGGAAATCTCACGTAAGAAGAATGAGAAGAACAAGAATACCACGTCGAATCTTAAATTACCAGCCGCAGGCAAGAAATCTTTGGGCAGACCCTTCAAACGTTGGATTGAGACCGTAACAGACCACTAGGTCTATCACATGAAAGGAAGAAGTTTTTAAAGAATCAGAAAAAAATTTGGGAAGTAATGAAATATTGTAATGTTACTATAAAAGCTAAATTTTGGAATTATTTCTCATTACTTCATGCTAGTAGGATTTATTGAATGCCTAAATAAACTTTTATAAGATTCATGATGTGTTCCGTTGAGGTTTATTCAAAATTAATATAAAATTATAGAATATTCACCTGAAAGGTCCGTCTCCTCAACTTAATTATCATTTAACTGTAGCGCTTTCGGGACTTGTCCCATCATCGGCAGGATTCAAAACTGGTGTTTCACTGAAGATCTGGTAGAGGGGGTTGCATGTATTTGGTTCGTTTTCGTTTATCAGGCTGTCGTTGTGAGCTGCTTTCATGATTTCCATCTCTTCGAGTACGTTTATCTTCGCTGGATTATTTTCTCTGTGCATTACTGTTAGGGTGTTTTCAATATTTAACATGCGATGTCCTTCATGGATGACGTGTTTTGCATAGCTTGATTTACCTTCGGCATGAATGAAGTCTCGAAAATGTTCTTTGAATCTGATGTTAAAACTCCTGTTTGTCCTTCCTATATAAAATTTGTTGCAGTCCTTACATGTCAGTTTATAAACTCCTTTGCTGTTGAAAATGTTATTTTCTTCAATGTTATTGTTTATTATGTTGTTTAATTTGTTATTGGTTCTGTATGATATTTTTACGTTTTTATGCTTTGAAACTCCCATTAAGCAAAGACAATTATATCCAAGAACTCAACTACATTAAGTATATGGCAAAAACCAATGGCTATAATGAAGAATTCATAGATAAACTCGTAAAAAAACAAAAAAAGGAAGAACAACATAACCAACATAACTAAACTAGAAAAAGAATCTGACAACAACAAGAAAACATGGATAACACTTACATACACAGGAAAAGAAACGACAAAATTAGCCAATGCACTAAAGAAAGCCGATAAAAACGTAAAAATAGCATACAGAAACCAATAACAAATTAAACAACATAATAAACAATAATATTGAAGAAAATAACATTTTCAACAGCAAAGGAGTTTATAAACTAACATGTAAGGACTGCAACAAATTTTATATAGGAAGGACAAACAGGAGTTTTAACATCAGATTCAAAGAACATTTTCGAGACTTCATTCACGCAGAAGGGAAATCAAGTTATGCAAAACACGTCATCCATGAAGGACATCGCATGTTAAATATTGAAAACACCCTAACAGTAATGCACAGAGAAAATAATCCAGCGAAGATAAACGTACTCGAAGAGATGGAAATCATGAAAGCAGCTCACAACGACAGCCTGATAAACGAAAACGAACCAAATACATGCAACCCCCTCTACCAGATCTTCAGTGAAACACCAGTTTTGAATCCTGCCGATGATGGGACAAGTCCCGAAAGCGCTACAGTTAAATGATAATTAAGTTGAGGAGACGGACCTTTCAGGTGAATATTCTATAATTTTATATTAATTTTGCCTAAATAAGGTCTGAAATCATCCACATATTTCCATACTTAAACTTAATATTTATACAAGATTATTGGAATCAAATACAAACTACTTTAAAAACTGATAATACAGGTACGTTTCGACTCAGGTCTTGTTTTACAATTTTAAGTTGATCCAATTCCACTAAAACCAGATAAATGTTCTCGGTTTATTTCATTGGACTCTGTACATAGTACCGATGAAAGTGGAAGGTCCCTTGGCGACGTCTCTGTTTTTTTACATGAATAGGTTACGTCCCGGCACCGGGTGTTGCGTTTTCCGTTCTCTTCAGCATCATAATCATCAGTAAAAACAAAATATGGGTAATTTCCGTGTACATAAAGTAGCAAAGCAAGCACATACGAACGGAAAAAGCTGAGAAATTTAGGTAATTTTCAGGTTCTTCAAGTTGAAATTAACGTACGATCGTAGAACCCATACTTTTACTTCCTTTCCACGGAAACTGATCCTAAGGAACTGTTTGTCCTAATTTGTATAAAATCCGGCCTAGTTTTATCCCGAAAACATTTGAACTTACTTACTCACTGGCACTATCGAACCTGTAGATTCATGGCCGCACGGACATAAGCTCTCCATACATCCCTATCCTGAGCTAATGCTTTCCAATCATTCCCTGTATAATCTACTTCCCTCAAATTATAGTTAATGTTATTCTCCCATCTCTTTCTTGGTCTACCAACTGGGCGTTTTCCCTCTGGCTTTCCTACAAGAAGCCTCCATGCAAGTCTTTCATTCTCCATACGTGCAATATGTCCTGGCCATCGTAGTCTACGAGACTTAACGGTTATTATATCTGGCTCCCCATAAATACCATATAGTTAACAGTTGTATAAATAAGGGGAGGGGTAGTAAACAAAAAAGGGGAAGATATCCGGGAGGGATATTAACAATGTTGAAAAATAATACATTTAGACATGTTGAAAATGTTCATGTTGAAATACAGGGTGTCACGTGTATTCATGTAAAAATCGGAGATCTTTGTTTATGTATCCTCTCGGTATATCGTCACCCGGCTGGGTCTCGACACGCTATGTCTACCTTTTTTGATGACCTGGGAGATACAATGATAGAACTCGGACATAAATTCCCGGATGCAGATACTCTTATAATGGGGGACTTTAATGGTAGAACTGTGAGAGAAAATATAATTTTAGGGACGGAAGAAGGAGGGGAAGATTTAAGAAAGGGATTTCGGGCGAGTAAGGGTAGGGTAATTAATACGTATGGCAGAGAACTTCTGACGTTTTGCGACATTCATAACCTAGAAATGCTAAACGGAAAATACGGGGAAGATATTGAAGGGGAACTTACGTTCATAAACGGTAATGGAGGAAGTGTCGTGGATTATATGCTCTGCTCACAGAATCTTATTTCTAGGATTGCAGCATTCAAAGTAGCGGACAGAATCGAATCGCATCACTCACCTATCGAAATCCAATTAGAATTTGAAGAAGAGGGAAAGGAAGTGGGAAGCTTGAATACGGCAAGGAGGGGAGACACTAGAACTGTTAGGCGGTTCTGTTGGAGAGAGGATAAGACACAGGAACTACTTAACAAACTAGAGTCTTCGACACCCGGAGGTATTAGGCGATGTGGAGGAAGAGGTGAAAAAATTAAGATTACTAATGTGGGAAGGGGGGAAAAATATGCAGATTAGAGGAAAATCAGGGCAAAAACGATATGAAGGCTGGTACGATAATGCATGTAGGGAAGGAAAAAGACGAGCGGAGAGGGCTTTAGTGAGGTTCAGAAAGGAGGGTGGCGACTTCAATCGGCGGGTGTACATAGAGATGAGGAGACGATATAAAGAGATAACGGCTAGAACCAGGGAGAATTGGGAGGGAAAAATCTTGGAGAGTATTAATCAGGCTATGAAGGAACGGGATGTTACCAAAATTTGGAAAGTAATTAGGGAAATTAAATATCGTAAAAAAAGTAAATCAAATTTCGCCAGAAACTTGGGTACTTCATTTCGAAAGGGTGTTTACAGGAGGGGGAATTGGGAGGGACCGCGGCTATTATTAGTTGGTCAAGACGTACCAATGCTAGACTCGGAGATAACCTAGAGGTGAGGGATGCGATTCGATCCATGAAACATGGAAAAGCTCCTGGTCTAGACGGTATACCAGCCGTGTTCTATAAAGAAGCCTTGAAAATTGATAAATGGACAGGGTACATAGTAGGTATTTTTAACAAAATTTTTGAAAAAGGAACCTATCCAGATGAATGGTCCACATCAATACTGCATCCTATTTACAAGGGTAAGGGTGGAGTTAACAATCCGGACAATTACCGCGGTGTCTCTCTCCTGCCGGTGTTTGGAAAAATTTATTGCACAGTGCTATATAACAGGCTAAAAAATTGGATAAATGAAAATAATGAAATTTCACGATACCAAGTCGGGATCAGGGAAGGCTTCAGGACGGCGGACAATCTATTTGTCCTGAGAACTGCAATTAACAGATGTTTGAGTGTCAAACGAGGCAGGTTACGCTGTACTTTTATAGATCTGAAAAAAGCATTCGACTCTGTTGAACGCAATGCCCTATGGCAGAAATTATGGCAACAGGAGTATCGGAAAACTATGATTAGGGCGCTAATGGGAATTTATAAAAAAGTGGAGTTCTGTGTTAATATGGGAGGGCCCAAGTTTCAGAAAATATAAAGGCAGTTAAGGGTGAAAACAGGGATGCGTATTGTCACCATTGTTATTTAACTTATTTATAGACGATGTAGCTTTGATGCTGGAAGTAGAGGGGATCGATGCTCCAACGGTGGGTGGGCGAAGTATTCCTGTTCTAATGTATGCAGACGACTTATGCCTCTTTTCCACAAAAATAGATGGCATGCAGAAGGGTTAAGATTTACTATCGACATACTGTACGACTTGGGGACTTACTGTTAACGTTAGCAAAACTAAAGCCATGACTTTTAAAAACGGGTCGGTATACAGCGGGAGGGAAAGGTGGACATACCGTGGTGAGAATTTAGAAAATGTTAAAAATTTTGTCTACTTGGGGATGACTTTGACAATGAATGGAAAATGGACGAGACACATCGAAAATGCAACAATGAGAGCTAGGTGCCGGACAAGCGAAATGCTTACTAATATGTCAAAATTGCGAAACGTACCGATGCGTACACTAGCACAGGTTGATTCTTCGACTGTGAGAGCGACCATGCTGTATGGCTGAGAATTATGGGGTTGGGAACGAACGGGGACACTAGATAAAATTCAACCTATGTTTCTTAAGAAAGCGATGAGATTAGCAACGGGGACTTCAAATTGTGGCATACTGAAATAATTCGGTACATTTTCGGACACAATAAGGGGCAAAATTATGGCTATTAAGTATTGGTTGGACATAATAAACGGGAATCAGGACTCACTTAGAGCAGAGTGTTACAATGAACAGAAAAGGCAGTGTGTTTCGGGAGATAGGGTAATCGGTGTAGAAAGGGGATTGAAGGGCATAGGGATGAGTTGGGTATGGGAGAGGAGTACGCGGAATAATATAAATGTTAGGAGGACAGTTAAAAAGAGACTAATCGATATAGACAGGCAGTATATAGAATCAGAGTGTAACCAGAAAATATCGCTCACCCTGCAGACGGAACTGAAACTTTCGTGGCAAAGGGAGAAATATATTGACTCTTTGGATGGGGATGATAGAAATGCTATTGCATGGTTTCATTTGGGGGGATGGATGGCCCATAATTTAACAAATGATGAAGGCATTAAACTATGCCCACTATGCGATGACCATGAAAACTGGCAGCATATTATAGCATTCTATAGAGAGACAGAACAACTTAGATTAGAGATGCTGCCGGAGAGATTTCTCAGGTCGGATCGAGGGAGAGTAGCGTGTTGGGATCTTTTAAGTCGGATCGAGAATGAATCAAAAACATGCAAATTTTTGGGTACAGTAAGAAAATTGAGATATAACAAAATTGTAGATTAAGGATATATGTATTAACAATAAGAAGAATCTCAATATGGTCTTTGTGTTCGATCTTTAATCATGTTTATATAATAAGTAGGTCTGATAAGTTGAATAGTCTGATGGTGCATTTAATGTCTGCAGGGCCGGGGGGAGGGGGGTATGAGCGTGCGGTGTGTATATGTGTGGGAGTGTGTGGGTGTATGTGTGTGTGTTTTTTTTCTAATTTGTTTTCTAGCATTTTTTTAAATATTAATATACGGGATGTGGATGAATGTAGATATGTATTATTGTGATTTAGTGTAGACATAGATTTTACACATATGTAGCCTGTTATTGTTTTTTGATACAGGTGTATTTGTAGGTATTTGTTTATATTATTAGTTTTATTTTTTTATTCATGGAAAAATAATACACGTACGGCCAAGCAGGCCCGTGCGCAATGTAAATGCATATGTATTTTCTTTATTCTGAAAAAAAGGCAATAAATTCCATAAAAAAACTTAAGTAGACTTCTCCATTCACCTGTCTGTAATCGAAAATGTTAAGCATTATTACTTCAAACCCGATACACATATATCGCATATTACCTATTTTACGGGATCTGCTGAAGTGGTGCGTACTTATATCTACCATATGAATCATGGACTTCATTCTACCGACACGAACACGACACCTTTACATGCCTAATGTTCTGTGAGGTTTCGTTTTAATCCGAGATTAGGATGTTCAATGGAAGCGTGTTTATGTGTTGCAAATTATTGCTGATATTTCGGTCCTCGCTAGGGGGGCAGATTATTTTTATGCGCATCAACATTTTAAATGCGTGTAACACTTTGGCAGTTCATTTTTCGTACGTGACGTGTACCTGGATTGTTTACGGAGAGAAGCACAGGACGAGAGCTTATAGGGTGTAAGTGTGTTTGTGTGAGGGGATGAAGACAAAGGAGAAGTCGAAAAAATGTGCTGGCAAATAGTCTACTCCTGTCCAAAACTACCATAGGGAGCGGGAAGATTAACATACCCATCAGACGGAAGATTTGCTTACAAGACTACCACTTACTTTTTCAACATACAGTTTCATTGCAGAGGGATAGCACCGATATTGAACAATTTACAATTGGAATTGAGCTGGGGCTCGAATTCGGTGTCACTAGTCAAGAATCAGTCATGTTACTATCTAAACTAGCGGGGCGGACTTTCGTTCAAAGTAAAGTCTGGTGAACGTAAGGATAGCAAATATATAGCCTTCTAGATACTTTTTTTTTGTCCACCGCTGTGGTCTCGGGGTACCGTGCTGCCTTGTCACGCAGCGGGCCCGGTTTCGATCCCCAGTCGGGATAGTTTTTCTGGGTGAGGTTTTTATCGGGGTTTTTCCTCACCTGTAAGACAAATGTCAGTAAAACTTTAAGGCCCAAACGGTCTCCGAAATCATATGGCCATCGCAATCATCATCATTCATATTCATCTTAAGTTAAGCTTAGGATTAGGACTCTCCTGGCGAACCATTATCATCATCATCATCACCCATCATATCATCGGGGAAACGTAACCCCGCCTTCCAGGCGCCCCAATCTCAGAAGTGGGTTACAAGTTCGCCATGCCAGGAGAGAAACCAGGAATGTCGAAAGACAAACCTGGGGCATTTGGAACCTTCAAATGAATGTCCACCGCTGTGGTCTCGAGGTAGCGTGTTGCCTTGTCACGTTGCGGGCCCGGGTTCGATCCCCGCTTGGGACAAGTTTCCTGTTTGAGGTTTCTTCGGGGTATTTCCTCACCTTTAAGACAAATGTCAGGATACTTTAAGGAGCAAACGGTACCCGAATATCATCTGGCCTTCATTATCGATATCATATTCACCTCATTAGATTAAGTTTAGGTTTAAGGTCTCTCCTGGCGCATCATTACCCATCGTGATCACCCATCGTATAATTGGGATAGCGTAACCCCGCCTGCCAGGCTCCCCAACCTCTGAAGTAGACAATGCGCCAATGCCAAGAGAGAATACCTGAAATGTCGAATGACAAACAGGTGGTATTGAACAAAAAGAACCTTCAAGTGGATGTGACAGTAATTGGCTTTGTTAAAACGAGTTTTTCTTCGCTTCAACTCTATATGATTTATTTCTTAAACTTCTGAAGATAAGTAAATTGTTGAGTTTTAATAATTTTTTACACATTTTAGCAAATTAGTGGAGAAGTCAAGTTTCACGGTTCAGTTATTCAATTCCCAATTAACTTTTATGGACAATTCAGATGTAAAGTTTTGTTCACTTCAGTGTGATCGTAATTTGAAACATCTCAAGTTTTATCATCACAACTTTACACCGCTTACATTGCACCTTTGTATATAATGCGACGCTCTCAATGTCCACAAAACAACCATTAGAACAGGACTCAACTGTATAGCACAGACCATACCATTAAACCTGTGATATAAATACATAGTGGCATATATTACTCCATTTGTAGGATATCAATTTTACTGGCTTTATTTATGGTTTTCCTCCCAGCAGAAGCTAGTTTTACATTAGATTATCGCAATTTATATCTCCTGTAACCGGCTCTGTAGACGCTCACCTCTCACCGTTGGGGTCCCGAGATCGAGTCTCGATCATTCCATGTGGGTTTCGTGTTGGAATAAACGGAGCTAGGGCAGGTTTTTTCTCGGAATTTCTCTCGTTTTTCCATGCAAGAATTTCAGTATACATTTTGTCCATAATCCTCTCATCCATTTCGTTCATCTGCCTCTGTGATGGTGCATGAGGAGTGGTCGGTAGTCACCCTTGTCATTCACAGACTTCTATATAAGACGCTTCATCTCATCTCATCCCTCGATCCGATCCTGAGTTGGACACGGGTTGAGGATATTATTTTTATGTCGTATCCATGAGCAGTACAATCACAGTTTCAATATTTAAGGGACATTTATAGCGATTTTCCTTAAAATTCTTTTCAACTTTCAAAAACCCATTACATCTATTGGGTTTCAGCCAATATACCTAGCGAGTATGATAACTATTTCACCACTGGCACTGGGACCGAGCGGACCATAGTGCCAAGCAATGTATGACAAAAGTCCTTTTAAATGGACGTATTAAACAGAAAGTAATTTATTCTAGATTTATTAAAAGAAATGTGGATTTTGAAGGAATACAAATCAAAGATAAAGTAAAAATATTCTTTCATCCATTACTGTGTGCAATCAGTACAGTTTAAGAACACAGTATAAGATTTCATTTAACATTTGAAAGGAATCAAATGATGACAATTGTTAATGATATAAAGATATAAATGTATTTTTTATAATTAATAATGGTATAAAAACGGAAGTTCAGAATGGATAATAAAAATATATTATATTTAACTAGCTATGCGGGCAAAATTAGCCTCACTTCAGAAGAAATAAATGAGCATTCTTCCTATCGTCCAGTGATCCTACACGAGGTATGATGAAACTCGACAAGTGTCTCAGTTAAAATTGAAATCAATTTTAAGTAAAGGACAAATTTCTGATAATCCGTTATTGCAATAATCTTTTCTCAGATTCCTTTACAATTTTAATGAACTTCTTTATATTTCTCCCAGCCAATCCCCCTACATATATATATATATATATATATATATACATACAGGACCTCATCTACAAAATGATAGGGATATAGTCATGCAGAGAAGATAATTTTTTGTGAACGAACATATAGTACAAAACACGTCATTTATGAGATATGCGCATATGAAGGTGTTCACCAGTAAGGGTCGGAATTCAGTTTAAAAAATTGTTCACATGCAATTTAGTGAAAAAGGAATTTGTTTACAATAAGTATTCAAACAGTCGTCCCTGTGCCTCATTGCATGTTTGATATCGTCGCAGGAATGATTGGCCAGCACGGCCGAGCATGGCAGGATTCTGTTTGACGTCATCAATTGCAACATTTAGTCTGTGAATCAGTTGAGCTCAGGTGGTCACTCGAGTTACGTAGACTATACTCCTGAAATGCCTCCCCCCCAAAAAAGGGGCATTAAATGAGGCGACCGCGCTGGTCACGCAACAGGTCCTCTTCGTCCAATCCATTTGTCTCCGTAAGCGACGGTCAGTTGTAGTCGTGCGTCTACACGGAAGTGTACTGGGGCTCCATCATGCTGGAACCAGAGATTGCGGCACACAGCAAGCGGTACACCGTCTAGCAGGCTAAGAAGGATGGTCTGCAGGAACTGTAAATAAGCTGTCCCAGTTTACCTTGCTGGCAGAATTTCAGGTCCCAGCAGATGAGTACCAACAATTCCAGCCAAAATGTTGACGGTAAACTACAGCAATTACATGTGGGTTAGTGTAATCCCAGATGTGACTATTCCTAGTTTTGCAGTATCGATCACGCCTAAAATACGCCTCATCTTAGAATGATAACTGTGTAGGAAAGGCAGCACCGTGAACAGTCTGGTGTACAAACCACTGTACAAAGTTCATACGAGGTACAAAATCTTGTGATCCTATTACCTGCACATTCTGAAAGTGGTAAGTGTGTAGGTTGTACTCTCTAAATACCTTCCAAATGGACAGGTATCTTACGTTCAAAACACGAGCACAGCATGCCTGTCGGTTGAAGGTTCGACAGTAACTCGCTCGACCACAGCGTCCTCAAAATCTGGCTTCTTCACATCACATCTCCCGCCACCAACGGCCCGAAGACAAAGTTTACCCGTTTGTCCAAGGCGTCAATGAATTGCAGCAAATATAGTATGGCGTGGATGTCTCCTGTTGAGAAACCTTTGCTCGTACATGCGACGAGATTATCTCCCGTCTAACCACAGCACATAATCATGTCTCTGAGTTCAGACAACTCGCACTGCAAGTTGATTAAATTCTCAAATGAACAACAAACCAAACATACAGGCACGTATTGCTACGACAGAGTGAAGGCTGACGGCACAGATAAACAACAAACGGGCTGGTTCCAGTGCAATGCGCGTGCACCTTGATACACGCGCATAACTCACAAACGACGTGTTTCTTCACAAAAATTGATGCTCTTTGCATGGCCTATCATCCCCATCATTTTATCGGTGAGGTTCTGTTATTTACTGTATGTAAATAGAGCGGGCATAATGACTGATACAAAGTTTTTTAAGACAAATTCGAGTTCAGATATTTCAATATAATTTTAGTGTATTATATTTAACAAACATTGACCAATCAGTTTTCAAAATACTTATCTGTTGTTTAGATACAGGCTCTAATTATTTCGGGCCATTCTTCCATTGTACCTCGAGTAGTCTCACTAATTGAGAAATTCACTACTGATGAGGCGTTTTATTCAGTGTACTGACCAATATTCCCTGTGCCACTGACTAAAGTTCTTCGTCCGGAGGATTAAGTCTGGGCTGATAGAAGGCGATTCCTTCTTAGATATAAAAATGTAGTACATGATCTGTACTTGTGACAAACCAATTTTGTGACTGGACAAAAAATTATGCTGGAAACTCCCGTATCGAATCCTTAATAGGGAAGCTCTTAGGATTTTATATATAGGTTCTAAAACTGTATGTTTTATATCTTCTTTATTAGTGTAACTCGCTTTTAACATAAATTAAGCTAGTTAAACCAGAATAACTCATTTCGCACCAAACCACGAACGTAAAAATGTATTGTTACCACTGAAACCGAATTTTCGGACCGATTTTATGAGCTTCATAGGCATTTGAGGTATACTGCCTACAATTTTGTTTATTAAAAGTACCCTTTATTTAGGAAATGTTATCAACAGATATAATGATTCTTTAGTATCAATTATTAGCCAACCGCTGGAGGAGGTTCTGGCATCATAGACTCCCATAAACCGTGGTATTACGAAATGTTTGGTACTCCGTCAGTAAGTCCTAAGACGAAGCTCATTACAAATTAACGTAGGCCTATATATTAATATTTTTTACATGTTTTTTAACTTCCGAGCTTCCATTGACGTTTTTGGTGAGAATTTCGGCGAATACGACCGAGGCATTGCCTTCTTTTGCGATGCAGAAGTACTTAGTCAGGTTGAAGAATCATTTAACGCATATGATCATTGACAAATGCAGCATAAGTGAATCGCTGCATAGTCCGTTAGACAAATATTATAGTGATTTTCAGCTTCTTCAGAGTCTGGAAAATTTTATTTGCAGTTTTTCATACCTCATGTAAGGATACACACACACGCACACACAAATGTAAAGGAAGTGCAGGACCATCCGTATATGCTTACCTCCCACTCAGCCAAGCAAGCACCCAGCTTCCCGGGAGCCAACTTGGCAGTTGAGGGTTCGCAGGTGGCCCTAGCAACTTCCGGCTGTTACAGGGTAGCAGATGTAGTAGGAGATTAGGGTTTCCACTTTTCTAGACATTCAGAACTTCATGCCAACCGGGTTATCAATCCGGCGCGATGGCCACCTTTAAACAAGCGTCTGACACTCATTTGGTTAGAGGCTGGGTAAACCCCAGGACAATGGTGCCACCAGAATGTTTGGGTTAGTATAAAAATCCTGACACCACTGGGACTCGAACCCTGGGTCCTTTGGTTTTATTGCCATAATTAAATATGCTACGGCGTACTAACCTATCCTAAGTGACTAAACGCAATCTAATTAATCAAACATATCTAAAATAACTATCCTATCCTATCTAACTTAATGAACCTAACCTAATGCAACTTATTGTTACGTTAGGTTAGTTTAGTTATGTTAGCTAAGTTATGTTAGGATGGTTAGGTTGCGTTATTTAGGGCCGGTTTCGCCAACAGAGGTAACTGTATTACGCCAGTTTCCCTGTGTATAATGCATAGCTTAATCTGGCGTAATACAGTTACCTCTGTTGGTGAAACCGACCCTTAGAGCTGTGCTATGCGACGGCATTAATCTGTTAAGTCGTTTCGTTTCATACATTCTCCAGACCTCATCTCTGTCTGTCGGCATACAACGAGGGATGTCCAAATGCGTAAAAATGTAAACAAATATTCGGTCTTCATCAATATCTTTGGAATGTGCCGACATTTTTCGGTTAACATTGAATTCACTAACTATGGCAATTAATTACTACGGTGTTTTAAATAAGTGTATATATATATATATATATATATATATATATATCTGTGTGTGTGTATTGAAATTATAATTAAATTTTGATTTCTAGCATTGAAAGCCAAATATGACATGAAAAGAAAAATCAATCTCCTGAACCGGGATTTGAACGCGGCACCTATCACTCTACACATTAGAGCGATGCCAAATTCGCTCTCCAGGTATCCCAGTGAAAACATATTTTTTTCTTCCCTTACATACAATTTTCAATCATAAGAGACAGCGGGACGCTTCCGCTGTGCAATGTTACGGCTTATATAACAAGAAACATTTTAATGAGAATATTTTTCTTTATAGCAGCAACGGTTTATTATTTCGATGTTTTAATTAAAGTTTGGCATTTACTAACGAAAGCCAAACATAACATGAAAAGAATATTTAACATCGGCACCCGGGTCTGGCATTAAATTGTTTTATGTCGTATATATATATATATATATATATATATATATATATATATCATCATCTTCAAGGTATGGGCCTGTTGGCCCGTTCCGCTCCCCGGCGCACTACATGCCGCAGGCGCAGGTCGTCCCTCCAACGACGTTTTGGTTCTCCTAAATTTCTTCGGCCTAGAGGCCTATAATGAAGCAGCTGTTTTGATAAACGATTATTTGGCATTCTTTGTATATGTTCAAACCAATTACGTTTATTTGTGTTTATTTTCTCGTTTATATTATAGATTTGTAGTTCATCTCTGATATCTTGACTTCTCATTTGTTCTCTTAAAGATAAACCTGCAACTGATCTGAGAAATCTCATTTCTATTGCCTCAATTTTATTTTTATCAGAGATCGTTAAAGGCCAAGTCTCAGACCCGTATGTTAATGTTGGAACGGCTACTGTTTTGTAAAATTTTAATTGAGTTTCCCTTCTGGTCTTATTTCTCAAATATCTTCTTATTTAACCACATATCTGTTGAAATTTCCCTAATTTCTTCTCCATGTCTAAATTTATATATATATATATATATATATATATATGTGTGTGTGTGTGTGTGTGTCCGAAAAATTATTTTTCTTATGTCATATTAAGCTTGCATTTCTCAATGTCAAAATTTAATTATCACATAGATAAATCGTCACTACTATAAATTAAAAATATTCTCTTTAATTTGCTTACTTGTAATAGGAGATACCAGATGGCAGTGGAGACTGAGTTACCACTACATATGATGATAATGACTATATATACATATATATATATATATATATATATATATATACAGGGCTTCCAATATAAAACCGGGCAGGCCTCACGGGGTTTCACCCGTCAGGCAGCGCTCTCTCCTCGTCCGCATTTCACTCTGCCAGCCGCAGAGTGTCCGGTTTTATACTGGAAGCCCTGTATATATAAAAGAAAAAACGAATATTTTTATTAGATTTGCTCGGTTGCGTAATCGGTAGCGCACTGGGATATAAATCCAGATGTCCGATACAAGTCCCGTCCGAGCATTTATTTTTCTTATCTTGCCATATATATATAAACGAGTGTGTGTGTATGTGGTTGTTGTTTCTTATTCTTGGCTTGAAACATTAGGTGAAATTCAGTTTGCTTCGAATTAAGCAACTGAAATGTACTATTAATTTTTTTATGAAATTTTATGAATGAAAAAAAAAAAGACAAGTTCATAAAATTTCCAAGTATTCAACGAGTATAATGAAACGGTACGCTTTAAATTAGTATTCGGGGAATTCCAAGTTCAAACCACGGACGAACACACCAAATATCGGTTATGTTGTGGTTTAACCTGGTCGGTAAACAATTTACTCTTGTAATTACATTACTAAGATCCGTTTTATTATATATTATTTTGTAATGAACACGAGGAGTAGAGTTTTGTATGGTTTTATTGGTTTCACTCTAGTAGATCCTCTATAATTCTAAAACCTTGGTCGACCACACATTGCTGCGGTGAGAGCGAATCAGAACCGTTCGAAAAATTGCTGCCAACTCACCAGTATTTCCTAAACTTCTTTGTGCAATCCCTGCCAAAGTTGTTATAAATATTCGTATATCTCTGTGCAACATACAATGTCGAAAAAATAATGTCAACTAAAAAAAATATATATAATCGAAGAAAGCAGTAAATAAAACCAAAATATTTAACTCTGTATATTGATATAGAATCGGCAGCGGTGGACTAGTGGTTATGCTCCTTGCCTCTCGTCCCGAGGGTCGCGGGTTCAAACTCGGCCGGGGTCGATGGATTTTTAGGACGGAAAAATCCAAGGAGCAAGTCCTCCGGGAGGGACTTTAAGCCGTGGGTTCCAAGTCTGAAGATTTTGAGGCTGGTAAAAAATCCTTAAGCCTGAATGAAAAGGCCTCTAAGCAATCTTTTCCCGTCCTATTACTACCTTGGTTTCCTAGATGCCAGTATGAAGCGGAACGCTGACCACAGACCACTCAAAAATGACATCTATACGAAAACAAGCGAAACTAAATTAGTATGGTTCAAATGCTTCCCTGTAGGGGGAGAGCGCCTAAATCTCTGTAAAGGGAAAACATGGGCTTATAATACAAACAATACTGATATAGGCCTACGCTTATTATTATTATTATAGCCTCACTATGATGATTGTCCAGCGGCTAGCTTTGTTTTCCCGCAGTTGGTATATATAATTAAATACAAAGTTGCCAACTGCCATCACTATAATAATTCCGCATGTTAATCATTGTCAAGCATTATCGCGGAACACGCTTTTTTATATACACGGACAACCATCATAGTGAGGCGATAATACTAAGAAATGTTACTTTATCGTGCCACAATACATGCTCTTTTTAAATTAATTCAATATATCCATCCACAGTAATTCTGCCCGAAGGCAGGTCCTTCACTGTAATCATAGCATTTTCATGCTATGCCTGCAGCTTTACTAGGGAATTGTGTAGGTGTGGTAGCTTCCCGTTGCTTTCCACACAGGTGAAGGATGATGGTGATGATGATGGCCATGTGATTTCGGGGACAGTTTGGGCCTTAAAGTTTACCTGACATTTGTCTTACAGGTGAGGAAAAACCCTGATAAAAACCTCACCCAGAAAAACTGCCCCGACCGGGGATCGAACCCGGGCCCGCTGCGTGACAAGGCAGCACGCTACCTCGAATTCAATATATATATATATCAACGGACTTTTAAAGCATAGTAAGCAATTGGTTATTAAACTCTAGACTAGCTCAAACAGAATAGCCTCTCTCAATAATTTTGGACGCCATTACGGCCTGAGCTCCACGTGGGGAAAACCTGCAAGGAATATTAATATTAATTAAAAATAAGCTATTAACTACAATATTAAACGGCTACAATTCAAATCGAATATTGTGTATGGAACAATAAATATATAAACAATAATATAACTTTCATATACGATGTGGCTTCGTCTAAGAGATCGTAGAACTGTCCATTCCCTATCCCTTCTCTATAAAATACTTCACACATCATCGCCTAATTATTTATCACGCCGCTTCTTCAGACTATCCGACACACATAATCTTGACACTCGATCCCATCAGAACATTGTCCTTTATATTCCCTCTTATCACACTGTATATTATTCATTATCTTTTACGGTGTCACTTACCAAAACATGGAATTCCCTTCCGCCCTATGTCAGAGACTGTCAAACTATAACATCCTTCAAAAATAAACTAAAGAATTATTTAATAACAAACTAACTTATACACCTCACTGATAGTATTCTTTTAGCAATATTAATATACTTAATTATTTATGAAAATAATATTAAGAATAACAAATATTTTTATTTGTTTTGTTTTTAAATATTGTATAATCGTAAAATTAGTTTTCTATATCTCATTATTTTCCTGTTTTTATATACACTAGACAGGGACAATTTAATATGCCTTGCTTCTATACATTTTATTATTAGTTTTAGTCTTAATTTTAACTAATATTAACTGGTTGTATTATAGATCGTAATACGTATATTAGATATTATTTTTGATCAAATTTTTACTTAGTGTTTAATATTAGAGTTAATTAAGATTGTTATATTCTGATGTACTATATGTTTGTCCTGGTGAGTGGAAGAGAAGGCCACATGGCCTTAACTCCACCTGGCTAAATAAATCTAATCTAATCTAATCTAATACTTTGGAGTGTAAACATATATAAAACCAAAATAAAGTAGGAGTATATCAAAACTAATAAAATTCATATCAAATTCCGTTGAGGTGAAGTCGTATGATGAAAGTTAAAAATTAAATTTTACCTGTTGGTAGGTGCCGTCGTCCTCAACGTGGTTAAAATATTATATATAAAATTAACTGGAGCGCTTTAGGAAGTTATCTTCCATCTTTTGCAGGTTGAGTTTCCGCTATTTGTTGTTGTTGTGTATGGTGACCGTGAAAACAAGTCGGTTGCTGCTACAAACAGTTGGAGTAGACATCACCATACACAACAACAACAAATAGCGGAATCTCAACCTGCAGAAGATGGAAGGTAACTTCCAAAAGCGCTCCAGTTAATTTTGTATACAATATTTTAACAAAGTTGAGGACGACGGCACCTACCAACAGGTTACATTTAATTTTAACTTTCATCATAAGGGTATATATTTCAAAATAATTTCCATTAATCCTTAATTTGGCAAGAAACTAATTATTGATCATGTGAGTTATGGAAATATTCGGACGTCAGTGAAAACAAAGTAATGTAAAACTATTAGTTTTTACCGTACATTATACTGTAATTTTTTACACTAATTTAAGTAGTTTATAGTCATTCATTTTTGTACCGTTTTATGTAAAATATTAAACTAAATAAACCTGTATATCTTGTTGAATACATTTCCAATTTATGGGTTGTGTGTTATGCAACTATATATAGTACGTTCGGAGCTCGGCCGGACCGTTCCACGGCGGCTCCGGACTGAGCGAACACCGGAGCAGAGCCACACGCACACGACCGGCAAGTCACCGGCACGTAGAACGTTCTGGTCTCGAGGTAGAAAACAAAAATTAAATACATGCTCGTGAATAAATACAAAACAAGCAACCGTACCGTATTACAATCAATGTTATACAATTTAAATCTAATTCATGTTTATTACTTCCTCTTCTATTTTTTTAGTAGACTTGAAATTTACAAATGAATTCTATTGAGCAAGAACTCTCAAAAAAGTATCTTCTTTTAGCCAACTCACTAGCACTTTATAAATCGGAGTTTAATAATAATAATAATAATAATAATAATAATAATAATAATAATAATAATAATAATAATGGCAATAATAATAATAATAATCATATTAATATTTTTATACATAGGTTTTCTATGTTTACATATTTTTCAGTGTCTAGAATTTTGTTTTCCTTCTTCTTGTTGGTCAGCATGAGCTTTTCCGAGTAAGCCGGAAGTGTTTTCGGAGATGTGGGGGAGTGTGGCCTTCACCGTCATCACTCTAAATGTATGTTGTTTGCGGGTGGACCTTGTGTGCGTTGCTGCAGTGGCAATATGTAATTTGTGGTTTTGGCACGGCTTGCCTGTCGTGTGCGTGTAGCTTTGGCTGAGGGTGCGGTGCTCATCCAGCCCAGGGCCGCCGCGCAGTCGTCCCACCGAACTTCGAACGCAATATATATATATATATATATATATATATATATATATATACACGCATTTATTTAGTGGAATTAAATCCAATGGGTACAACTAGGACACGACACACACCTAGTCCCAAGGTTGAGATTTTAAAATCCCTTACTCCGCCGGGAATCGAACCCGGGTCACCGTAGTGGAAAGTAGGGACTCTACCGACTACGCCACAGCTATATATATATATATATACGTAGTTGAGATAGTGATTATGGGGTGAACTAATTCCAGCTATTGTGCAATCTTCGGATGAGAGGTTTTGACCACTATTAAGACATATCACTTCATGCATAGGCTCTCTGGAAGAAATGTGGAGTTTAGTATATTTCAATAAATATGAATAACGTCATTCTTCTTTTGTCTCTTCACTCCAATAATATAATTTACGTTTTCAATTCAATTGTTAATTATCCTAATGCTTCTTAGCTCCCGCAGAAATACCTATTTTAATGTGTTAGCACATATCCTACTCGTATATAGTATCAAGCACTTGTGTTCCTGTAATTTTTTATCTGACATTACTTTATGTAAACGCCATATGATTCTGTCCTCTAAACTAGTAAGATTATATGTAGGCTCCACAGTGTTTATATTTCCTTCATTTCTTGCATCCTTCATCAAGATCATTGTTAGCAAATGAAAATTAAATATTTGAATTTACTAATGTATAATGAGTCCTCGGAAGAGTGGTCTTAGATCTATTAGTGAAGACGGAACAGGCAACTCTTGCCTAAACCAGGAAGTGAAGAAGAAGAAGAAGACTATATAATGAGCAGTTCGACAATACATTTACATATAAATTATTTTATCTTGAAATTTTAATTGAGAATTGTGTTTTCTGATCATATAATGTATAATAGACCTTGGGTCTTAATATATTTATAGATTTCCTTCAACCAAAATTACATCATTAATATCCATGTTAGTTAAATGTTATCTAACAATACAAAAAGTTGTTGTAAGGCCAGGTGTTATAAAAGTATTATTCTCTAGGTATAAAATTGTACAGTTCTGCAATTTCTAACACAATATAGAGAAAATTGTGAACTGGGGTAGAACTCAACTTCGTTTTTTTATTCTTCATATGCTAGTTATATTCACGATTTATTTGCTGCCTGAAGACATTTATGAAGCGGTCAGACATAAACTTGAAATATTACAGTTTCCTGTAATTCCAACTGTATCTTATGTGCAGATAAATATACTGCATCAACATTTGATTCTGGTTTCCTTCGAGTGTTTGAAAATTCTCAATTCAGACTTGTGCATTGATACGAGAAGTTACATCAATGGATGTCAGTATATGTCTGTCATTATTTTACAACAGGAATATTACAATTGTTTCAATCCACAGCCAATAGGCCTACATATTACATCTCCACCTATTTATGTCGTGCTCTATTATTTAGCTACCGAGACACTAATTTCACGAAGGTTTTGAATTATTTTTCAAACTGAAGTGTATACAAAAATAAATTTACACTCATGTTTTTAAATAAAAAATATTAAGGTACTCTTAAATAATTTTGATGTTAGATGATTATTAAGAAAATTAGTTTAAGATATTAATTACAAAATTGACATCTGGTAAATCAGTCGTCCTAAACTAAATTATTAAACTTCATCAAATAGTTCTAATATGGAGACTTATCAAAACATTGTTTCATCTTCTGCATTTTAACTGGTACTAATGCTGTTGCATAAGTTGCACAACGGGTTTAGGTATGCGGATGTGTTCTCGTTGAATAGGTCTGCATTTTTTCCGATTCCGATTGAGGGTCTTTCCACTTTTCAGCGGTTGCCCTGTTACCAGCCGGCTGCTGGCCCTTCACATCCACATGTGTCAATCACAGAGGTAGATATTTGAAGAGAAAAATTATACGCTCAGACCGGGACTTGAACCCGGGACCCTTGGGTTCAAGTCCCGGTCTGAGCGTATAATTTTTCTCTTCAAATATGATTTATCCATCATTGAGATGTACGAAATCAATAATAAAAAAAACAGAGGTAGATGATCAACAGCCAGTGTAGGGGTGACATGTGGTTAGCATGTCGAGTCCTCCAGCCGTTATAGCTGGTTCCTCAACCTGGAGCCGCTATTTATTGTAGCTACCCAATTGCCTCACGATGCTTGGTGGGCACCGGTCCCATACTGGCCGAAATACCATGAGAAAATTTCTTTCCCCATGGAGACTCGAACCAGCGCAAGTCCCGTAGCTCTGCGCCAAGGCTCTGCATTTTTTACTTCTTTTAAAATGTATATGTTTTCAATGATGTCAATCTTGTTATACTCTCTGTGTAGTACTGACACAGTGTTATCGATTTTGTCGAACTGATGACCTGTTTCTAGAATGTGTTTGGCAAAATTTGAATTTTGTTCCTTATTAATATATTTTTTAATTCTTCGGAGTATCTTGTGGTGAAAATTATTGTTGTTTTACCTATGTAGAACTTGTAATTATTGCACCTTAGTAAATAAACACTTTTATTTTCGTTTTATTTCTTCTTATATTTTCTTGGATACGACATTGTTGAGTTTGTTATTACTTTTGAATGCAATTTTGTTTTCGTCTTGTTTCCTTATCCAAGTAACTAATTTGGTCGTTTCATTTCCTGTACAAGTTAGTGTAATCGAATTATTTGTATTTACATTACATTATTGTCTAGTATTGTTACATTTGTTAAGTTGTTTCTTCTTATTTATTTACTGACCATCTTGTTGGTCATTTATTTTTTGTATCTATTGTTTTTGCTAGGTATTTTATATAGTTTTTGTAGTGTGTTTTATTTAATGGTAGTTTTAACATTCTGTTAATCAGACTGATAAAGGTACTCATTGTCTGCTGTATTGGGTGTCTTGATATTTGGTGTATAGCTATTGTGTTCCTAGCTGGTTTTGTGAAAATTGTTATTTCTTGATAGATTTGGAGTTGTTATTTTCGGTATCTTTTGTGAATATATTGTATTTTTTGTTCATTTAGTTTAATTCATCTCTAATTTAGTTTTCTATGCGCGTGTCATTTTCATATATGTCTGTATTATTGATAGGTCATCGACAAATCTTACTAATAGTTGAATTTTTCTTTTTTCTTTTAGTTTTTTTTTTCAAAATATTTGTCTACTAGGTGTTGTAGAAATATTTCAGATATGATGTCTGGTGTTGGGCTTCCCATTGGTATTCCGTCGTCAGGGTGTATATAATCATTGATGAATTTAAAATAGTTCCGTTTTAATTTTTTTTTAATCGTTTTAATTATTCAGTGTAATTTTAGTCTGTCTTTTTTCTACAGTTTCTGTTCCATTATTTCTATTGTTTGATTGATTGGGATGTTTGTATATAGATTTTTATGTCGACGGATAAAGACTTACTCAACGAGAACACACCCGCAGGCCTAAACTCGTTCTACAACTTATACAACAGCATCTGTACCAGTTGAAATATATTCGCTTGAGCATTATTTTTAAAAGGCCTCCATACTGGAACTAGATTTTAATAATTTAGTTGAAGACGACAGATGTACCAGGTACCAATTTTGTATTTAATATCTAATTACAGTCCACCGCCGTGGTCTAGAGGAAGGTTGCTGCCTTGTCACGCAGCGGGCCAGGGTTCGATTCCCGGTCGGTACAGGCTCCTGGGTGATGTTTTTTCGGAGTTTTTCCTAACCTGAAGACAAATGTCAGGAAGCTTAGGGTCCAACCTTCCCCGAAAATCATCCGGCTATCATTATCATCATCCATCACCGGTGTGGAAAGCAACGGGAAACTACCACACCTATTAGTCCATAGTAAAGCTTCAAAGCATAGCATGGCAATGCTATTATTGCAGTGAAAGACTTTGCCCTCGGGCAGAATTACTATAGCATATAATCTTATTACATAACCTCAACGGTGCTTTAAAATTAATTTTAAAAGTGTTGAACATTAGGCTAATTCACGTAAACTTCACCAACACTTCATAATATTATTGATAAATATTATATATTATTAATACATTATTATAAACTTTTATCCTTAGTGAGTAAGGAACTTTAATAAGAATGGTGAGCGAATTAGTATTTAAAAATACCCGCCATTGCAAGGTAAATATTCTTCTTCTTCTTCGCTTCCTGGTTTAGGCATTAATTGCCTGTTCCGTCTTCACTAATAGGTCTAAGACCATCTCTTCCTTCTCTCGGAAAATGATGCAAGATTTTATTTGATAATCTAGTTAATTTCATTCTTTCTACATATTCTTTCCACTGATTCTTGTTGTTATATATATATATATGCAGTTATTCACGGATATCCTCATTTCTTATCTGGTCCATTCTAGTGCAAACTTTTATTCTTCATGAAAATTTCATCTCGGCTGCTTCGATTTTACTTTCAGTAAATTTTCTTATGGTCAAATTACAGTTTTTGTCTTTCTGTTATTTCACTTTGTAGTCTTCATATCGTCCTTCTAAATGTACTTTCAGACAAAAATTTGAGCCGTGCATAACAAAATAACAATTATTTCGTTGAGATATCAGATAACACACAATGTAACCATATACCTTTCAGTATTCCATTGCTTATATTGGTGGGAAATTAGTTGTTTCAGAATTCGAGAAAAGTAAAAAAAAACTGATAAGAGTTGCATTACAATTAATTAACCAAGAATAGCATTGAAAGAAATCTTATTTCAACAAAAAAAATCAGACAACTTGATGGTATACAGTTATGCTCGTATGGCTGTTAGTTGGCGTTGCATCAACATACATGTTGAGGTGAGTGTAAACTGTGAGTATACCACCTATAATCGGTAGTATTTTTTGGGTGAAGTTGGAACCGCAGCTTTGTAGCCAAACCCCAATATTAGCTGAAATATTTGAAGTTACCTCATATGTATCTACATGTGTATATATGATTCCGAGAAATATATGCAGAGTGTAAATTAATTATGAGGACTGAATGGTAAAAATATTTAAAAAATGGTAAAAATGCACTTTCTGTTTATTTGCATTTTAAAGACTCTGATTCTTTAGGATCATTCTCATGTAAACATTTTTATTGTAGGGTCAAAATTGATCCCGTGACGTAAGAGTTTAAATACCCTTGCACGTACGGTTAGCATTACTACTTAAAATTTAAAATGCGTTTTTCTTTTTTTTTTAGTTTCCACTTTTTTTACATTTTCCAAAACTTAAAATGCTCTTAACGATGCAATTGGTTTGCTATCAAAGCGGAATTTTTTGATTAGACTCTCCAATAAATGATAATTTAATTCGATATGCAGTTACTAGTCCTAGATACATGTGTTCTTTTAAACGGAGATGGAAAAAATAATAAGAATGAAAAGAATATTTTTTTAAAATGAAAAATGAGCAGTGGCTTCCCATTATGAATATTTTTTCCACAGCAAATATGTTTTTTAGAATCATAAAGACTATTAATCTCAAATTTCAACAGAGAATACTTACAAATGTATCGTAAGGAGCACTTTTTAGGAAATATTAAAAAAATAGATTTAAACATTTATAATTCTGAAACTATTCTACTTATAAACACCAAACTGCACAAAAACACTTCTGTACGCACATAAAGAGCGTGATAAAACTTTCAAAACAATCAGATGAAAACTAAAATAAATTTGAAATTCACCATTCGGTCCCCTAAATCAAGTAAATGTGCCTGGTTAAAGTGGAATGAAGAAAGCTATTTGAGATAAGGAAACCGGGTCACTTCATCTTCTTTATCAATAGTGCTACAGCCCAATAAAAACTTTCGGATCCTCCGTGAACCATTTCAGGACATTCTCCTCCAGAACTCAGAAATATTTTTCCAAAAGTTAATTTTTACCTTTTTAAGGTCTTGGCACACATAATCCCACCATCTACTCTTTGGTCTTGCCTTTAACCTGACTCCTAGAGGTTGCGAAAATAAGATTTTAGAAAGAGATAAATCAGTTATTTTTCTCTAAATTGTTTAAATGTGTTACTAATAATTTATCTATCTTCGGTTTTTACAACTACTGCGTCTTCCCGTGCCAAATTTCCAAACCCTAGGATCATGTGCATCTTCAATGCTTAGCCTAGCTATCCTGATGTTTTTTCCTTCCATGTTAACTTTGGTCTCCCTCTTTTTTTTTTCTTGTCGGTTGCCATTGATATAATAGTTTCGGTCATCGTTCATCTTCCATTCTTAAAATATGTCCTAGCCATTTTAATTCCTTCCCCTTAATTCTTTCAATTATACTTTATTCTGCTTCCATTATGTTTATAATTTCCTTCTTTGTAACATGTTCTAATTTTGACTTCCTGGCACTTCTGCATAAATAATCAATTTCTAGAGTTATTAGTCTATTCTTGTATTACGTACTGATTGTCCATACATTGTGTTACTAATAATCTGCTTTGAAAATAAAATAAGAATATTAGATGATATGTGATGGCTTTAGATTTTCATATAAGATCTAATTTATTTATACTTAAAAAACTTGAACAGATAATAATACAGAGATACATATTATCTGACATCTTTGGTTCACCATCTCAAATTGTTTATCTGCTACTCTTCTAAATCTAGATATATTTCTTCGCTTGAATACATCAACATTGATCCAAAAATTAAACTCCCAACTATTTAATATACGACAGGATTAGATAAAAGTGAGGTAAACAATCTTTTCCGACCAGGTTGGCTCTACATAAATTACACAATACTGCGCTCGAATGAGAACCTGCATGTCAGGTTTCTGTAATATAGTATCACGAGCTCCAAAGTTTGTTTTTTTTTTCGTCAAAAAGTAACTTATTTTTCCATGTCAATTTTCTTCCTCTATTTCATTTTCTGTTATTTTGTAATTATTTGCGTTTATGTCGTAGATTCAAACACGGTCGGGGTGGATGCTTTTTTACGATGGAAAAATCCAAAGGACAAGCCCTCTGGGAAAGATTTTAAGCCATGTTTCCAAGGTCTAAGGATTTTCCGACTCGTAAAAGAACCTCAAGCCTATATAAAATTCTTCTGTGCAAATTTAACCGAACTATACGCATCCAAGTATGATAATACATTATGTTAATATTAGATATCCGCATGAGGCGATGTATTAACTACACGTTTAACGCTGACATCTATACGGAAATGATCGTAACAAAATTAGTCAGGTTAAGAAACACTGCACTAGGATACACCTATGGCCTGCAGCGAAACGAACGGGGATCATTCATCTTTCTCGCTCATAAAACGACACCACGTACAGGTTTTATAACACATTTACCCGCTCAAAGACTATTTAACTTTTCTCTCTACTTGTAATCTCGAGCCTTTCCAAATATTGATCTGGTTTAACGCCCAGAGAAACTTTAAAAAATATGTTGATATCGAGCATCTCGATTGTCTTAGGGCACTCGGTGTTAAAAGTAAATTATTTCTACTTGTTTTGAAAATCCCATTGAAAAATCTAATTTATTGCTAGAAAATTGCCATAATACTGCAGTAGTTCCAACTCTATGCGCATTTTTTTTACATTTTACATATATATATATATATATATATATATATATATATATATATCCACCGCTGTGGTCTCGAGGTAGCGTGCTGCCTTGTCACGCAGCGGGCCCGGGTTCGATCCCCGGTCGGGGCAGTTTTTCTGGGTGAGGTTTTTATCGGGGTTTTTCCTCATCTGTAAGACAAATGTCAGGAAAACTTTAAGGCCCAAACGGTCCCCGAAATCATATGGCCATCACCTTTATCATCATCATCCTTATCATTATCATCATCATCCTTCACCGGTGTGGAAAGCAACGGGAAGCTACCACACCTACACAATTCCCTAGTAAAGCTGCAAGCATAGCATGAAAATGCTATGATTGCAGTGAAGGACCTGCCTTCGGGCAGAATTACTATGGATGGATGGATATATATATATATATATACATATATATACACACACACATATATATATATATATATATATATATATATATATATAAAAAGCAGACTTTTTGTTTATATATTACATTGAGAATTTAAGTTAAAGTTTTACTTTGACTATTTAACTCTGCCCCAAATGGGAGTCAATGTCCAATCATATTTCAATGAATTTTGATTTACAACCAATCACAGTCGTTCTTCACCTCGATTTTAACAATTTAATGTTATCTCTTTAAAATCAAGCTCCTCCTTTTTAACATTCTGAATAGGTAAGAGTATTATTTTGCAGTAACTGACTCTCTAAGGAACATGTTGAACATTACAATCTATATATTAAGATGTAAGAATTTTAGAATGCATGTGGCTACTAGATTGTATATATAGTGCACGAATGTAACCAGATAGTGCTTGCGGGATATAATACAACAACATTTGTAGCAATTGATTATACCACAAAGAAAAGAAACCACTGTTTCCACTTCCTTAAAACTATTACTTCCTAGGAATTTACTTTCCAGAAAAATATAATTGACATTTTTGCACCATAGGACAACAGAAATTAATTAATAAACTGTAATGCTGGTTATAAACAGTTTTATGTGTTTCATTATTGGGACCCTTTGGCAATAAATAATATGATGCGTTTGCAGTGATGAACAAATGAAGCATAACCAACTTTTCTCATTTGTTTTGAAACATCGCCATATACTATAATATATAAATATTTTAAAATAACTATATTTAAATATTGATTTCTGAGTAAACAACTTAATTGTATTCGTTGAGTAGTCCTAACAAATGCCACTCTTGATTTCCAAATTCTTTAGACTATTTAACTCATGCCCCAAATGGGAGTCAATGACCAATCACATTTCAATGATTTCTATTTTACAACCAATGAGAGTCGTGTTTCACCAAATATTTATCAGTGTTATAATTACCATATTAAAGAAAGCTCCTCCTTACAATATTGCGTTCCTTTGGCAATAAATAGTATGATCTTGTTGCAGTGATAAACAAAAGAAGCAGTAGAAGCGTACCTATCGTTTCTCATTTGTTTTCAAACATCGCCGTTTACATTAGATATATAACTATTTTAAAATAACTATAGTTAAATAATGATTTGTGAGTAAACAGCTTAATGTTATTCGTTAAATAGTCCTAACAAATGCCACTCTTGATTTCCAAATTCTCTAGATAAATTCACTCCTCACTTCGTGAGTCGTGAATTTATCGATAATTTGGAAATCACTCGTGGCATTACTTATGATAAAATACTGTTTACTATTTATTGTTATGGCTTATGGGTCTTAAATCAACTTCGTTAAAAGAGTTGACACAAAATATCAAACGGATTACACTCACCACATTATTAATTATTAATTCTGTTGTTGTTATTATGCAGATTACATAGAGTTTATATAGATATATATCATATTGATATCGATACATTTCAAATATATATATATATATATATATATATATATATATATATATATATATATATATAGTAAAACTTGTTTAATCCGGAACGTAAATAATGCGGAAATCTGTCCAATGTGAACAAATATATTGATCTCGGCGAAATAATAGTAATTTTACGTGTATTTATTTCCCATAAAACGGAATCTGTCCAACGCGGAAACGGAAGGATATTTCTACGCAATTCATGTAAAATGTTTTATAATGCGGTAATGCAGAGAGGTAAATTACTTTCCAATTCATTGAATTCCCGTTAGGCCAAGGAAACGTAAAGGAATGATTCCTGCCGTCGCATGAAGTAGAGATTCTACCTGTACCTGAGATTTTCATTCGGTCTCACTGCACATCCGTTATGCGAAATACAGATACCTGCCTTGCAAATAACCATTGCATGGTAAAATCGTAAGTTAGTTTAAGTTCTGAGACTGATCTTTCACAGGTAAAAAAAAGTAAAGTGATCCCACAACAGACCCGGAGGTCCTTGGGGTAGTAGGAGGTTAAGGCTCCCACTTTTTCTAGACAATCGGCACTTTACGTCAGCCAGGTTGTCAGCCCTGCGTGACGGCCGCCTTTACCCCCAGAACAAGCGTCTGGTACTCATTTCCGTTAGAGGCTGAGTCGACCCCAGGGCCATAGTGCCGCCAGAGGGTTTGGGTCAGTTTAAAAATCCTGACCCCAACGGGACTTGAACCCTCGACCCTCCGGCTTGTAGCTCAGTGCCTTAACCACTACGCTACGGGTAGTATTTTCAATTTACGGAATAAAGATGGCTAAAACGTATGTGTCACTGTCATTAAACGAAAAGGTGAATGTGATTGAAGATAAATCCCCTAATTTCCGGACCAATGCTCAAAAGTCAAGCTCTAGCTGTTGCTAAATCCCTAGGCAATAACGATTTCAAGGCATCTTCAGGTTGGCTGAACAATTTTAAAAACGACACAATGTAGTGTATAATGAAATTTGTAGGGAATTAAAGGATGTGCACTTAAGTATAGTTAGTGAGCGGAAACCGAAAATGCATACTTTAATTTGTGGATACGCACCTTAGAGATAGTTATAACGCTGAAAAAGCCGGACTGTTTTTTTCGCGCGTTGCCGTCGAAGTCGTTCGTAAATACTCTACTGCACTTTTCAACGGCAGCGGAACTACAATTAATCGAAGGTACGTAAAAAGACATATACGGTAGGTACCCTATAATCTAAGATTGTTAATAAATTTTAGTTTTTTTTATTATGCGGAATTTTGTCTAATGTGGAAAGAAAAGGTCCCATGCTATTCCTCTTTGAGCAAGTTTTATCGTAAATATAGGGCCTATATCGTTAAGTAGCTTCTCTAAACTATCCATAGTCACTTCCGTCAGCGTGATATCAGCTAACCGTACTATTTTTTTTACCCAATTTTATTAACGCATTATATTTAACACAAGAAAAGAGTATTTCATTACTTACGATGTCCAGGTTATATAATTGTGTAAAGTAATAATATATTGTAATGTTGTGTGAAAAAACATAATTACATCTCATTGGCAATTAGATCTTAAAATGAGAGAGTTTGTTTGCGATAGAAGGTTAAACGCCGATATATTTAACTGTGTACTATAACAATTCTCGAAGTTCCCGATCGATGGACCTAAAGTGCCCTCCCTTAAAACTACGAGCAGTTTGAGTGAAGTGAGAACTTTCCAGCAAGTAACGTTTTATTGGCACATTAATGTCCTTCAGTGCGATCCAGGCTCATAAGTTCTTGTATTTGGTCGTTTCCTATGGGATCTATAGTCACGTGTACATGAGGAAGTGCAGTCATTTATATTTTAACGCTATTATTAAATGATGACTATGAATAAATTATTTCTGGTAATAAAATTCCAACCCCGCATACGCTTCAATAACTGAGGAGAAAAACGAATATTGGTTTTATTTGAGAATTTTGTTGCAGAAAACTAAATAAAATATTACTTTAAAATTCACTCCATTAAATGATTTTATTCAAACGTGATCACAGCACTGATTATTTTACCCATTTTTATTAGTGCACCATTATTCCATGAAACAATAATTGATATTGGCGTCCACAGCTGTGGTCTCGAGGTAGCGTGTTGCTTTGTCACGTAGCGGGCCCGAGTTCGATCCCCGGTCGGGACAGTTTTTCTGGGTGAGGTTTTATCGGGGTTTTTCCTCACCTGTAAGACAAATGTCAGGAAACTATAAGGCCCAAACGGTCCCCGAAATCATATGGCTATCGCAATCATCATCATTAATATTCGTCTTAGATTAAGCTTAAAATTAGGGACTCTCATCATCACCCATCATATCATCGGGGCAATGTAATCCCGCCTTCAAGGCGACCCAACCTCACAAGTGGGTTACAAGTATGCCATGCCAGGAGAGAACACCAGGAATGTCGAAAGACAACCTGGGGCATTTGAAAAAATATATATTAGATATTGCCTAGGCTGATATTTATGAGAGCTCTACAATGAATTTACCATATTTAATAATAGTTATTTTTTATAAAATAAATATACAGTCGCTCCTTTTAAGATTTAATACTTTAATTCTTGAAAGATTTGTAATGTTTCTATGCGAGATTGAAATATATTACTCCATAGAAAATCAGTCCACCGCTGTGGTCTCGAGGTAGCGTGCTGCCTTGTCACGCAGCGGGCCCGGATTCGATCCGCGGTCGGGGCAGTTTTTCTGGGTGAGGTTTTTAACAGGGTTATTCCTCACCTGCAAGACAAATGTCAAGAAAACATTAAGGCCCAAACGGTCCCCGAAATCATATTGCCGTCATCATCATAATTATCATCATCATTATCATCCTTCACCGGTGTGGAAAGCAACGGGAAGCTACCACACTTACAATTCCCTAGTAAAGCTGCAATGCATAGCATGAAAATGCTATGATTGCAGTGAGAGACCTGCCCTCGGGCAAAATTACTATGGATTGATGGACAGTAAATCAAATGAAAAATGTATACAATAAAACTATAATTACCATCAGTGATGCACATAATATCAAGACAAACCAAAAACTAAACAGACCTAGAAGACGCCTGAATTAACATCCGGCTGCTGGCCTCACATTCACATGTGCTTATCTAGCCAGTGAAGGGGTGACATGTGGACAGCATGTCGGGTGTCCGGACAGTTACATCTGGTTTTCTCAAACCTGGAGCCCCTACGTATTGTAGCTACTCAAATTCCTAACGATAGTGGGTGGGCACCGGCCCCACACAGGCTGAAAGTATCATGAGATAATTTTATTTCCATGGGATGCGAACCAAAGGAAGTCCTGTAGTTCTGCGCCAATATTTCTTGCCTTAATCACTCTGTTATGACGCAAGTAAAATCAAGTAATCCAAGTATACAACATTAATTTATCATAAGTAATTACCAGATTATACGATAGATTATAAAATTTAAAATTTTCCTAACAGATTATAAGATATCCTTCTTCTTCTTCCTTCCAAGTATTAGGCCAAGGACTGTTACGATCCTATAGAAAATTTTCCCTCTAGCGTTTCATAGGACGGCCCAGTGATCTTCGTCCTCCTGGTATATAATTATAAACAGCTTTGGGGAACCAGTTTGAACTCATTCTTTCTAGATGGTGTTTCCAATTTAGTTGGCACTGTTTAATATATTCCAAAATTGGCGTAGTCTTCAATTCTTTTAAGATATCGGTGTTCCTTTTCCGATTCCATCTGGTGTAACCCACTGTTCTGCGCATGAATCTCATTTCACAAGCCGTTATTCTGCTTTCATGTTGTCTTTTTAGTGTCCATGCTTCACTACCATAGGTCAACACTGGTCTAGCCAAAGTGTTATATAAACGTAATCTGGTGTTTTTTTTTTACAAAGAATGGTTCCATAACTTGATTAATAATTCCCAAACATTTTGATTTAGATTTATATGTATTTATTTAGCCTGGTGGAGTTAAGGCCATGTGGCCTTCTCTTCCACTCACCAGGGCAAACATATATTACATCAGAATATAACAATTACAATGAACTCTAATATTAAATACCAAATAAAAATTTGATCAAAAAGATAATATCTATTATATTACGATCTATAATGCAACTAGTAAATGTTAGTTAAAATTAAGACTAAAACTAATAATAAAATGTATACAAACAAGACATATTAAATTGTCCCTGTCTAATCTATATATAAAACAAAGAAAAATAATGAGATGTAGAAAACTAATTGTACGTTTGTACAATATTTAAAACAAAGCAAAAGAAAATATTTGTTAATCTTAATATTATTTTCATAGATAATTAAATTTATTAATTGTTAAAAGAATACTATCAGTGAGGTGTATACGTTAATTTGTTATTAAATAATTATTTAATTTGTTTTTGAAGGATGTTATGGTTTGACAGTCTCTGACATAGGTCGGAAGGGAATTCCATGTTTTGGTAAGTGAGAGCGTAAAAGATAATGAATAATACACAGTGTGATGAGGAGGGATATAAAGGACAATGTGCTGATGGGATCGAGTGTCAAGATTATGTGTGTCGGATAGTCTGATGAAGCGGTGTGATATATAATTAGGCGATGATGTGTGAAGGATTTTATAGAGAAGGGATAGTGAATGGACAGTTGTACGATTTGTTAGACGAAGCCACGATAATTGTTCCAGGGACGGTGTAACACGGTCAAATTTGCGAATACCACAAATAAAACGTTATATTATAACTAGTAATTTTTTCAGGGATATCCTTGAGTTCCTACTAACCCAAAATATCCATTAATGTTTATTTTGAGTAGACAATAAGTATAACTGGGACCTATATAAAGCATCTTTAACATCTAAAGTCATATCGCAAAGCAATAAAGTTTTATGTACTCACTAAATTGTGTACGAATGTATTTACAGTATTGTGTATGACAGGTGTTCTTTTGGAAGTTGCATTTTTTAATTTTATAAAATGGAGATTAAGAAGAAATGGGTAGTGGTAATTATATTCATATCCAGAATTTGTTTTACCTATTGAGAAAATCAGAAAATAATTTAATATTGTTTAACATTGGGATTTGAAATCAAGTCGTGTCCCAATTCGCTCGGGGAAAATGAGTTTTATTTCATGTAAGAATTTAATAATAATAATAATAATAATAATAATAATAATAATAATAATAATAATAATAATAATAATAATAGTAATTATTATTATTATTATTATTATTATTATTTATTTATTCTGGCAGAGTTAAGGTCTTAAGGCCTTCTCTTCCACTCAACCAGCACAAATACAAATAAATATTTGACAAATATAGATATACACTATACAAATTATAAACAGTTAAACATATATTAAATGTAGCAATGAATTGCATGTATACAAAAAACATTTTATACGATAATAACAATAATAATACTTACGATAATAATAATAATAATAATAAAATGATAATAGTAATATGATAATAATAATAATGATAATAATAATAATAGTATAAATATCATGAATTATACGAAAAACACCAATTAATATATGTACTTTACACTGGGTAATGATGAAGCCGAGGTTAGAGAAAATATAAATTTAGATTTATTTTAAAAGATGTCAATGTCCGGCAGCCCCTTGTTTCTTGTGGTAGTGTATGACATGGAGTGATGTGATGTCCATTGTTGCGGTATATTAAGTAAGATACTATGTTGTGATCTTGTGTTTAAGTTATGGTTTGAGGATAGATACTGGAAACGAGATGATAATTGGAAATTGAGGTATTTACCATATAAATAAAATAAAATATAGTATTATGTAGGCGGCTCCGTGGCGCAAGAGCTTAGATGCTCAACTCTCACCGCCGGGGTCCCGAGATCGAGTTTCGGTCACTCCACGTGGGTTTCGTGGTGGACGAAACGGAGCTTGGGCAGGTTTCTCCCATTTTTTCTGCCAAACATTTAATTTCACCATTTCTCAATACTCATCTCATCCGTTTTATTTCATTCATCTGCCCTGTGTTCAGCCTGCACACTTGTAGTTCGCAGATATACATAAATATAGGGAATTCATTTCATCTCAACCCTCGACCCGACCTTGTGTTGGACACGAGTTGAGGATATTTATATTTATAGAATAGCAATGGAAGCAAATGTGTATTGATTCAGCTTACATCAATTTGGGAGAACGTCAAATACGCTAGGGACTTACACAAATATTGTATTGGAGGTAACAGCCTGTCTATGATGATAAATGTTGTGTTTTTATCTGACTCGCTTTGTTCAGCTTCTTCTAGAGAGAGAAGAAGTTCCGGAGATTAATGCTGTTTGAGGGTAAAGATCATTATTTTTGCACTAAATCAAGTGAAGTGCACGCACCATTAACTTGTAATAGCACTTGTGATTCACAACTGTTAAAGTCAATGTTAAATTTATCACGTGTCACAAGTTTTATCTCCCAAGCAATTCTCTATGGGAATTGAGAAAATTTTAAACGAAATCTGACCTTAATTGAAGTTTTTACAGCTAACATGAAGAATATAAAAATGTGTATCTATATTGACAACACATGCTATGAGTGTAGGAAATAATTGAGGGGTCTAGTGAGAGAGGGAGCTATGCCACTATGAGAAGAAATGATAAATAATCATAAGTATTGCCACGATTGATTTCCAATTTACCTAGAGAACTTGGAAATCAAGAGTGGCATTTGTTAGGACTATTTAACGAATAAAATTAAGCTGTTTACTCACAAATCATTATTTAAATATAGTTATTTTAAAACATTTTTATATTTAATGTAAACGGCGATGTTTGAAAACAAATCAGAAACTATTGGTACGCTTCATTTGCTTCATTTGTTCGTCACTTCAACCAGATCATATTATTTATTGCCATAGGAACGCAATATTGTACGAATGCACTCTAGTGGAGAAAAAATGAAATACCTCAAACTGTATATTAATTAATTTCTGATGTCCTATGATGTAAATATGACAATTATATTTTTCTGAAAAAAAAATACATTTAAGAAAGTGCAAACAGTGTTTTTTTTTGTGGTATACTCAAATTGCTACAAATGCTTTTATATTAACTCCCGCATGTGATATGAGATGATATTCATGCACTATATATACAATCTGGTAGCCGTATTCCTTAGAGAGTCAGTCACTGCAAAATAATGCTATGACCTATTCAGAATGTTAAAAAGGAGGTGCTTTCTTAATTATGATAAACTTTAGTTGGCAAATTCTAGGCGAACACGACTGTGATAGGTTGTAAATCAAAAATCATTGTAACGTGATTGGTCATTGACTCCCATTTGGGGCATGAGTTAAATAGTCTGAGTTATTTATATTAAAATGTATGTATATTTCCTTTTGCACAGTTTACATAACAGTAAGTTAAAGAAGAAAAAAAGTTACTACTTTTTTGTACAAATAATTTCATTATATAATGCTTTATAAAAATACATTCATTTCTATTTCTTCTCAAAGTGACATAGGTCCCTCTCTCACTAGACCCCTCAATTAGCGTAAATGTTGTGGGTGTAGAAACTCCTAACCTTAATGATTACACAGTCGCGATTACTCATAAAATATAAATAAGTAAATAAATGTCTAAAGAGTAAAACTATTCAGGATACTCAACTGAAATTTTATAAAGTCATGGCCGTTCCTACTATTATGTATGACAGTGAAAATTGGACTTTGACTAGTACAGATAGGAGAAAAATAGAGGCAGTGGAGATGAAATTTTTAAGGTCAACAGCAGGGTACACTCTAATTGACCAGAAAAGTAGTTTGAGATAAGACATCAATTAAATATTTTTAAATTAACGGTTAAAATTGACAAACAAAGTGAAAATTGGTACGAACATCTACTATGAATGCTAGATGATAGACCTAAAATTATTTTAAACTAAAGAACTACAGGATATAGAAGTCAAGAAAGACAATTTGCTAGATGGAAAGACCAAATCTCTTGATTCGGAACGGGTCTGAGAGCCGGAGCCTTGATGCAGTTGATGAAGTAAATAAATAATTATGCAAATCATTTTGTTAGAAAAATGCTTACTGATTTTTTTTGTAGATGGAACCAGAATTAGAGTTTGTGTAGTATCAACATTTAAAAGCGGTTGGTATGTGTTGATGCGTTCTTCCGCACTTCATTGACAAACCCACCAAGTGTATCAAGTTGTACAGTAAATTGCATCCAACATTACTTCAGAGTTTACATCGGCGGTATAGAAATTCACACGCAAGGTCGATTATGTGAGCTTCTGTGCTCAGTACATCAGTCATTGGACAGTTCCGCGTAATAAAGTCATTCTCTGACATTAAAAGGAATAGCATATTGTTTACGTCATAACAAAACTTGAAAGAGAATCTGATAATAACAAAACATGATTAACATTAACATACACAGGAAATGAAACCACAAAACTAGCCAGAACTTTGAAAAAGATAAATAAAAACATTAACATAACCTATAAAACAGGAAATAAATTAAACAACATAATATACAATGACATAGAAGAACACAACAAATTCAACAACAAGGGAGTCTACAAATTAACATGTAAAGATTTTAATAAATTTTATATTGGCAGGACAATCAGAAATTTCATACAAGATATGAAGAACACCTAAAATATTTCATACCCACGGGTGATAAATCAAGCTATGCTAAACATCTCATTAACACAGCTCATCGAATGAACACAATTGATAATACTCGCACGATAATCCACCGAGAAAACATTCCCGCTAGGATAAATATATTTGAAGACCTCGAAATTATAAAGGAAACAAATAACACCTCACTTCTTAATGCGAACGCACACCAGTCAAACCCATTTTACGAGGTCATAAAAAACAAGTCAGTTGCTGCTACTAACAGTTGGAGCATACATCACCGTACACAACAACAGCGAGCAGCGGAAGCTCACCCTGCCGAAGATGGAAGATAACTTCCGAAAGCGCTCCAGTTAATTTTATATACAATATTTTAACAAGGTGAGGACGACGGCACCTACCAACAGGTACATTTCAATTTTTAACTTTCATCATACGTTAAAAAACTTTCATCGTACGTTAAAAGGAATAGCATACTCCACGCTTGTCATGGTGAATGAAACTGTCATACTGAAAAAAGTGGTTCAGAAATTACCTGCTTGGGGCACGGGTTTCATTCTTGTTACACTGTAAACCCTGTTTGCTCTCCCCGTCTTCGTTTCCAGTTCATATTCATTGATCCCTGGTTGTTAACTCTTATACTACTTTATTAGAACGAAGAAACAAATAAAGGAATAAAATTAGATAAAACACACTACTTGAAAACATTATTATATCCTGATGACCAGGTAATAATAGCAAATACAGAAGACGAACTTCAAAGGAATATTTTTAAACTACATAATATATGTGAACAATATAATCTCAAAATATCCATAGAAAAAACTAAGGTAATGGCATTCCAAGGGAAAAATCAAATCAGATCGAAAATAGTAATAGGAAACAAAATCATAGAACAGGTGAACCATCTCAATTATCTAGGATGTGACATTTCATTTAATTATGATAATGATATAAATAATAAAATAGCAAAATTCCAGGGAATATGTGGTACGATAAAACGATCACTAAATAACAAAACAAGAGAGACCCAATTGAAATTTTATAAAATGTTGGCAGTACCGGTACTGCTCTATGGATCAGAAGCCTGGATACATAAAAAACAAGATCTAAGTAGGATAACGGCGGCAGAAATAATTTTTTTTAGGTCTGTTAAAGGGTGCACTAAGGAAGACAGAATCAAGAACACAGAAATAAGACAGGGACTTGAAATTAGCAATAACTGATAAAATAGAGACATATAGACAAAAATGGAAGCAACACATAGACAGAATGAATGAAGATATATATCCAAAACAAATAACAAAATACAAACCTAAAGGCACCCGAGATGTAGGCAGACCTAGAAAGAGATGGGCTGAAGTCGGAACGGGTCAATAGACCTAATCCATGAATGCAGATGATGACTAGTTTATTATCACTCTAACGTAGCACCAATTTTCTCCTTATTTTTTTCCACCATTTTCCGTCTTGCTATTCTTGCCTATTTTCTATCCGTCTTCGACGCGAATATATTTAGACAAACTGCGTCGTGATTTTCCTTGACTTTGCTTCTGGTGCTATGATTTCATATGCTTGTCGCGTGTGGCTTTCTTGCCTAATTAAGTGTTACCACACTCCATCACACATTCAATTTACAACATTTCTAGTTCTGCAATAATGAGCGATGTTTGATATTTCGGATTATTATTCTAATTCGTATTTTATCTTTTAGAGTTTTTTCCAATATGCCTACATACGCTGCATTTTCGTCTGGCATATTCGTATGGTCGTATAACTTGTTTTCCCCAAACCTTACTTTGTATGTCATTCATGGAGCGGAACTAGAAATATGCAGGTATTTAGATTCTCTTCACTTGAATCTAGGACTAATTTTTCTCTCCAATAAAAATCCGGAACTCCTTCCATATCTATGTGATTTCTTGTTAATATTAATATTAGTGTGTTGTTTAAATAAGTTTTGATCATAATTTTATTTTTATTGTTGATAGTGAGGCTTATGTGATGTTTAGAAATCGCAGTTCCTTTCGGTTCAAACTTATAAAATATTTTAAATTTAATGTTCTCTCTGTTATACAATAGAACTGATTGCTCTTAAAATGTGTTAGTTTATGCTGATGGTGGAGTACTTTAAGAGGATAGTGAAAAGGTAATAAGGAACAAATCTCACATACTACAAAATAGGGACTGCAAGTAAAAATCACTACAACGAATTACATGTTCACACGTAAAAGAATATTATATATTGGAAATGGACAGCTAACGACAAGTGAGGCAGATTTTGAAGAAGTGGCTAAAATCAAATATAGGAACAATAAATGCAACATGAATTAAATGCACAAGGAAATTAAACATAGATTCAATTTTGGAATCAGTTTCAAGCTATTTGCGGTATAATAAATAGAACATTGAATAATAAAGCCCATAAACAAACAAAATTAAAATTTTATAAAACAATGGCTGTCCCTGTCCTTTTGTATGGGAGTGAATCTTGGATTACCACTACCAAACAAGAAAGTAAAATCCAAGCAGCCGAGATGAAATTTTTAAGAAGAGTGACTAGAATTGACCAGATAAGAAACGAGGATATCCCTGAAGAACTGCAGATCTACTCCATAAAAGAAAATATATTTAACAACAAAATACAGTGGAAAGAACATAAACTGTATGCTTGTTTTGATTATGCTGTCAATGGTATCCTCGCTATAGCCAACGAAAATATGATTATACTCATATTCAGGCAGCAGCAAAGACATGAGATGCCAATATATACTCACCATCTAATATAATTTCAAAAGTAAAACAACAGTGTTATCCTGATAACAGAGAGCGGAACTGAGGTTGCCCTAAAAGATCTTTTAGATCATACAGTGCAACTATTAGTGCTTGTACAAGATGAGATGTTAGAAAGAATTCCAGATGACTTAAGCGACATAAATAGCATATATATAAATGAGTAACAGTTCTAGTTTCGTGAAAATATGTCCAATAGGAGACCAAATATAAATTTGATAAAATTTCACCCTCCTGTATGGGTGATTATTTAATCAAACAAAAGAAATGATAGTTTCTATACATGCAGGAAATGCTTTGGTTAAAAAATGTGTGAAGTTTCGTGAAAATATGTGTAATAGGAGAGCAATTCTAAATTTTATAAAATTTCACCCTCCTGTAAGGGGTGTTTTTTAAACAAAAGTGACGAGAGTTTCTACACGTGCAGAAAATACAGTTGTTAACAAATGTTGAATTTTCGTGAAAATATGCCTAATAGGAGAGCAATTGTAAATTTTATAAATCATCACTCTTATGTAAGAGGTGGTTTATGTAAACAAAATTACAAAGAGCTTCTATACATGCAGAACATGCAATGGTTAAGAAATGTGTGAAGTTTCGTGAAATTATGTCTAACAGGAGAGCAATTGTGTCTTTTATAAAATTTCACCCTCCTGTAAGGGGTAGTTTCTTAATCAAACAAATCTAATGGGAGTTTCTATACATGCAGAAAATGCATTGGTTATACAAAAGTATGAAGTTTCGTGAAATTATGTCTAATAGGAGAGCAATTGTTAATTTTATAAAATTTCACCCTCCTGTAAGGGGTGGATTTTTCAAACAAAAGTAATGAGAGTTTTATATACATGCAAAAATGCAATAGTTAATAAAATTGTGAAGTTTCGTGAAAATATGTCTAATAGGAGCGATGTCTTTAATTTTGTCCAGCTAGATCATGCATTTTTCCGTATGTGCACCACAGCAGAAAAAACCTTCCTTAACAAAAAGTGATTAAATATTGTTTGTTGGTCTAATTTTGGGACAGCATGTATAATGAAACGTTTAACAGAAATCTCAAAATACAGTACTTACAGTTTTCGTGCAAGGCCTAAAACACTAATTTACCCTAAGGTAAAAGCGTCACGACGATTTGTTTTGCAGATAACAATTTTAAGAGTTGTTTTTAACAACATTAGGGTGTAATGGAGCATCATATTTATATTATCCTGGTATAAATAGAAACGGTAGAAACTATTGAATCACTCACTTAACTTCATATTCACCTCTCATGGTGATGGAGGAGGAGGAAGAGGCAAACTTTTTTAATATTGGGTTTCGATTTTGTAAGATACGAAAAAAAACTGAGGCTAAACTTTTCCAAGAAATGTACAAACCTTATTGAAGGTTTGTATTGTGGGATATCCCATGTCATTTTCCCCCTGGAAAACCATAATTGTTTGCATTGAGAGGTAGTTTTTGTAGGGCGGAATTGACTAGACAAATTATAGTGACATAATAATATGACTATGAGCTGACAATCATCTGAGCCTCCGAACAGAGTTGATAACAAATCATACAGAAAATTTACCTGTTTCCTAGCACTGTAGACACAAATCTTGTGAATTTACATTTAATGATCAAAATATGTAAAAATATGTAATATTCCGATAAATATGTAGTAATGGGTAAAATATGTAAAAACATATTTTGTAAAACTTCAGTATAAGGTCTAGAGTTATGTGAATAGTTAACAATTTTAGTTATTACTTAATAACATATCGAGGAAGAAATATGTGATTACCAACAAATCTGGACTCTAAATTATTAGAAATAATTTCATGATAAAAGTAGGTAATATACATAATTTGGAACGCTTTTTAACATCTCAGACCATTAACATTGCAATTCAAATCTGGGCATGAAAGAGTCGGAGAAGTTGCTCAAAGGCTTCTTATTGTAGTCTTGAGATTCTTTTATATATTATACCGTAAATATTCGAGACAGCAGACGCGATTTTATTTCCCTCTCCGAAGGCAGCCATACTCAAGATTTTCACGATCTCATAAATCCCCGGCCAGATTTGAACCGTGAAGCTCGGAACCAGGAAGTGCATGACAACCATTGGTCCCTTGTGTCTGCCTTCATGATGTGTTATACATTCATTATGTCTCTTGAATAATCATGCAGAATTCAAGAATATATTGAATTAAGGAAAAACATCATCATCATCATCCTGCCAGGTATTAGTCCTAGAAGAACCGGCCTGAGAGAGCGGTTTTCGTGCCATCTTTTCATAGGTCGACCAAGTAACCGTTTCCCATTTGAACAGTAGTTCATTCTATTGCTTTCAAGCCCGATAAAATGAATAATAATAAAGTTTTATGTTAGCTGGCAGAGTTAAAACTATAAAGCCTTCTCTTCCACTCAACCAGTGAATAGTATAATTAAACAAAAAATACATACTTATTACAATTCTAAAACATTATTAAAATATATACTAAACGAAAGACAATGGGGATGTGATCTACTGTTAGCTAATACTAACAAAACATACGATAAATGTAATATAATATTAAGTACAATTAAGTACGTAAAGCTTCCTAGGTGAATATTTATAGGTATGTATAAATTGCTGAATCCGTATATAGTTGGAATAAAGTTAATAAATTTCAATGTCTCGAAATTAAGATATCAGTTAATATGTATTTAAATAATTGTAGAGATTGAAAGTCCCGGACGTGACTGGGAAGTGAGTTCCATGCTCTAGTCATAGATATTTTGTAAGATTCAGAGTATATTTGCCCTGTGCTGTGGTATAGAAAATAAAGAAGAATCTTGTGATCTTTTTCCTAAATAATTGCGATGAGCCAATGCATTTTGAAAAAATTGTTGAAAAAATAACTTGTGCAGAATTTGAAATAATAAACCAAATTAGTATAAAGTTATTCTGTAATTTAGGCGTAGCCATGATAAGGCCTGAAATGAAGGAGACACTTGGTCATAACGACAGAGATGAATACAAATCGAATGCACGCATTATGAGCACGCAGTAGTCTGTCAGATAGGTCAGCTCTCATATTAGTCAGTAATACGTATCTCGCAGTAATATTACAAAAGACTATTTAACTCATGCCCCAAATGGGAGTCAATGACCAATCACGTTTCAATGATTTCTGTTTTACAACCAATCAGAGTCGTGTTTCACCAAATATTTATCAGTGTTATAATTACCATATTAAAGAAAGCTCCTCCTTACAATATTGCGTTCCTTTGGCAATAAATAGTATGATCTGGTTGCAGTGATAAACAAAAGAAGCAGTAGAAGCGTACCTATCGTTTCTCATTTGTTTTCAAACACCGCCGTTTACATTAAATATATAAATATTTTAAAATAACTATAGTTAAATAATGATTTGTGAGTAAACAGCTTAATTTTATTCGTTAAATAGTCCTAACAAATGCCAATCTTGATTTCCAAATTCTCTAGATAAATTCACTCCTCACTTCGTGAGTCGTGAATTTATCGATAATTTGGAAATCACTCGTGGCATTACTTATGATAATTAGAAGGTAGTTAATTACATTTCAGTGAGAAGTGATAAATTTAATAATGAATATTGAAAAGTGGTTGTATATAAAAATCCTATATGTGGATTCATTCTGATAATTTATAAAAAAAACAGAGTATATTAAATGATTAACATAACTTATGAACTATAACCTATAACACGTTATTTTAATAATGAATATTACTAGGTACCATGTAGCGTGTAGAGAATGAGGAAGGCTTACAACTGAATGGTATTAATAAGCTGTTAGTTTATGCTGATGATGTAGTACTATTGGCCGATAGCGAGGAGATACTAAAGGCCAACACGCACACACTATTGAGTAACACTAAGAAATTAGGACTGGAAGTAAATATCAGTAAAACTAAATATATGGTCACAGGTAGAAATTCAGTATATAATGGAAATGGACAGCTAATGACAAATGAGGGAAATTTTGAGGAAGTGGCTGAATTCAAATACCTAGGAACAATAATCACAAATAGGAATGAGATGCAAAAAGAAATTAAACATAGACTCAATTCTGGAAATGCATGCTATTATGCATTGCAAAGACTTTTGATGTCCCAACTCCTTTCAAAAAACGTTAAGCTGAAAATATATAAAACTATTATTCTACCAGTTATATTATATGGGTGCGAAACATGGACTATTACTTTAAGGGAGGAAAGGAGATTACGAGTATTTGAGAATAAAGTTCTTAGGAAATTTTTGGACCAAAGAGAGATGAACAGACAGGTGAATGGAGAAGACTACATAACAATGAACTACATGGTCTTTATAGGAAGCCAGATATAATAAGAACAGTTAAGTCTCGTAGACTGCGTTGGGCAGGACATGTTGCACGTATGGGGAATGAAAGACGTGCATGGAAGCTTCTTGTAGGAGAGCCAGAGGGAAAACGCCCAGTTGGTAGACCAAGAATGAGGTGGAAGAACAACATTAACTATGATTTGAGGGAAGTAGATTATACAGGGAATGATTGGAAAGCATTAGCTCAGGATAGGGATGTATGGAGAGCTTATGTCCGCGCGGCCATGAACCTACGGGTTCGATAGTGCCAGTGAGTAAGTAAGTAAGTAACATGTAGCGTGTTGAAAATAAATGTTTTGAAACACAAGATAATTATACCATAGATCGTTGATCTAGTATCATTTTGCACTACTGTATACTCTTCAGAAGAGTTTTCGCTCTGACCATTACAAACTGTACAATAACACATGATGGATTGTGTGACGCGCTCTGCCATCCCAGGAGATTGGTAATGGAATTTAGCTCAAACGAAACAAATTATTTGAAAACAAAAAGTTGTATGTAAACCAATAGCAAAACAAAACAACCCCCGAAAGTTAGGTCATAGAGTTTGTTTCAACATTTACATTTCATGCTGAATTTTCAAAACAATCCATTCAGAGGTTTATCTACAACAAACAGTGTTGTGACAGACCAACATACAACTCTGTTGTTAACTCCCAACACTAAATTATCTAATTAAGATAATTATAACCGGCAAGAAATGAGTGTAATTTATATAGGGGCCCGAAAAGACAGTTGACGTAGAAATTTACTTTCACAGGTAATGAAACAATAAGAGTGTCACGATCTATCAAGAAATTTAATAAAAATATAAAAATAGATTACAAAATTGGAAATAAATTAAATAACCTAATCTAATATATAAAAATGAATGTTTGTTTGTACTTTATACGCAGTCATACCGCTGATCCGATTGTGATGAGACTATCTGCAAAATGTTCAGGAGATTACCGGGATGAATATATACTATAAGATAGTAGTGATACTCAACTCCTAGACCTTTAAAAATTGCCCTTTGTAGTAAAAAACGTGAAAAAAGTAGCTCTTTGGGCGCTTAAATGGCTTACGCTGCCTAAACTATAACAAGTACACAAAATTAATGCACACAGAATTGAATATCTCAAAACGTTCTACAAAACCGTCCGCGACAGCATATGTATATCTCTTACGGATAACTCACAATAACCATTTTTGTGTTTCATTGATGTCAAACAGATCGTGACAAGTAAGTAGATTCCTGTGCAAGCATAGCAGCACATGGCGGGTATTCTTTTACAGATAACTCACAACAACGAATTATGTCTTTTAGCAGATTTATGCCAAGAAGTTCGAGATAAGTAGATTCCCAGACAACACCGGGTAATCAGCACGGAGAATCTTAAAATAATTACGATATACATTTATAATTGTTTTTCCATTTTCTTATTCAACTTAACATAAGCATTACATTCATTTTCGTCTTTTAGCTCATTTATGTCAGGAAGATAGGGAGAAGTAGGTTTCCTTACAATGCCGGTTAAACAGTACGGATATCTAAAAATAATTACGATATAAATGTTTGCTCTTACTTATTAAAAACATAAAACATATTAATTTTCATAAATCAGCTCATTTATGTCAAGAAGATCGGAATAAGTACCCTCAGGGGTCCTCATCTAGAGGATATGTGGATGGCGACCACAAGGTGCCCAAGCTGAGCAAAACATTTCTTCCACTTACTTGTGTTTTGCACTCTTTTAACTTTACTATCTAACCTCCCTTGGTTAACTCTTGTTTTTTCGACCCCGACGCTATTAGGGCATCCGAGGGCTAGGGAGTCTTTCCTTTCTTCCATTTCTTCTTTCCTTTATTTTCTTTTCTTCTCCAGAAAAGCCTGACCAGAGGCTATAAGATGGCAGCCCCATCACTGGTCTTGTCTTCCTTTGGCCAGCAACCAATCGAAGGGACTATTATTATGCTTTCAAATCTTATATGAGAATTTTCCGGAAGGATCAAACTATTTACGCTGGAGGGAAAATTTTCTATAGGATCGTAACAGGCCTTGGCCTAATACTTGGAAAGGAAGAAGAAGAAGAAGATCGGAATAAGTAGGTTCCCGGGCAACACTGGGTAATCAGCACGGGGTATCTAAGAATACACATTTATAATTATGTTTCTATTTTACTTATTCAACTAAACATAAAATCACAAATTATCACTTATTTAGGCGTTGCAGCGCACGCCGGGTATTAGCTAGTACCTAATAACATAGAAACAATAATAAATTTGAAAGTAAAGGTATATAAACCGAAAGGTAACGACTATGAAACATTTTATATATGTAGAATATCAAGAAGTTTTAAAATAAGATTTAATAAAAACTTCTGAATCTTTATTAAAAGAGGAGGGAAATCAAGTTTTGATGAACGCACTTCGGAAACCGGCCGTCAATTTAACAAGATACTGTATATAAATCATCGTCAATAATACACAAAGAGAACAATAGACAAAAAATCAGTATTATAGTACCAGAAAATCTAGTAATGTTATAACAATTGTTTGAAAAAGTTTAAAATACTAAATAAAATTAGTAAATGCAGAAGAAGAGCTATAGTTTACAACAATATAACTGAAAAATCAAGCGCTAGTAGAAGTGCAGTTTGTATTTAATGTAAACGGCGATGATTGAAAACAAATGAGAAACATTATGTTTCACTTGTTTATCACTGCAAACAGATCATATTAGTTATTGCCATATAATCTCGATATTGTGAGAATGCACCCTAGTAGGGAAAAACTGAAACACATCAGACTGTATATTAATTAATTTCTGATGCCCTATGATGTAAATATGTAAATTATATTTTTCTGGAACGATATTACCGGAAAAAAATACGTTTAAGGAAGTGCAAACAGTGCTTTCTTTTTTGTTTTGTGGTATAATCAATTGCTATAAGTGTTTTTATATTATCTCCCGCAACCACGATAAGGATACATTCGTGCACTATACATGTAATCTGGTAGCTACATGTGGTTATTGCAAAATAATGCTATGATCTATTCAGAATATTAAAAAGGAGGAGCTTGATTTTACGGTGAAAAAATTAAACAGATAAAATCGAAGTGAAAAACGACTGTGATTGGTTGCAAATAAAAAAATCATTTAAAAGTGATTGTGCATTAACTCCCATTTGGGGCATGGGTTAATAATCAAATTTAAATTGTATACCTTATAAAACTGTTGTCCTCGACTATAACAACTTCTGTTATAAACGTCGTTACACTATTAAAATTCAAGGCCTTTCAAAGACATGCTTCATCCTTAGGAATTCTTATGTTACTGAAATTAATTGTATATTTCATAAAGAGGGCTTTGGTTGTTAGGTGTTTTCTCATTTAGCATATTTTTATTTTCTGCTACCATGAAAATTAAAATGTTTTTGATTGACTCAATATATTGCGCAATATTTGAATGTGATCTACAGACGCTGAATATTATTGTACAATATCAATTTATTATGCAATATATTCACGTAAATATTGATCCTGTAGGGGCCGCTTTAGGATTTAATTTAATCTTTAAATTTGCTATGTAGCCTACGAGGTTCATTTATTTCCATCCATCCATAGTAATTCTGCCCGAAGGCAGGTCCTTCACTGCAATCACAACATTCCCGTGCTATGCTTGCAGCTTTACTAGGGAATTGCAGGTGTGGTAGCTTCCCATTGCTTTCCATACCGGTGAAGGATGATGATGATAATGATAAGGATGATGATGAAGAATGGCCATATGATTTCGGGGACCGTTTGGGCCTTAAAGTTTTCCTGACATTTATCTTACAGGTGAGGAAAACCCCCCGATAAAAACCTCACCCAGAAAAAACTGCCCTGACCGGGGATCGAACCCGGGTCCGCTGCGTGACAAGACAGCACGCTACCTCGAGACCACAGCTGTAACGTTCATTTATTAAATAAATTAAATATTTGTAATAAAACAATAAGAAACCGAACGAGTAGGTATTATTTGATTTGTGTGGACTTGCACAATGAACAATAAACTACACATGATTTGTCTTCTCTGCGGCCGGACACATTTAAATAACTAACCCGAGAAGTTAGTGTATCGCCAAATTAAGCGTTAACCATAAAATATTTTATACCGTTTGCATATTCTGAGAATCGCGCTTCTGCTTTGAATTAACCTCCAGAGCTAAAATGAATATTATTTCTAGCTACGCGTGCTTTGTAAATGAAGATTTGACGTGAGCAGTGGAAGGTAAGAAACAAGCTCGAAACAACATGGACAGGGGTGTGTACATAGCTAAACAGTTAACAGCACATTTCGTTTTCGATTTTGCTTTATTTGGTTGATCTCCATCTTAGTAGATACTTCTAGGTGCTCCACGACTTATGGCGGGACAATCTGAAACTATGAATAATATAAATAATTTTCCAGCACACAAGAATTTGGAGGAATTCCCAGAGTAAGTGATCAACTCAATTCCAACTTTCTCCTAGATAACACAAACATTTGAGAAAAGACACACAATTCACACATATATTAAACGTAAACAAGATGAATGTGATATGGTCAGTACGATGGTCAGGTTATATTGTGGAACTAAGTTGGCTTTAAAGATTCCTGCCATTTGTCATACGGGTGAGACAAAACTCCGAAAAGCTCATACAGGAAACTTGTTCTACCAGATATCGAACTCGGGTCGTATGTGTCTAAGAAAATGACGTTGTCACTAGACTATGACGGGGGATATAAGTTTTAATTAGTAATTTGAATAAAATATTTTTAATAAACTGAAGATTGAATATAATTAGATCTCCGTAAAGCACGCCATAATGATCAACTGTTAATATCGATAATGCGCTAAACGGCCATAAGTTTGCAACACCATTTTCTTTTGTGCTCACTAAATATAAAGAGCAGAAGAAATGTAATATATTTGATGAATAAATCGAAGGTGGAGCTTCCATTTGTTGGTAAACTAAACAATGTTTACACAAAGAAAACCATCTCTCAACGTCTTGCAGTGTGATTGGAACATGCAGTAACCTAGTAAGTTTGGAGCGATATTCTCAGAAACATTTTTATAACTGTTGTAATAAATCTTGCTTTTTTACTAAAGTTTCTGTTTTATACTCACATATTCATTACATAACAGAATAAATAATAGTTTTAAAAAAAACTAAAACAACACGCTCTATTAGAAAACCGGTAAAAAAATGAAAAATAATTTTAATTTCCAACATGCTTGGGATAAATAATTTTACGATCAAAAGCCTGGTGTGCTTTTTTATGGTTTTTACATTTCTTATTAGAGATTTTACTTTTACCAATATCTGTTTATTATTAAATATATTAATTGATAATGAGTAGGCCTACCCCCGCTTTTGATGGTAAAATTATTTATCCCAAGCATGTTGGAAATTAAAATTATTTTTCATTTTTTTAGATCGGTTTTCTAATAAAGCATGATGTTTTAGTTTTTTAAAACTATTATTTATTTTTTTAGTTTTAATTTTTACAGAATAAGATAAAAATGTAAATATCTTTAAATTCAATTCTATTGTAGTATGAGCTGAAAGTAATACTCTTCTAAAAAAAACCTCTCAGCCGGATTTGAACCAGCGACCTATGGATTACAGAAATTATATACCACTAGAGTGTACCGCTCTACCAACTAAGCTCTTACAACGATTGACTAAAAAGTCGACAAGTCCGCAACCTGTTATACCAGTTTTCATTTTTTTGATTTTGTGATGATTCTGGCCAGGATTTTTTAGAACCAAATATGAAATTGTTGTATTGTCACGGGTCCTTTACACGTATACAAAGTTTCAAGTCGATCCAATGTTTCTAAGTGGGTGAAAATCGTGTTCAAAAATTCCGTTACAGAGACACTTTTTTTATTTTCTGATGACTCTGGCCATGATTTTGGAAACAAAATATGAAATTATTATATTGTCATGGGTCTTTTACAAGTATGCAAAGTTTCGAGTCGATCCAATGATTGTAAGTGGATGAAAATCGCGTTAAAAGATTGAGTTACATAGATAGATACGGGTCAAGCTAATATAAAGCGTGTAAAAATAAAATTCACGTATTCTCTCTAGATAAGGCTAAGACCTGTGTTCTTCAGAACTAGAAGTATGAGGTTTCATGCAATTAATTTATATTAATGTTTCATAAACTCGAATGTAACAACAACAGTCATAATATGTATACATTACAAAGTTTTAGTTAAAGGGACAAAAAAGGTATATATATATATATATATATATATATATAAGTCAATTGTAAGATATAAAGTAAATTCTGATCATAAAAATTGAAGAAGGTTAATACAAGTGGATATAAAGTAAACAATACAGTATAGAATATATTATTAAATCCAAACCTAAGAATAATGAGATTTTTTCTGTTGTGGGATGCTTAATTGGAGATACCGGTGCGATCGTGTACTCAAATTGTAATTGAGGAATAGCAGAATAAGACGATAAATACCTTGATGTGTGTATGTATACATATATGCAATGAAAAAAAAGCCTTAGTCGTGATTTGAACCAGAGTTTCTAAACTCGGTACGTTTAGCGCTCTAACAATCTAACTATTCAGGAATTCTAACACAAACATTTTTTCCTTATGTATGTAGTATTCTTAATTTATTATTAGTATCATAGTACTATATATATATATATAAAATGGGTTTCCAATATAAAACCGGACCGGCCTTACGGAGTATCACCCGGCACGCAGTGCTGTCTCTTCCTCCCGCAATTCACCCTGCCTGCCACCCATTCTTGAACTGTTTCTTACCTTATAGAAAATGCTGGAAATGTTGTCCTCCCGCAGTTAAAGAGGCATTATACCGAGTAAACACATTTAGATTGACACGCTGTAGTTCGGGCAGTGTGAAGTTTCTGATTTCATTTCTTATGTTGTTCTTCAGTTCTTCCAATGTGTGCGGATTTGTTTCGTACACTTTGTCTTTCAGGCTACCCCACAAATAAAAATCACACACTCTTAGATCTGGGGAGCGAGGGGGCCATACATCAGCACTAATCACTCTATCTTCAAACACGTCCCTAATTTTATTCATGGACTCCTCTGTTGTATGAGCAGTAGCAGAATCTTGTTGAAACCACCCATATGATTTCTCTTCTTCAGTCAGTTCAAGAAAAAAATGGGGTCAAAATGTCATTTCGATACCTCTCTGCAGTTACAGTCTTCTCGTAGAAAATCGGACCGATTATGCGCTTTGCGCTAATCGCACACCAAACTCCAATTTTCTGATCATGAAGAGGCGTTTCCTGTATTCGATTTGGATTTTCAGAACACCAATAGCGAGTATTGTGAGTGTTCACACGACCTTTTAGGTGGAACCATGATTCGTCTGTAAAGAACAAAAGCTGAGGTTCGATTAAACCTTCAGTCACTGATGAAAAAAAACCACTCACAATAACGCACACGTGCTATCGGATCACCTTGGTTTAGACAATGAACACGTGTACACTTGTAAGGTTTGAGGTTTAACAATTTTGTTGCTGTATGTGCAGAAGATACTGAAATCCCAAACTTGTTGTGCTAATTTCGGTAATGATTTTTGTGGTGAACGTTCCAAATTCTCGCCAATTTCGTCTAATTTTTCTTCGGTGAGAACCGTACGCCTTCGTGTGTGTTTCTTATTTGTACTGAACCAGTGGTCTCAAATTTAGTCACAATATCGTGGATTGTCGATCTGGAAGGAGGTAATTGTCCAGGGAAGTTCCGAATAAATTCCTCGCGAACGCGACGAGCTGATTCGTATTTATAATAACATTTACACACATAAATGCGCTGCTCTAGTGTCAGCTGACGTCTCATCTTGTCGAACGATAGTAAACTGACTAGTTCAAGGACAAGCGGCTAGCAGAGTGAAATGCGACGAGGAGAGAGTGCTGCTTGACGGGTGAAACCCCGTGAGGCCGGTCCGGGTTTATATTGGAAGCCCGGTATATATACATATGACATGATGATAAATAAATGCCTGGACGGGATTTGAACCCGGAACTCTGGGTCGCTACCCCAGCGTGTTATCCATTACACCACCAAACCTGAATTATTCCAGACCATGGGCGACAACTGAATAACTAATTAAAAGTAATTATACTTTGATCAGGAATCGAACGCGAGACTTCATGAACTATGATCAAAAGTTCTGACAATAAGACCATGAAACTAATGAATACTCCTTAGACATATTACTTTTATAATTAAAATACTTTTATACCAGTATGTATATAATATTGATGTAGCCTAAAATGATTTGTTAATGTATATATTATGAAGCACTTAAACTACTTTTAGATTAAATCTTGCCTCACTGCAACTATTATCGAACAACATATTACTCAGTGAATTAATGATCGAGAAATGTTTTATTAACTTAAGCTGCAATGAATGCCACGGCTAATTGCATATGAAGGCGGGCAATTGTTTGTTGCAGGAAATAACCACTTTAATTTATAAGGAGCTTTTACGTACCAGATATCACCAATGATGTAATGTTTGGTATGTAAAAGTAAAACAAAATCCATTAAAGTGTTAATTTCGTGCAACACAGCCCGCCTTCATATACCTTTAACCGCGGCACTCACTATTGTAATTAATGCGTAGATTATTATAAATATCCAGGTAGCTATTAAAGTGATGAACAATTTTAATCTACATTTGCATTTAAATATGCACTATTTATACAAAAATTACTACCACAAAAAATAAATGTACGGTAATCCATCCATAGTAATTCTGCCCGAGGGCAGGTCCTTCACTGCAATCACAGTAATTTCATGCTATGCTTGCAGCTTTACTAGGGAATTGTAGGTCTGGTAGCTTCCCGTTGCTTTCCACACCGGTGAAGGATGATGATGATGATGATGATGATAAGGATGATGATGGTGATGATGGCCATGTGATTTCGGGGACCGTTTGGGCCTTAACGTTTTCCTGACATTTGTCTTACAGGTGAGGAAAAACCCCGATAAAAACCTCACCCAGAAAAACTGCCCCGACCGGGGATCGAACCCGGGCCCGCTGCGTGACAAGGCAGCACGCTACCTCGAGACCAAAGTGATGGACTATGTACGGTAGGCCTAATATTTAGTCAAGATTTTAATTTATTTCTTATTATAATCAAAGACAGCTGAGTTGGTAAACCAGGAATAAGGTAAGGTAATAACAACAAACCATTATTTTAGGGACGTCCTTTATACAGGGGATGATTCGAAAACATTTTCTCAGGATAGAGATATATGGAGAGTTAATATCCGTGGGGCCATGAGCCAACAGGTTCGATAGCGCCAGTGTGTTACCTAGTTATAATGAAAGACGGCCATTTTTAAACAAAAGTTTAATTAATTCATTTAAAATTTTAATACGTTCTCAGTACAATTTGGCAATAATTCACTAGATATTGTAGACATGTGACGACCACGCCAACCATGAGATATCCGTATGTGATTCTAAAATATAACTTAGTACTTTACTACAATTCTAAAACAATAGAATTTACTTTAACATAAGTATATTTTTCTTTCCTGTTATACATAGTTAAGTGATTTGTTTACATTTGCATTACCAGTAACGGAAGAGAATAAAAGTGCTTGCGAGTATTGAAGGAATAATATGAACACAGAGTTGCGATAATATTACTAATGTTTGTAAAAAAATAAATTGGCATATCTGTACTCCACGTAACTGTGGTGTTTTATCTTTCGCTTGTTGTAGTGGAATTCTAGTGCAATTTACGCACTCGGTGTGGTAATGTACTCGTATTAGTGCAAAGAGTACATAATTATAGGTAACGCAAGGGATTTTGAACAATGTCCTTGAAGGTCAATCGAGTGGGAGAGCCTATCCAGAATGTCCAGTTTGTGAATTCCTGCCTGCCACGTGTACAAACAAAACACTTCCTCTTACAAAAACATGTACAGTCCATAGTGAATTATAGTGAGGAGCGGAGGTGTTGATTTTAGATTTTAAACTATAGTTTTTGAATATAATAATTTGTACCTTTGCTGCCTGTATTCTTATAATTATAGTGTAATGTGAATGTATTTAGTTAATTATTAATTAATTTTTATTGTGAGATTTTAAAAATGTATGTCAGTGACTATACTTACATTCGCTAGAGAGGGAGTTTGCAATGACGTGTGGTCATACTTCCTATTGGTTGAAATCTGCATCTGGTAAGTACAAGACTCGCATCTAAGCTCCCATTACAATTTTCATTGTTCAGGAACTATTGCTAGGGTTATAACAGTATTTCGTCTGTATATAATTAACCGACAGGGTCGTAAGAACCATGTTACCTAATGCAATTAAAAACAGGCAGGAAGTGATAGATAGCTGGATAGCTAGATAGATAGAGTGGGGGTCATGATTTCAGATTACTGTATATTTTTATCATTTTCTCCCTTTTGGCAAAAATGTTATATCGTGAGAAGAAAGTAACATATTAATATCCAGAAAGACGAAAATAATACGTTAGTCATTCTCTATTTATACAGTCGGTCATTCTCTACCTCTATAGACATTATTGTTTTATTAAGTTGTATAAACATATTTTAATAATGATTTACAGATACTATCTCTTGTGTCACAGAACAACTGGAGTAGAGAAGTCTAGCAAGGATTGTGTTATTTTACAATTTATTGCTGAAAAAATAGAATCTTAATGAAGGACATTTTCTGGCCGAGTATCTACTACATATGTATCAGTTGAACTAATTTAGAATTCATAACTCTCTTGAAGATAATAAATTCTGAAGCACGAAAATAGATACAAAAATGTCACATAATAGGGTAATAAATCACCGCGCGTCCTAACACGGTGTCATTTTTAACGATATTCATGTTCATGACGCCCAGTCACAGTTATTTACTACTCATCAATAAAAAAATATTTAATAGCATTATGAATATAGTAAAGCAACGGGGAAAAGCTACCACACCTACAATTCCCTAGTAAAGCTGCAACTACATATATATTTTACCGTAATAAATACCTAAAATATATTATTCTATAAATGATATGATTGCAGTGAAGGACGTGCCTTCGGGCAGAATTAGTGTGGATTGATGAATATAATATTCGTATTTACGAGTAATGCAAATTTACAATTTTAAAGTGTTGCATTTTTAAGTCTGTTTTAACGAATGAAGAAATAATTAAAGTATAGATTTTGTTTTCATTAAAATATTGTCCAAAATATATATATTCACTGATCTTATCTAGTAGATATCAAAAATGGTCATGACAAATATTTATTTAGTGAATCAATTTAATGTTGGACAAATCTTATCTGCTCTGTATCCTGTATATTATTTTACAATTAAAATGTAAACGTAGAAAACAAGCATTAAAAATGACATCAGTGAATGAATTTAAGTTACCGGTATTCTATGCAAATTTTAAAACATTTAAACAAATATTTCACGTCAAATTAAATGCGTTTACATCTACACTTAGTCCAGATAGTACTGATACACTTAAAATATCACAGAGAGAAATAATTAATTTAATTATTTCTTCACTTTATACAAAAATAAAAAATTATACACCTTTACATTTCACTCTATAAAGTTAAATAAACGTCGTTTCCTCTGTCTCAACATAACAATTAACGAGTGAAACAATAATGTATACACAAACAGCAATAATTAACAAACAAAAAGTTTTGATACAGTCCCATATTATGGCTGTTTTGAGTCTTTACATTTTGAGTTCAATACTTGTTTGGGAGCCCTTTTGATTCCAAAATGGCTTGAGGACGACGTAGCGTCGACCCGACTAAATTTGAAATTACTGAAGAAGGTATATTTCTCTATTCTTCTTCCAAAGGGTTTCTCAGGTCTTGCTTGTTGGAAACCTGCCTTGAACGAATACTCCTTTTCAGATGTTTCCATAAATTCTCAATGGAGTTACGTCCGGAGACTGCGGTGGCGGGCGTTTCGTTGTACTTTGGTGTGTTATACAAAATCCATAGACGCGTATTGAAACCAGTTTGCTTGGGATCATTATCTTGCATAAATACAAAATCTTGTATGTGGATTGGTCTTCAATATGTACATATACTGTTTGTTATCCATCGATAAAATGCAAGGTCCCGACTCCAGAGGTACTCATGTATCTCTGTACTATTAAATATTTCACAGTGGGTTGGAGATTTTGCTTTTGTAGTTCTGTATTTTAATTTTCCAGACTATTCGTCTTCCATCTGAACAGGATATTTTGATTTTAGGCTCGTCAGTATAAATTACTTTTTTTACAAAATTATTTGGGCTGTTTATGTGTGTTTTAGCGAAGTTCAAATTTTTCTTTCAGTTTTATTCACATACTAAGCATTTTCTACGGGCTGTTTTGCCATGTAGTTCGTTAGCCCACAAACAGTTACGAACATTGTTAGCAGAAATACTAATATTAAAGTAAATTTTGATACTAGCTGCTAATGTTGGGGCACTACTTTTAGATTTCTGCTTTACTTTTCTCATTAACGCTTTTTCAACATTACCATACATATTTCTAAGACGTCCTGATCTGTGGCTATTTTCGAAAGATTTCCGTTCGCCAACTCTATCAATTATATGTTGAATGTTTGATCTTGGCCTTCCAAATATTTCACTAATTTAATTTAGCGATTTACACTCATTATATATAAACCAATAATTAATTCCCTTCCTTCTACTGTAGTCTTTCTACCTTTGCGCTCTATTCCAGCGTTATTCTGTAACCAGAACACACACAACTACAAGGCTAGAGTGAATAACAACACTACTAGACCCACCCCCACTCGTCTACATGTGAACATTCTATTAATAATATCTTAGTACTGTATCAATACTTTTTGTTTGTTAATTTTTTGTTATTTATGTACAATTTTTTTCACTTTTAGTTGTCATGTTAAAACAGAGGAAACTGTGTGTATTTAACGTCATACAGTTCAATTTAAAGGCGTATATTTTAGTTTTTGTATATAGTGAAGAAATAATGAAATTATTTATTTTTGTAGGTGTTATTTTTAAGTGTATCAATACTTTCTACACTAACTGTATAACCATAAGATTGCGTCAATTTAAAATTGAGTCACTTAATTCGTTAACTGGAAAAGAATAAATTAAATCGTGGATGATTTGTATGAGAGTTACAAATGGTGTTGTCACTTTTTATTACATATGTTCACATTTCCGTTCACTTTATAAACATAGCTTCATAACAATGTTGTTCGATTGATGTCGAATGATTGTCTCTTGGATTTTCTCTTGAGTTTTCCAGTAGAATCCCCTCAAAGCATCCATCAGTAATCTGCTATCATTTAATTATTCCATCGACCTTGTTATTTCTTGTCCACTTCTCAAATATCCTTAGTGGAACTTCTACCCTTGTTCCTCACTGACTGCCCCAATGTCCTCAGGAAATGCGTCCAAATGTAAAACAAAAATAATATGAGACTCATGTTACACTCTAAAATTCTCACCTACTTTAGCATATTGTTTGTAATTTTCACATAATCAGAGTATTCAGACTATTGTTTACTAGAAAATTGTGCATAAATTATTTAATACATTCCAAGAACTTCCATCTTTAGAAGTCACAGTAGTTTCTAAATCACAGTTTGTAGCTAGAGCTCTGATTTTAGGACCCACAAGGATTCCTTCTTTAATTTTTGTTTAAGACTGAGCAGGAAATTAATCGCAGAGATATGTACAAAAATCACTATCTCGGTTAAGAGCTTTCACAAACTGTTTCGTGACACCTAGTTTTATATTAATAGGTGGCATATAAAATTCAGTTTGGTGTCGCCTCACTGTACTTTGTGACATACTGACAATTATTTTCTGGGCATAAGGCTGGTCAATAGAAGCCAAATTTGCATATAACCTCTATTCAGGCACTTTTGACTTTATTGTTGTTTTACTCTGAGGAAATATAAGATTTCGCACTGTTAAACAACAACAGCATTCTCGTTTTCTAAGTTTCATATTTCGAGTCTTTGTGTGGTAGAATTTTAAACTGTCTTTAATACCCAACTTTTCGTCATATTTATGTAGGTAAATTTTTAGACAATCTTCCTGTTTCACTTTACTGTTACTTGATTCCCTTTCGTGTCTAATTTCTCCTAGAATTCTGAAGTTATTTTCAGTGCACTTATTCTCGGATTCACTATTAATTATGCCTAATTAGAACCTTTTGTTCGCTCAGATTATCTAATCCTGTTGCTTCCCTATTCTTAGTGGTTTTCAAAGCCACTTCTAATTAATTTATGTCTATTACATCAATATTTTCCACTTTTATTTCTTCCTCATTGTTCTCTTTTCCTTCAATTTACTCCTTTTTCCAAAGTTTTTCATAATGTTGGATCCATTCTTGTTCTGGGATTATATTCAATATGGCAGAATCTTTCTCAGTCTGATTTAGATGTTTCACTAATTCATAACCTATTTCTTGTCTTCCATACATATCATGTTCTACTGAGCTTATAAATTTATCCCATGACTCCTGATGGGCTTTTTTATAATGCTTTTAGCAATTCTCCTTTTCATTTTATATTCTTCATAAGATTCTTCTGTTTTCAGTCGTAAGTATGTATGTATGATATGCTTTTTGTTTTTCATTCACTGCATTTTGTATATTCGCATTCCAAGTTCTCAAGCCCTTCCTATTTCTAATTCTATTTTTCTTTCCTAATATCTCATTTTGCTGTTTTATGTATTACATTTGATATATTTTCCCATTCAATATTTATATCTTTTGACATCGCTGTATCTGATATATATTTATTCATTCTGCTTTCATAATGTTGTCTAATACTTTGATCTTGTAATAAATATACTTTGTATACTTCTTCTAGGTTTCTTTTGTTCTTTATGTTATTTTTCCGCCATTTAGCTATTATGTTTATTTTACTTATCACGAGATAGTGATCAGAGTATATATCTCTGCCTCTATGTACTCTCACATCTTTTACCAAGGCTCCCAGCTTGTTGTTTACGATTAAATAGTCAATTATTGATCTTGAGTTATATCCACTTCTTGTATATTTATGAAATAGTTATTCATTATTTTTAATTGATTATAGGCTGAAAACTGTCTCAAATCCTGTCTATTATCATGTATTGTTATTTCTCCATTATTTCCTATTACATTAAGTATAGGGACATTGCCTACTCTGGCATTTAAGTCTCCACTTATTATTAAATGATGATCTTTTGTACATTTATCAACTAATGTCTGTAATGTTTTATAATTATTTTTGTTTCTTCTTTCTTACATTCCTCTGGGGCATACACATCAATTATCATCATATATCCTCTTTCAATTTTAAATCTGGCTATGAGGATTCTTTCATTTATAAACTCATAGCTATTCAATTTGTTCTTCCATTTTTCATCTATTAAAATTGCTACTCCACACTCCGCTATACAACATAGTATAGTGTTTTAAGTCCTTTGTTCCTTTTAGTTTCTTTTTTGTTTCTGTTATTGTTGCTATATTTATTTATTTTTTTCTTTAATTCTCTTTCTAATTCTTCTTCTTTTGTATTTATTCCCCTTACGTTCCAATTCCTAATTTCAAAATGTCCTATATTCCAAATAGTATCCTTTTATCATGCTTGGGTCGGTTCCTTTTATGACAATCCGGCTGATTTCCATGAAGCTTCTCAGTAAGATTTCAGCTATGGAAAAGATATATCAAGGCAAATGGAATCCTAATTTGCTGGCCGATTATTGTTGGACTATGAAGAGTGATGCTCTACAAGCAGAAAACCGTCATTTCTTACTTTCTAGGCGAGTCCGAATGTTCGAAAATTGTGTAGTTACGAATGTAGAAAATATTAAAGTGCTTGACATTATAAATTCCTGTCTCTCGGAAACCTTGCGTGATAAAATAACACCGATATCATATTTCAATTCAGGAGAAAAAATGTTATCAGAATCACTTTTTTTTCCCCCCCGAGACAATTTTTTTTTTGTTGCTCAGTGTAATTATTTATTTATTTATCCCAAACGTCTTGTCAGCATTCAACTTAACAATACCGGAAAAAATGGATTCTACGGTAATATAATTTTAGAATATTATTTTTCACCTCTTTTCACCCACGCGCTAATGGGGGCTAAATCTGGAATTAAACTGCGTCGGGAGTGTCACTATGCATCTCGTGAACCCCAGAAATATCAATTTAGGCAGTTATACCCGTCTTTTGTATTGAAATTGCACAGAAATTCCCGTGACATTTATAGCTATATTCTGCACATCAGCAACAATCTAAGGTGTACATATTTTTAGATCCGTTTTGCTATTCGAATAATAAGAGTTTATTTATTGGAGTGAGAATTTTAGGCAGCCCATTTCTATTTTTATATAACACACATTATCTGATTATCAAGCGTTTTATTTCACACTAAACAGTCGAACGAGCTTTCTTACTTGTTTTATATATTATCTGAGATTTTATAATATTATCCAAATATATTATTAATGTTCTTTCAGGAGTCCATCCTAAACGATTTTGCAGCATTTACTTTACCTGGGACAATGCAGCGATCAAGATCTGCTACTCTGAATTGAATTACGTATTTATGCGGTTCTACAGGGAATTGACAGCAGCCAGATACGACCTCAGATACACCGTGACGAGAGTCGCGGTCCATGGTTTCCACCACAGAATATGCACAACAGTGAAGCGCCATAACCCAGAAGAAAAGTGCAATGCAAACTATGTGGGTCGCCTGCGACCGTATCACCTATTACCGTGTAAAACATAGGAACATCGATACCGATTCTGTAAGACAGAAACAAGTCTTCTACGTTGTCCATGGCTGCCAATAATACTATTTTTATTATTATGTGGTCTTATAGGATTGGTAGTATTATTTTATTATTATATTGGTATTATTATTGTATTATATGATTGGTAGTATATTATTGGGATTATTAGGACGGTGATTATTTATTGACTTAGGAGTAGTATGGTGATGAGGTGAGGGGGAGTATTATGAGTGTTAATGGTTATGTATTATGTGTAGTAGATGGCATTAGTAGGATAGGTCATTATTAGTGCTATTTTATTAGTATGATGTTAGATATGAGGGGGAGGAGGCGGGAGGGGGAGGAGGAGGGGAGGAGGAGGGGGGAGGAGGAGGAGGGGAGGAGGAGGGGGAGGAGGAGGAGAGGAGGCAGGAGGAGGAGGGAGAAGGAGGAGGGGGAGCAGGGGAGGCGGGGGGAGCAGGAGGATGGAGGGGGAGAAGGAGGGGAGGGGGGGAGAAGGAGGAGGAGGGGGAGCAGGGGGAGGAGGAGCAGGAGGTAGTATGGTTATCATGTATATTATTATTATTCAATTATTATTATTATTATCATTATCATTATCATTAGCATTATCATTATCATTATCATTATCATTATCATTATCATTATCATGTATTATTCTTATTCATATCATTATTATTATTATTATATTATTATTATTATTATTATTTATTATTATGTCCACTGCTGTGGTCTCGAGGTAGCGTGCTGCCTGTCACGCAGCGGCCCCGTGTTTGATCCCGGTCGGGACAGTTTTTCTGAGTGAGGTTTTTATCGGAGTTTTTCCTCACCAGTAAGACAAATGTCAGGAAAACGTTAAGGCCCAAGGGGTCCCCGAAATCATAAGGCCATCATCATCATCCTTATCATCATCATCATCATCATCCTTCACCGGTGTGGAAAGCAACGGGAAGCTACCACACCTACAATTCCCTAGTAAAGCTGCAAGCATAGCATGCCCTCGGGCAGAATTACTATGTATGGATTATTATTATTATTACTTATGCGGTAACAGCACGTTGAAATATAATTAGTATAATTGTTTACGTATAATTAAACGGTATATAAGTACTTTCCTTTATTTATTTCAGTTCACCTTTGACATAACATAGTAAATTGAAAATTTTAAATTGTTTCAGGAGAAAAAAAAATTGGTATATTTGCATAAGTTTACAAACATAATTCAATTTTCAAATTGAATACAATACTAATATAAATTGACCTTTAAATACTTACATTCAGATTGTTTGAGTTTATATTAAAATTTCAAATATTTCTTGTTTTGTCTGTGTGATTTGTTTGCAAACAAGAATTGGAGTAAAAAAGTCATAATATCCAAAATTTCTGTCCTAAACCTAAAGGTTTCTGCAATCCTTGTCTGTACAATGAAACACAGAAAGAAGGTTAAAGGTATCTCAGGTATGATGAGATCAGATAATGTGGGGGCAATGTCGCCTGGTTCAGTTTACCGTAACTGAAATAAGTTTGGTTCACTGGCAAATAATTCCATCATGATGTTCTGCAATAGTTTAAATTCTCTGATTTCATGTATACTATTATGATAGATATTTATATATTGGTGATTTGAACACCAGCTGGAAAAGGGAACTGGGAACTCTACAATTGATGAATCTCACTTCCTATCGGTATATAGTCGGGCGTCAATCAACGACATACAGACTGAGGCTTTGAATTTCGCACTCAATTCCAATGGCACGTCCCTGTTTTATAAGGAGAATTGACGTTTTTCAGATATGAGAATCATTTTCCAGAACTTTTGACTTGCGTTTCATTACGTTCATTCGAAAATGAAAATATGTTTGTGATTATTCCTTGTTAATGTGAATTCTTGGAACCGTGAATATTCAAAGTACCAAATATTTAATGGGAATAATAACGACACGTCATTAATTGCAACTATTTTGGCCATCATCAACAGCAGGTTGAGTTGTTCTAGATCTGTCAAGGTTTCTCCCTCCATCCTGTAATAGTTCAGTTAGATCAAAGCTGTTCTTTCTTACGTAATAATTAGGGCAAGGCATTTAATGATTTTGCATCGTTTTCATATGAAGGTTGAAACATTGTTTGCAAATATGAAAATGTATGACATTAAAAACGAATTAAATAATAGCAATTCGTGAGGTACTTTTTTTTTTTGCATTTTCTTAACTTTCTAGGTATGGATCATTTGTTGGCGATTTTTAGATCATTTTGAGCATATTTTACAATTTTGCGGAATGTTGTGACATTATTTGTATTTGATTCGAGATTTTTATTATAATTCAGTATTTTTTCCCTGTCAATACAATTTCATGGAATAAATAGATGCTTTACTAACTACTATCCCTATTTTTAAGGTATGTGCATAATGAACTTGCCCACTTCTAGTAATTTTATTCAATTACTTAGAGCTTATTGCTAGCTTCTACCCCTATTTTTCCAGGAATGTACTTAATGCTAGCCCACACTCCCATTGTTATGCTGTTAAGTGAGGTGGTAGGTTGTTTCTAGCCATCTGTATGAACAGGTAAAGAGTAAAATGTCTAAAGTAAAGGAAAGTGATAGTGTTAAATTGAGGGCATTTGTTTCAAAATATGGAGAAAATATTATTTCAGCGGATGGTATTTAAATGCCTTGCCCTAGTAATAATACTAGTTGAGTTACATGATTGTATTAAGTGATATAGCTTTATCATTTGTAGGTGTTCCATATATACTGCTTTTATTACGTATCTATTGATATGAGGCCTGTTACGACACTTCAAAAATCTTATTTTCGCCTGCTTGTATTCATATTTGTCATTCCTAAGAGGAAAACAAGCTGGTACGATCAAAGGAAGGCTATGTCCATTTCATGGTCCCATCATATATTTTGAAAAATCGTATATTTTGAATAATAAAATATAGGAATTGCTTTAGCAGTCGCCAACTTCGTTTCTTTTTTCGCAACGAAATTCGCATGGGCGAGAGTGTCTTTTCCCTCTGCTTTTCCTATAAAAAAAACTCCTAGCACGTCTTTCTTTCCCCATTTCTTGCCGTATGTCTTGCCCATCGCAGTCTACGAGACTTAACTGTCGTTATATCTGGCTTCCTATAAAGATAATGAAGTTCGCTGTTGTGAGTAAGTCTTTCCATTCACCTGTCGTCCATCTCTCTTTGGTCCAAATGTTTTCCTAATAACTTTATTCTCAAATATTCCTAATCTCCTTTCCTCCCTTAAAATAAGAGTCCATGTTTCACGCATATAATATAACTGATAGTATAACTGTTTTATATATTTTCAGTTTAACGTTATTTTGAAAGGAGTTGGGACGTCAAGTGTCCTTGCAATGAATAAAAGCCGCATTTCCGGAATTGAGCCTATGTTTAATTCCTTTGTGTATGTTATTCCCATTTATGATTATTGTTCCACGGTATTTTAATTATGCCACTTATTTAAAATTTAACTCATTTGTCATTAGTTGTCATTTTCATTATACAATGTATTGCTATGTGTGGCCATATATTTAGTTTTATTGATATTTACTTCTAGTGCCAATTTCTTAGTGTTAGTGAATAGTGTGTGCGTGTTGGCCTTTAGTATCTCCTCGCTATCGCACAATTTTACTACATTATCAACATAATCTAATAGCTTATTAATAACTTTTAGTAGATCTCTTCATCCTCTAAAGATTTGGTGTCATGCTCTAGTACAAAATTGAATAGTAGAGGAGATAGACCATCTCATCGATTCAACCCATTACGGATTTGAAAAGTATCCGAAAACTGTTTGTCTATACGCACCCTACTCTTTATGCCATTTAGACACATTCGCAAAGTCTAATTACCTTTGCAGGAATTCCAAACTCCAGCAGAATACTACATAATTTCTCACTCTTAATTGAATCCTATGTTTTCTTGAAGTCTACATACAGTACCATTATATTCCCATTTCTTTTCTAAAATCTGTCTTATACTAAAAATCTGATCTGTTATAGACCTATTTCTTCTAAATCCACATTAATGATCTCCTAGAATGTCATCAATATAGGTAGTAAGTCTGCTTGATATATTTGTGAGAATTTTGTACGAAGTTAAAAGTAGTGAGATGCCCCTGTAGTAGTTGCAATCTGTTTTATATCCTTTCTCATAGATTGGTATGATAATTGATTCTTTTCATTCGTCTGGAAGAGGCTTCTTCTTCCCAAATTAAACTAAGCAACCGGCGTATCTTATCCATTAATATTTCTCCCCCTGATTTTGTCTGTTCTGCTGGGATCTCATCTGAACTTAATGCTTTATACATCTTCAATTTCTCTATCGCCATTTTAACCTCTAATACATTTGGTTCTGCAACTAGCATTTCTGCTGACCATAAATTATCCTCTTCAATATCCTCTTCTGCATGTACATTTAATAGCTGATTAGAGTAACTTTTCCATCTATTTAATATACTCATGGAATATGCATTCATATCCCCATTTTCATTTCGAAGTATGTTAGTTCTAGCCTGAACCCCTTTCTTCTATATCCTACTTCCCTCATATAATTATCTAATATTCTTATTTTTGCGTTACCTTCAAGATCATTAATATTCTCTCTCAAATATTCCATCCATTTACTCATTAGTAACCTGGTGGTTTCCCGTCTAATACTACACAATTGCTATAAATTTACCTCATTTGGCCAGTGTAACCATTTAATTTTTGCTAACTTTCTTTTGTTTACAATGTCGGCACATTCCTCATCAAAATATTTCTTGTTTTACCTCCTTTTAAAAAAAGCAATTCTTTCTGATGCTGACAGTTTGCTTTCTGATGCTGACAGTTTAATCTCGTATAGCCTCCTATTCTTCATTTATATCCGTTTCTTATTTAATTTGTCACTGTGTGACCAGAAATTTCCAGGACTTCAAATCTATTATCAATTTTGTTTTGGTATTCTTGCCGTATACCATCATTTCTTTTGACGTTTTATAATTCAAAATTTTCAGAACCATTTTTAGCGTTTATTCCTCTCATAAACGATATCCGTTTTCTGATTTTCACCCTGACCAGATGATGATCTGAATTGCATCCTGTCCCTCTAACTGATCTAACATCGATTATGCTATTGTGCCAACCTTTGTCCACTAATACATGAACATCTGTTCGCGAGTTCGCCATCCGTAGACGTCCAGGTCTGTTTATGAATATCCTTCTGCTGGAATGTTGTGCTCTTAACAATGAGATTCTTTGATGTGGTAAATGTGACTAATTTAACCCACTTGTCGTTACTATCTTCACGAAGACTGAATTTGCCTGTTGTTGGTTTGAATATATCTTCCCACTCCGCTTTTGAATTCATAACTTCCAAGAATTACGTCATAACTATCATATGTTATGCTGTTGTGTATCCAGACGTTCTAATACTCGTATCTTTATAGTTAGTATGTTTAGAACTTTTTTCATTCTTAAATTGTGGTTTTATTTTTGGAAATCTTCCATTCCGCATGTAATGTGTTACTCAACCAATACTGGTTTAAGAATTGCTAAAATTTCTATAAAAATTGCGATATTAATATTTTAATAATTCCGCACTTAATTGCCTATTCCTGGAGATGTGATAAAAATCATATTATTCGTTTTAAAAATTTAATATTGCCATATATCATGATGCGTCCTTAATTCGTTAAAAAGAATTATCCTTAATTCTATGGTAATTTCTAGTCTGTGAATTATCTCTTTCTTCTTTATTTAAATTTTATTATTTTATATGTAACGCTTTTTACTCTGTGAGTATTTTTTTACACATACAAATATTCCAGCTTTCAATATATGGTTTATAAAGTTTTTCTTGACAATGGTACAACAACTTAATGTTTGCTTCATTCTTGTCAATTTTCAATTGAATATATTCTTAAACATTTTTATTTCTTGTCGTTTATTATTCATTTTAAATTATCTATTCATATCGGTAATTCAATCTCCTTTATGCATTTTTCATATAATACTTCCATTGGTACATTATTTACCGTCTTTGTCTAATCTTCCAATTGAAAACTCTCTCTCTCTCTCTCTCTCTCTCTCTCTCTCTATATATATATATATATATATATATATATAGGTCCTATTAGTGTGGGTAACATTATATAAATTTCAATTCATGCTGACATCTTTAATCCATGTGGTGTAATTTATATAACACTCGCTAATACCCGGCGTGCGCTGCTACACCTAAATAAATGATTATGTGTTTTTGCATTTACATGAATAAGTAAAAGGATAAATAAATATAAATTTATATTATCATTATCATTTTAGATACCCCGTGCTGATTACCCGGCGTTGCCCGGGAATCTACGCATCTGGATGTACTTAGCATAAATGAGCTGAAAGACAAAATTCGTTATTTTGAGTTATTTATAAAAGAATACCCGCCATGCGCTGCTATGCTTGCCCGGGAATCTACTTATCCCGATCTTCTTGGCATCAATGAAAGACAAAAATGGTTATTGTGAGTTATCCGTAAAAGATAAATATATGCTGTCGCAAACGTTTCTGTAGATTTTTTTGAGATATTCAGTTCTGTGTAGAATAAAGTTGTGTATTTGTTATGGGTTAGGCAGCATAAGCCATTAATCTTACTAAAAGGGACATTTTTTCTCATTTTTTCACCACAGAAGGTAATTTTTAAGGGTGAAAGGCTTGAGCAATAAAACTCTCTTATACCCTATAACCTTTCCGGGAAAATCCTGAACATTTTACAAGAAGCCCCATGCCAATCGGATGAACGGAATGGCAGCATACGCTTGGTCGGGAATCTACTTATCCCGATCTCCTTGGCATCAATGAAAGACAAAAATGTCTATTGTGTGTTATCTGCAAAAGATAAACATATGCTGTCGCGGACTTTTTGTAGAGTTTTTTATATTCAATTCTGAGTAGATTAATTGTGTGTATTTGTTATGGTTTAGACAGCGTAAGCCATTTAAGTGCAAAAAAGGGAATTTTTCACGTTTTTTCACTACAAAGGGTGTTTTAAGGGTGTAGGAGTTGAGTATCTCAACTCTCTTATAGCCTATGTTCATTCCGGTAATCTCTTGAACATTTTGCAAGAAAATCCATCACAATCGGATCAACGGTATGGCCGCGCATAAAGTACGAACAAACAAACAAATGTTGATTTTTATATATTAGATTATTATTGGTAAATCATTTTTTTATAGCGATGTGTTATTCTTCTATAAATATAAACTCATACGGAAATGTTGTTACAAGATCACTCAGAATTGGTTTGCTGACACATTTCATAATAATGTGATGACCAGAGATTGGTTAAGAAACTCTATAATTGGAAACCTATAGGAGACAAAGCAGTTGTAAGACCGAAGATACGATGGGAGGAAAGATGGCACTATAAACGATCTAAAGAAAATTAAAGTGACTAATTTGAATATGGCAAGAGACTGATTGGCATGGACGAGGATTGATGAGATGGCCAAAACTTTCACCTTTGATGTTGTCGCGCCTTAGGATGATGATGACAGGTATCTTGTAGATGGTGTAAAGTAAAGTAAAGTGCTCCCACAACAGACCCGGAGGCCTTGGGGGTAGTAGGAGGTTAAGGCTCCCACTTTTTCTAGACAATCGACACTTTATGTCAGCCGGGTTGTCAGCCCTGCGTGACGGCCGCCTTTACCCCCAGAACAAGCGTCTGGTACTCATTTACGTTAGAGGCTGAGTCGACCCCAGGGCCATAGTGCCGCCAGAGGGTTTGGGTCAGTTTAAAAATCCTGACCCCAACGGGACTTGAACCCTCGACCCTCCGGCTTGTAGCTCAGTGCCTTAACCACTACGCTACGGCGTGCCCCCTTGTAGATGGTGTATCTTATCTAACTTTCTCCTTGGCTAATAAATATATTTTTCTGTATTTACCACATATTTGATACGTATATTTTAACTTTTACAAAACATTATCATAAGTAATGCCACGAGTGATTTCCAAATTATCGATAAATTCACGACTCACGAAGTGAGGAGTGAATTTATCTAGAGAATTTGGAAATCAAGAGTGGCATTTGTTAGGACTATTTAACGAATAAAATTAAGCTGTTTACTCACAAATCATTATTTAACTGTAGTTATTTTAAAATATTTATATATCTAATGTAAACGGCGATGTATGAAAACAAATGAGAAACGATAGGTACGCTTCGTCTGCTTCTTTTGTTTATCACTGCAACTAGATCATACTATTTCAGAATATTAAAAAGGAGGAGCTTTCTTTAATATGGTAATTATAACACTGATAAATATTTCGTGAAACACGACTCTGATTGGTTGTAAAACAGAAATCATTGAAACGTGATTGGTCATTTACTCCCATTTGGGGCATGAGTTAAATAGTCTGTGTAAACTCACATCCACCATAACATGGTGTATTTGTTCCACAAATACTGAATTTTCAAGTTTGCCAGACATAATTTATCATCGGTCTGTTATTTATATTGGGCAGATATACTGCATTTGAATATTAATTTAAGTTTTCAAAGGTATATTATCTATTTTTAGACTTTTAAAGTCACATGAATTAAACATGAAATTACATTCATTCAGTCAAAATATGATACAAAGTTTCTAAATCCGTAGTCAATGAGAAATATATGTGTACATTAAGAACCAGGCTGCGGAAAGGCTACTGTATTTAACAGGGAGGAGACCCTTTAATTCCTTCCATCGATGGCTTAAAGGAACTGACCTGGACAGTAACCTAGTGCCCAATCCCTCAACTTCTTGTGGTGCAGCTGTTAGTAATCATGCTTATGCATGATGAACAAAAGAGAAGGGCTACTCACCAATAAGCACTGGTTAGCTTGGTGAGTTTTTCTTTTTTTGACCGAATTGGTATTACTTCTTCTTCTTCTTCTCATACCAATTCCCTCATTCAACTTTTCTATCCAGTCTTCCTTGACTGACCCTTTGTTTTTTTCGACCCTGATGGTATTAGAGTATTCGATGCCTAGGGGTTCATTTCTCCATTTCTCCTTCCTTCCTACACCTTCTTTCTCTCTACGGGTGACGTAACCGCCACATGTGGTGCCTACTACTAAACGGTTACAACTAGTTTATTGTACTCCAATACAAACATGAAGCCTTGGAAAAAGAAATACAAATCCAGAGTATTGTGGAAAGAAACCATCTCCTCCATTGTCCAGCTTTTATATAAGAGACCAGCCTTTCTGCTAAATATTGGAGTGCAAGAGAGCGAATGATTTCATTATCAAGTGCTCGACATTAGATACCAACCAACATTAAGAACCATGTGAGGACTGCTCTACATTTGTTACAACTGGGATCATAATCATTTCGAAATAAAAAAAATTCGCTCCGCAGTTAAAAAGTGGACTCTAATATGTAGATGTTTCATCTAGTTATTAGGCTAGTTCCAAATAACCGCAGATAGTTACAGTTATTACATGAATAACATATCACGCTGTTGTATTTTATGTTACATATGTGTATAGTCCCACAGATAATGTTTCATGCATTACTAATTTATGTAACACAATATTGCACTTGGATTATACAATATGGATGGTAGCACACAGTTATCTGATTCTGTTTCTATTGATCGCTGTTGGTAAGTGGATGAGCATATTGTTTCTTTGTGCTAACATTTTGCTTCACACTTTCAGATATATTACGTTCTGCACTGCATAGTTATATTTTATAACAACGTATACGATATTTTATTACACTTACATAAACATGACATGTTCATATTTCAAATTTATACAGTCAGTTTAGAAAAATAGTTATTCAGAGTTCAATATTAAGAAAAAGGGTGAACCATGATACCGTTTAATGTAGCTATTTCAGAAAATATATCTCATGACGGCAATTAATCTAAATACCCTGTGAAATCTTTGAAAGTGAACGTTAAAACACCGTGTAGACAATTGATTTAATTGACTATTTAACTCATGCCCCAAATGGGAGTCAATGACCAATCACGTTTCAATGATTTCTGTATTACAACCAATCAGAGACGTGTTTCACGAAATAATTATCAACGTTAGGATTATCATATATTAAGCAAAGCTCCTCCTTTTTAATATTCTGAACAGGTCTGACCGTTATTTTGCAGTGACTGAGCCTATAACAAATACGGCTACCAGATTGTATATAATAGTGCTTACATGTCAACATTTGTAGCAATTGATTATACCACCAAAAAAAGAAACCACTGTTTGCACTTTCTTAAATGTATACGACATCAAAAATGAATTAATATACAGATTGATGTGTTTCATTTTTTCTCCACTAGAGAGCATTCTTACAATATTGCGTTCCTTTGGCAATAAATAGTATGATCTGGTTGCAGTGATAAACAAAAGAAGCAGTAGAAGCGTAGGCTACCTATCGTTTCTCATTAGTTTTCAAACATCACCGTTTACTTTAAATATAAAAATATTTTTAAATAACTGTAGTTAAATAATGATTTGTGAGTAAACAGCTTTATTTTATTCGTTAAATAGTCCTAACAAATGCCACTCTTGATTTCCAAATTCTCTAGATAAAATTCACTCCTCACTTCGTGAGTCGTGAATTTATCGATAATTTGGAAATCACTCGTGGCATTACTTATGATTATTTATTAGTTTACTTCATTTTATTAAGGCGTACTATTATTTGCCGAAAGGAAATTAGTATACATATAACAGAAAAACTAGGGCCAAGGAGATGAGCCGTGAACAACATAAAACAAATTACGAAAAGGTAATCTTCTTCTTCTTCTTCTTCTTCTTCTTCTTCACGTCACGGGCTAGGCAAAATGCCTGTTCCGCCTCATAGTTCTGTCCATCTTTCCACTGGCTTTCCTGCAATTCTTGAACCTCTTGGCTTGTGGTTAAATGCTGCTTTTGGTAATATTGTTACGTTCATTCTTTTTACATGTCTAAACCATTTTTCTCTATATCCTTTGATTTTATCATTTAATGGATATATATTTAACATTGTTCTTATATCTTCACTCTTTATCCGATCCATTCTTGTGCAGCCTTATGTTCTTCTAAGGAAGTTCATTCCTACACTTTGTATTCTACTTTGTAATTTTTAGGCAATTACCCAAGTTTCACTGCCATAAAGTAATACAGGAACTGCCAATGTTCTATAAAACTTCAATGTAGTACCTCTTCTTGTTTTGTTCTTTAATGTTTTATGTATAATTCCACTTATCATTTGTAACCTTGACAGTTTCACATTTACGTCTCATTCAGTTTTTGTGTTTATAGTAAAATTACAACCCAAATAATTAAAATCTGTTACTTGTTCCAGAGGTTTGTTGTCTATTATGATTTTTGATCTTATATGTTCACTTCCCCAAAATGCCATTATTTTCTTTTTTCCTTTGATATTTTAAAATTATATTCTTGGCATAACTGATTTAATTGATGTAAAGAGTACTGTAAATTATTTTCATTTTCTTGAATAATAACCACATCGTCAGCATACATTAAAACATTTAATATTTTTTAATGGTCCATTCTTATACCTATATTAACATTACTCTTCAATTTTGGATGATGTGATTAATATGACTATTTAACTCATGCCCCAAATGGGAGTCAATGACCAATCACGTTTCAATGATTTCTGTTTTACAACCAATCAGAGTCGTGTTTCACCAAATATTTATCAGTGTTATAATTACCATATTAAAGAAAGCTCCTCCTTACAATATTGCGTTCCTTTGGCAATAAATAGTATGATCTGGTTGCAGTGATAAACAAAAGAAGCAGTAGAAGCGTACCTATCGTTTCTCATTTGTAAACATCGCCGTTTACATTAAATATATAAATATTTTAAAATAACTATAGTTAAATAATTATTTGTGAGTAAACAGCTTAATTTTATTCGTTAAATAGTCCTAACAAATGCCACTCTTGATTTCCAAATTATCTAGATAAATTCACTCCTCACTTCGTGATTCGTGAATTTATCGATTATTTGGAAATCACTCGTGGCATTACTTATGAAAATTAAAAAGGGTAGGTGATAAACTACACCCTTGTTTTACATCTCTATTATTATTTTTTTCGAAAAGGCAAACTGTAGGAAATAATTCTATGAAAGAGTGAATATATTAAATTTTGATCATTGGTAAATAGAACAAAAATACTCAAAAGCATTTAATACCAAAATTAAATAAAATTGTTGTCACTGATAAGTGCAATGTTTCCACTCTTCTTGGCTTTCTTCTAACAAGGGTAACTGTCAACCATTGCATGCCGAAACATACGTTCACATTTCTCCCAAAGTAACGTTGAGATGTACCAGGGTTGTTCCAAAAAATCATCTGCCGTTTGTAACTGCAAAACACACAAATCGAAGTCAGAATACAGTAATGGGAACCAAGTGTACGGAGGTAACGGACTTCCTTCTTCAATAAGAGCGCAGTAGATTAAGGCGAGACACGGCAAGGATGACAACTAGTGAGGGTTATCAAATCTACCAGTTTTATTGCTTGCCGATTGTTTAAATGGGATAAGTGGAGCTGGATTGTAGTACCTTGCAGTTAGAAATGGTAGATTTATTTTGGGCACTACATTGGTACACACAACGCTTCTCTGGAAGTTATTTCAAGGTAGGTTTCGACATGCAATGTTCGACAGTTCGTTTTTAAGAGTATGAAAATTAAAATTTGTGAAACCACGTGGCTCTTCACTGGTGTCAAGTATGTTCTCTAACATAAAGGAGAAGAAAAGCTAAAATTAATCGAACATAGGATACAAAGAAGGATATTCGGTCGCATAAGGGATGCTAATGGAGAATGGAGAAAATTGACAATCAGAAAATCCATAATTTGTTTCTTTTTCCATTCTGCATGTTCTTACAATATCAGGACAGACATGGAGCACACATTGTGGAAGGTCATAACGGAAATACGAACAAAATTAACGTTGCATGTCCGCCGCTATTGTCTCATGGTTGCGTGTTGCCTTGTCACACAGCGGGCCCGGGTTCAATTTTCGGTCGGGACAGTCTCCAGGATGAGGTTTTTTTTCGAGGTTTTTCCTCACCTGTGAGACAAATGCCAGGGAGCTTAGGGTTAAAGGGTCCCCGAAAATCATGTGGCCATTATCACCATTCTTATCATTGTCATCATCATCCTTCACTCTAAGAATGTTATCACAGTACAGTTTTAAAGAAACTTACATTTGTTAATAAAAACATTTGCAGACCAAATTGTGCTGCATTTTTATTATATTTACACTTCAGAGTACTTTTGTAAGAAGTTGGCTTGTTATAAGTTACTGTTATCGCCGTTTAGCTTACATGGCGTTAATGAGCCTACAGATAGCCAGATTGAATACGTTTGTCTCTCTTCAGCGAAGTACTTAATACTTAGGTTACAATGTTTTCACTTTTTCTGACAGCAAAATACCAACACAATACAATCCGTCGTATTATATTTTATAGTTTTCTGCCCTAACGCAGGTCTTTGACTACAATCACAGCATTTTCATACTATGCTTTGCAGCTTTACTAATGGATTATAGGTGTGGTAGCTTCCCATTTCTTTCCACACTGTAGCATGATGATGATGATGGTGATGATGGTTGTGATGGCCAGATGATATCAGGAAGCGTTTGGACCTCAAAGCTTTGTAACGTTTGTCTTATTGGTGAGTAATAAACTCGAAGATACCTCACCCAGGAAGCTTGACCCGACCGGGAATCGAACCCGGGCCCGATGAATGACAAAGCAGCACATTACCTCGAGACCACAAAGGTACACTAATCAGTCATATAACGTAAAAATATACAGGGTGGTCCAAAAGTCTCGATCCATTTCCATTGAATTGACATTTTCTTCGATGTTTTTCAGGTTCATCACGAAGTATGTAGACCATTGAAGAAAGAATAACAGTTGTTTCCGCGCGATTGCGATTGGTAAGCTATGAATAAGTGCGTTAGGAATTTGAACGAAAGTTTCATAAACCAGCGCCTACTAGAGCCAATGTCCGGATGTTTGTGAACAAATTTAGACGAACAGGAAGTGTTCTTGATGAAAAACGTTCAGGTAGACCCCAGACCTCTGCAAATGATGTTGAACGTATTCAGCACGTTATTGAACGCAGTCCAGGCGCATCGACTCGCGGGCTCAGTAATGAACTGGACATTCCCCGGACAACAGTCTGGAGGGTTTTAAGGTTTAATCTCAACAAACGTGCATACCATCTGCAAGTGCTACATCACTTGGAACAGGAAGATTATGCTGCCCGTCAGGCTATGTGTCATGATTTGCTTCAGGCTGTTGCTAATGAAAATCGAATGAACAATATCATTTTCAGTGACGAGGCTACATTCCACATTTGTGGTCGTGTAAATAGGCATAATTGTCGAATATGGGCCGACGAGCAACCTAATGCTACATATGAATGACAAGGAGATACACCAAAATTAATATATGGCTAGGTGTAACAGCAACAAATAAGTACGGTCCATTCATATTTCAAGAAACCACAGTCACTGGAGTCCCCTACTTGGACATGCGTGAACAATTTCTAAAACCACAGCTTACGCAGGATGGTATTTTAGACTCTGTTGTCTTTCAGCAAGATGGTGCTCCACCACATTTTGCTCTGTGTGTGCGTGCCTATCTCAATGCAACATTTTCGGGTCGCTGGATCGGCAGAACTGCTCCAAGAATGTGGGCACAACGCTCACGAGACTTAACCGCACTTGATTTTGTTTTGCGTGGGGTTTTATCAAGTCCCATGTATACAAAACTAAGGTTCGTGATCTTCCTCATTTACGGGAACGCATTTACGAGGCAGTAGCAGATATTACACCACGTCATCTACTTAATGTGTTTAGAGCAACAGTGCAACGCTGGGAGAAATGCCTCGAAATGCAAGGGGGACAGATTGAACTGTACTGAAGATTGTTCACAGATATCTGACAAATAACATATCTAACAGTCATGAACGTTGGTCAATGCTTTCAAAGAAATGGATCGAGACTTTTGGACCACCCTGTATAATAGCACGAATCGCTATGAAACAATCCGCTCGGTCTATCCATTGATCTTATCTCGTATGTCTGCTCTCCATTTCTTACCTGATACCCTTCATACATGTTGTCCATGGTCTTCATTTATTCGTCATCTTGATGGAATCCATTCATAAGTCAACCTTGGTAACCACCCTTCAGCCATTCTCAATAGGTGTCCATACCATATGAGTTATCTTGTTGAGATAACTAAAAGTAAAGTAAAGAGATCCCACGACAGGCCTCGTGAGGTCCTTGGGGTAGTAGGAGGTTAAGGTTCCCACTTTTTCTAGACAATCGGCACTTGATGTCAGCCGGGTTGTCAGCTCTGCGTGATGGCCGCCTTTACCCCAGAACAAGTGTCTGCTACTCATTCGACCCCAGGACCATAGATCCGCCAGAGTCCGTTTAAAAATCCTGACGCCCACGGGGCTGGAACCATCGACCTTCCGGCTTGTATCGCAGTGCCTTAACCACTAGCTACGAGATATCTTTGATAATATTATTTTTAATTTCCATTCTTTTTTCTTATTATGGTCTACCGCTGTGGTCTTTTCAGGCAGCGCTCTGCCTTATCACGCAGCGGGCCCGGGTTCGATTCCCGGTCGGGACAGGATCCTGGATGAGGTTTTTTCGGGGTTTTTCCTCACCTGTAAGACAGGAAGCTTAGCGCCGAACGGTCCCCGAAAATCATCCGGTCATCATCATCATCCTTATTATCATCATCCTTATCCTTATCATCCTTATTATCATCATCCTTATCATTATCATCATCCTTATCATTATCATCATCATCATCCTTATCATTATCATCATCATCCTTCACCGGTGTGGAAAGCAACGGGAACCTACCACACCTATAATTCCCTAGTAAAAGCTGTAATGCACGAAAAAGCTATGATTGCGGTGAAAAAAACCCTCGGGCTGAATTACTATGGCTGGATTAATTTTATTATGTTACTTGATATTTTATATTTTTGGGATATTCTTTATGATCGTCTGATGAAACCCATTTCCATACTCAAAAGCTCGTTTTGAAACGTTCTTCAGTTGCCAAGTTTCTGAATCATATCAAACTGAGCTTCTGATAATTGATTTATATATCTGATTTTTTTGTTTCTTTCTTTTATTTGTTTGTCCCATAATACAGAATTAAAGAATTGATATAGCATTCATGCCTTTTCTTTATATGTTCCCAGTGATGTACTTTAAAATGGAATTATTGAAATGTTTGAATTATATAATGGAAGTGGACAGCTAATGATAAATGAGGGAAATTTTGAGGAAGTGGCTGAATTCAAATACCTAGGAACAATAATCACAAACAGGAATGAGATACACAAGGACATTAAACATAGGCTTAATTCTGGAAATGCATGTTATTATGCATTACAGAGATTCTTGGCTTCCCAACTCCTTTCAAAAAACGTTAAACTGAAAATATATAAGACTATTATTCTACCAGTTATATTATATGGATGCGAAATATTGACTCTTACTTTAAGGCAGGAAAGGAGATTACGAGTATTTGAGAATAAAGTTCTTAGGAATTTTTTGGACCAAAGAGAGATGAACAGAGAGGTTAATGGAGAAGACTACATAACAATGAATTACATGGTCTTTATAGGAAACCAGATATAATAAGAACAGTTAAGTCTCGTAGACTGCGATGGGCAGGAAATGTGGCACGAATGGGGAATGAAAGACGTGCATGGAAGATTCTTGTAGGAAAACCAGAGGGAAAACGCCCAGTTGGTAGACTAAGAATGAGGTGGGAGAATAACATAAACTATGATTTGAGGAAGTAGATTATACAGGGGATGATTGGAAAACATTGGTTCAGGATAGGGATATATGGAGAGCTTTTGTCCGCGCGGCCATGAACCTACGGGTTCGGTAGGGCCAGTGAGTTAGTTAGTTGAATGAGTGCGAAGAAGAAAAATAATCTCTGACTTTGGAGGCACTCAGTTTAATTTAACCGGTCAGCTGCTCTTCATTTTTATTGGATACCAAATATAACCCACCTTAATTAAAGTCTCTCATGCATTATCTAGACTTACGAAATAAAACAATACTGCCACATTACTGTGTTATTAATACACCGTGATTGAAAATCTCAAAATAAACTGAACATGATTCATTCTGTCACTTGGTTCAAGTAAGTCGGTGTTTTGGGAGGTGATGAGAATAAGTAAGAATAGCTGTTGATATATTATCTTTCGAACGAACGAAAGAGCGGAATAGGTTTCAGCAGTAAACAATGATTACATTCTGCAGCGGAAACCGGGATTAAGATTAGCGAAACAGGACTCTACGTTACGACACGCGGAAGTATTTATTTAATTTTTTTTTCTCTGTGATTTATTAGATTCCCACCACAGAATATGTTGATGGTTTTAAATTGTAATAAGATTATGAAAATCATGAAAGTGAACATTCCTTTAATAGTTATGACTTAACGTACTGCTTAATACATAATCCTAGAAAAGAAAATTGTCAAGAGCTTAATATTCAACCTTCAAAACAACATCAACATTGATTTCGTACGATATACATAATGGGAGAAACGATTGTTTATATAAAGTGTAAATGTGTACAATTTTTATAGTATATTGTGATACAAGTGAAGTAAACACTTCTTACTGATTGAGAAAAAGTTTGAAAAAACGAGGCGTTTCCGCCGAGTTTTTTTCACTTTTCGAGATCTGTTACGTGCTTACATAATGTATATTGCATACTATTTTTTCGTCGATCTGACTAATTTTTTTTAAATACAGTAATAAATGAATTAAAATATAGGTTGTATGTAAATGACTTCTATGAGAAAGAAACATTTGCTATGTAGCTTTTCATTTGTTTTATTACATGCAAGGATTGTTGGCTGTGGGACATTTATATATGTAGTGCTGTGATTAGAATCTGTTTGATAATTTTATTATGGAAGGAGTCATGGTAGATGATAGATAAATTGAAAAATCATGGAGAGTGGGATGTTATGCATTAATTCCGGAAAAGTCTAAATAAAGGTACGAGTTAGTGTACAAAACTTTCAAGAAATGCTTTATTTTACTTATCGAACGTGTGCTTTTTCAGTCCATATCAGCATTGTGATTTTTATGTTTGCATAGCAACCAGGTTATATGTGGGAACGTTGACTTACTTCCAGTAACAGCAATATTGGTAAGTATAAGACATTAGTCACATCGACCAAAAAATAATATATTTTATGTCTAGTAAATTTCAAAATAATATTTCTTGGCTTCAATAACAACAACAGCAATAATAATAATAATAATAATAATAATAATAATAATAATAATAATAACGACAGTAATAATAAAAAGAACAATATTAATAATAACAATAGCAACAATAACAACAGTAATAATATAAAGAACAATAACAATAATAATAACAACAATAATAATAACAGAAATAATAATAACAACAATAATAATAACAGCAATAATAATAACAATAATAGTAATAGTAACAACAATAGTAATAATAACAACAATAGTAATAATAACAACAATAGTAATAATAAAAATAGTAATAATAACAATAGTAATAATAACGTCAACAGCAACAACGACAACAACAATAACGACAAAAACAATAACGACAACTTCAACAACATCAATAATAATAATAATAATAATAATAATAATAATAATAACAATAATAATAATAAACGGGTTTATTTTTGTAAGCTTTTTGAATATACAATACATTTCAAATATTTCTAAAAACATGAAGTAAAAACGTGTCCGGTCCGACAAGGGATAACTCGGATATAAACAAAGAAACAATATTAAATATAGACCTATGTATCAGAAGTTTCTTATGAACCGAATCTATAATGGCAAAAGCCACGATCTTTCCTGGATTGCGTTTATTTATTTACTAAGTGTACAAACGGCATCCATGAAAGACCATGGCTTTAGCCATAATAGATTCGGTTCATATTTTTCTTAAGTAATACGTGCTTATCAGAAGATCTGTTAATCAAATTGACATCTGTTAATGTATAATTTTGTTAGTTTTATTTCAATTTTTCCAATAGAACAATTTTAATGCTTTCGGTGATATATAACAATTGTTTAAATTTACTTGCAACGTTTTGAAAACAGCAGATTGGCATTATAAGTAAACAAAAGGAAGTAATACATAAAATTAATTATACCCTGACGCAAACATATATTCGCATGAACTTCAAATTAATGTTCTGATAGTAATTACATTAGAAAAATTCTACCATTGGACTACAGTACATTATAAGAATGAAGCTGTAGCATTACATACAAAATTGAGGCATTCGATCCTATAACTTTTTTTTTCTTTGCGAATTGAAGATTTTAGCAACATCGGATTTCTTGCAGCTCATTTCATATATTTTTGAAAAGATCTCCGGATTTTTTTGTTGTTGTTAAGAATAATGTCGGTACAAGTTTTGGTAAGTGACAGCTGTTTGCAGGCAAAACATTGTAACTAACAAACATGGCTGCCCGACCAGACTGTTTTGCAGTGATGACGAACTTTAAATGTTCGTAACATTTCTGACAACAGCTCTTTTTGTGAAGATGAACATCCGTACTGTCATGCTGTATATGAATGCAAACATATATTTATTCCTATAAAAGATAAGAAAATATATATTTTATTCTTAACACGTTTTGAAGTAAAGCATGGGATGTAATGTACGTTCAATGTTTTACAACCCCTTCTCCATTTAAAATATGTAAGGAGAGTAAATTTGTAATTTTCTTTCATCAACTATGAATTGAGATTGAGGTAATTTAACTTTGTAAAACATAAATAAAATTAATGATTTGGAATTAACATTAAATATTTTCATTATATTTCGCACAGTACTAAGACATTACATGGAATAATTTGGAACAAAAATATTACAAAGAAACTAAAATGAAAATTTATAAGAGCACAATACAGAATATTTTGTCATATGAAAGCGAAACTTGGTCTTTGACAGAATTACAAAAGAATAAAATTAGAACATTTGAATTTGATTATTTTAGAAGAAGCCTCCAAAAAACAAGACAGGATAAAATAAGAAATGAATTCCTTTGGAGAAAAATGAATGTCACCACATCTGTTGTTAAGAGGATTGAAAATCAAACGCTTAAATGGTATGGCCATATACAAAGAATGGAAAATGAAAGTTGACCAATGGAAGAAATAAACGTGGCAGACCAATATGGAAATGGAAAACCTACGTTAGAACTGTAATGGATGATAAGAATTTGGAAGAGGGAGATTGGAATCATAGAGATAAATGGAAACTGAAAACGGCAAACCTATAAGTGGGGGAAAGCCGTAGAAGAAGATTTTGCACAGTATTAATAAGAATGTGACTTTTTATTAAAACAACTGTACTTACAAACGAGGACTCTTCCTTGGATGAAAATAAGGTATCTGCATACACTCCTCCTCCATCATTAATTATTATGTGCACAGAAGTAAAATTATGAGGAACGCTAAATAACATTTTGTCAATAGACACAAAATACGTAAGTAGTAAATTAGGTCTTTTGATAAAACAAGTTACTTAATATTATCATCAAAACTTATCAATGGAGTTTCCAAAACATTTTCTTTGCATTAAATTACCGTGTTTTACGACAGTGTGCTTCTATTTTATATTGTTCATAAATACACAACAATAATAACAGGAAATATAATGTTTATGTAAGGTGAGTTAAGCCAGCCGAACGTAATAAGATGGTTAACTCTGAGAGAAAAAATACTGTAAACATTCTGTATTCACGGTCACTAGCATTTCCATGCAGTCTGTTTCAGATCTCCATAGTTAGAAACATAAAATACCATAGGGCATAAAGGTAAAGAAACTTCTATCAAAGAAAGAAATATCTTGGTGGATTTGTATCATGAAGGGCAAAGTTACACAATAACAGCATAATCAGGGAATAGAAGTTGTTCAACTGTATTTAACATTATAAAAATGGAAAAGGAAGGAATATTATATGAAATATAATTTTTTCAACTGTCTTTGACATTACAAAAAGGATATATAAAGTGATATTTTAATATATGATATTAGAAAAATTCGACGAAAAGATCTTAGCTAAGAGAAGGGAGAAAAGTTGTTTATTGTGAAGAAAACTAAAGGTAGATCCCAAACCAACGAGGATAATTTTTCGTGAGGCTGGATATAATGCCTTAATACCTAGGAGAAATTCCTGCACATCTAGGATACATAAAGTTAATATGTTCTGCAGTTGAATTTGTGACAAAGGATTTGGATTACTGGATCAAATCAATATATTCGAACGTGATAAATATCAGATATTATTTTCCGATTATGTGTGTGTGGGGGGGAGTAAGAAATGAACACAACACCGAGCACACTAAGACACTTGGGATTGGAAATTTTATGGCGTGGGATTGTATGGTGACTTCGGGGTTGGATCAACTTGTTTTTAGAGAAGAGGAAATAGACACGCATTGGATGCCAGAAAATATTGGGAAATAAAACGACTTAAAAAGTTTTGTCTAACAAGGATTACTATTTTCAAGAGTACAATGGTTCAACGCATAACACCCATAAAACCCGGCAATGGATCATCTGGAACGTACCTCATAATTTAAAGACTCCAGCGCAACTTTATTGTAAATATCAGGAGATCAATTGGACAGCCCATCTGTATCTTTTCACCCTTAAATTAACAGTGTATTCTATAGGATACATCAATTGTTTTAATTAATCTCACAGCTTTAGCCAAACAGAAGAAATGATTGACGACAAATTGCAAACGACACATAACGTATGTTAAGCAACTGTTGTCTGGTAACTGTATCCATAGGAAAGCTGATTCCGTCATATAACCCACAATAGTTTTTCTTTTTTAATTAAAGTGACCACTAATTAATTTCGTTAATATGTATTTAAATAATTTAATTTAATCTTATTTTCACAATTAATTTATTCGCCCTTTTTGTAACGATAACAAATTACAGAAATGTGTAATAATACAATATATACTTATTAATAATTACATGATTTATAATACGTCATTATTCCCGGCAAATAATAATGTACAAGATCTTACAACGCTGTATACACGAGAAATATAAAAAATATATTTTTAAACGTGAATTGCCTCGGGACTCTGGCAGTCCGGTGATATTATGTTTTGGCAGAAACTATACAATGTTTGATTCATCTATCAATTGTTATTACGTTGAGGTTAAGCAATTTGTTAAGATCATGAAAAAGTGAATTATTGATAATGTGTATTCTTCAACATAGAGTACTAGAAACAAATGTTGGCGCTGCTGAAAATTATAAATCACGCAAACATTGCACAGGATAAATAACCTAAAAACTAGGTACACAAACATACGTAAACGTAGTCGATGAAAATCTTTCTGATTTTGAAAGCTGATTCGAAGTGACTTGACAGTGACATTCAGTACAGCCATAACTCCCCGGGATGAATTACAGTACTTATGTGAATATTAAAACAGCTGTAGAAATAAACCATCTTGTTATTGTCTATATTTAGAATAATCTACTGTCCCAAAAAAAAAAAGTTTACTTAAAACCACGTCAATCTGTTTTTATTATCAAAATAGTACACTCATTTATTTTTTACTGCCCTCTTTCACTGATCATCAATTGGAGTTAAATTGATGTTATACATTTGTTAGTAGTAGTACTAGTAGTAGTAGGACTTTATTAGACAAAAAGTAAGATATTTACAATATTATTTACAAATATGGGTCGCACGGGCAGTAAGCAGTAAGCCGTACGTGCTGTTGACAGTCCGTTACAATAAAGTAATAATTGGTACTAGTGTAAAGAAAAATAAACAACAAAAACAGCAATAACATTACAATTACATAAAGAAAACACAATAATAATATTACAATTAAATAATAACACAATAGCATTATACACTAAAAACATTAACATTACAATTACATAAAGAAAAAACAATAATATTACAATTAAGTAATAACACAATAGCATCATACACTAAATAAACATTAACATTATAATTACATAAAGAAAACACATTAATATTACAATTGAATAATAACACAACAGCATTATACACTAATTAATTTATATACATTTGTTAAGAAATATACCTGCTGAATATTTACTATAACAAGAACGTAGAAGTAAATCTAAAGAAATTTTGGTCCAGCAAGGAATACGACAAGGAGACTGATTACGTTCCATATTATACACACTAATAATGGATTAAATCATCAAAGAACTAAAAGTTGAAGTTAGAAAAGGGATTAAAATAGGTAACAAAGAGCTGAAGGCAAACTATGCTGATGACACAGTTCTAATTGCACAAAGTGAAGATGATATACAAATGCTATTGCACAAATTTAGAATCATTACAGAAAAATATAACATGAAAATCTCAACAAATAAAACCAAATCAATGACAATATCCAAGGACCCACGACGTGTTAAATTATTAATAGAATGGAAAAGTGTAGAACAGGTCATGACATTCAATTATTTAGGATTAGAAACTAATAGCAGCAACAGAATAACGGATGAAATCCTCCATAAAGCAGATAATGCAACAAAATATTGGGATATTTAAACAATACTGTTTGGAAAAAATAAAAAGTGAAGAATATATACAAATGTAAGAATTTACAAATCTGTCATAAGACCAGTTCTAACATATGGTTTGTGAATGCCGAACAGAAACTCAAAAAAAAAAAAACAAACAAAAATCAATTAAACAACCGAAATGAATGTTTTAAGAAAAATCGTACGAAAATCGCTGAGAGAGAAAATTCGCAGCTATGTTATAGAGAAGAATGTGAAATTGAACCTATAAACCTCTAGATAAATGATCGAAGACTAAATTGGAACGATCACAATGGAGAACAGTAGATTAGTGAAGAAAGTACGTGACTGGACACCTCAGCAGAAAAGACCTTTAGGAAGACCACAACTAGGATTAAATGACGTCACCCTAGCCCGTGAATGAACACGCAGCAAGACGCCAGCTTTGATGCGCAGAGGAAGAAGAAGAAGAACGTAGTTCTACAAATTGAGGAAATCTGTATATCGTGTTGTTTTATGCTAGGCTATGAATTTTATGTGTAAAACTTAAGATTGTATCATAGTATAATGATATGGCTGTCTGTCAACAAAGAAGCTAACAGAGTATAACGTGAATGGCCGCACTTAATATCTATGTTATTTGGTCAGGCCGAGATATTGTCAAATGTTGTTGTTGGATCACTCGTGAGGGTGTTCGAATAGATCCGTTAGTGCGGGACCAATGGAGGAATTATATGGAGGCAGGTATAAATATTTTGGGAAAATGTGATGTTCGTTACCGCCAGATAATGTTATCTCGGAGGAAGAATGATTCTTATAATTATTACAATGATCTGATCATTTGACCTCCCAAGATCAATACGTTCCAATGTTATATGGGACATGTGGGGGAAGTTCCAGAAGACCGTAGACAAATGTTCAGGAATGACCACCCTTCGAAATTCGGACGAGGTTTGGATCAGATTCACGAAATATGAAAACACATTTCCAGATATTAGAACTTTTTAAAAGTACTGGACTCTTTGCAAAGAGTGACGATTCGTTTTGACAGCAAGTAGATTAATTATTAGATCCACATGTTTGTTTAATTTTAATTGTTTTGAACTTTTGATAACTGAGTTCATCTGCAAGCCGGGCATGTGTCATAACCCTCTGAGGAAATGAAACGAGATGGTAGACCTACCTTCTATGCGACATGCTTATTACCACAAGAAGTTTCAATTAGGTCACATATAGTGACTTACTGTGCACTCTGAAGTGATCTCGAATATTAAAACCAAATGTAGGATCCAGTACTGTAACTGACTTGGGGGTGATTATGCTTTACCTTTTATCTGTTAGTGCAGTCTTTCATATGCGGGTACATAGTTGTGAGGTTTTATCTCCAGTTATAATCGGCCGGGGTCGATAAAGCTTTTAGGGTGGAAAAATTCAAAGAGACGTTAAGCCCTGAATTCCTAGTCTGAAGATTTTCACGCTCGTAAAAAATCCGAAAGCCTGTATAAAAAAGACTCTAAGCAACAATTACCGATCTTAAACATGCCAGTAATACCTTATTTGCCTGCTAAATGTCTCATTGAGTCGGTGTGTTGACCGCATGACACTCATGACATCTACGGACAAATAAGGTAACTAAATGAATTTGGTATATTAACTCCTGATAAAAGAGAGGCTATGGCTACGCCATTAAGATAGAATTAATATCATTGTGAATCAGTACAATGGATGGATTACGGAGACGTATGAGAATATCAAGGCTACTACATATTAGAAATACATGTATTAGACAATAAATGAATACACAAGAAACTGTTATCGATAAGTATAACAAAGAAAGCTTTACAGTGGTATGGACATACACAACGGATGTCGGAAGAACAGTGGCCTAAGAAAGGTTAGATTGGATGGTACCAGGCAGAAGGAAGAGGGGAAGAAGCAGACGAACATGGTATGAGGGAGTATATGAGGTCATGATGAAGAGCGGCATGGGAGAGTGACAATGGGAAGATAGGAATCTCAGGAAAGCAGGCTTAATGCCTGATGTAAAGTGGAAACATTTATTAAATACAGTAGTAGTAGTAGTAGGACTTTATTAGACAAAAATTAAGATATTTACAATATTATTTACAAATATGGGTCGCACGGGCAGTAAGCCGTACGTGCTGTTGACAGTCTGTTACAATAAAGTAATAATTGGTAATAGTATAAAGAAAAACAAAAAAAGAAAACAATAACATTACAATTACATAAAGAAAAGACAATAATATTACAATTACACAATAATACAATAGCATTATACATTAATTAAGTGATGTAAAATTATTAAGAAATAATGGTGTTGCATTTTGATAACATGTATTTATTCATGAATTAGTGTTGTTCTTATTTTCCGCGTTTTGTCCAGAAATTTACCCACGTTTATCCAATTTTCTGGATTTACCAATAACTCGTAGCATGCCAATCTTTCCCGATTTGAATTTAGAAATCTTTCCGGTAATAACTGACGTCTCCGATATTCTAAATCATCACATTTTCCTAATATATGTATCTCGTCTTCAAAGTTCCTGCACATTGGACATATCCGCATATTGTGATCGTCGCTAATTTTTAGAAATTTCCATGCTCCTAGCCTAAATCAAGCAAGCCCTGATCTCTCTTTAAATCCTAGGTTGATTATATAAGATTCTTTTCCCCAAACGTGTTTTAGGTCTCTTTGTAAACACAGTGAACGTTTTCCCGTAATGCGTAAGCATGACTCAGTATAACTCGTTGTTATACTGAAAAAAGTACCAGTTTAAACCTTCTTTCTCGTTGAGTGGATTATATATTTTATTCAACGAGTTGTTGCTCATTATAATTTAGTATTAGATTAATAACAACAACAATAACCATGTACCAGCTCCAATATCTTATTCGGTAGATTGAATAGAAACTGATACAATTTCAAACGATAAACTCTGGGGATATTTACTGCCGACGCTGTGTGACACAGCAGAGAGGATGTACCTACGGAGAGTATGAAGTAGGCTATTAGTGTAGATTAGAGGTGTAGCCTTAGTTATTAATTTGTTTCTCTAATATCCGATAATATTCGGTACAGTTATTTAATATAATGACCTGTCGAATTGTACCCGATTTCCTTATTTTCTCCACGCGTTATCGTGTCACAGGATAATCTTTTCAAGGCGTTTATTGCTTCCAAAGAGTCTGGAATGCAGTGGGCAGCATTTATTGCCTTCCAGATTCAAGACAATCAACCAGAATGCAATTATCTACAAACCCACAAAACCCTGGTCACGAGTGTCACAGTTGATCGCATTTTTTTCACGGAGAATTGAAACGCTGGCATTCCTCAGTCTGGCATTCTACTTCAGACTCTTCACGATAAAACCAGCTTCCACCACGTTACAGTTTTCATAAAAACTCATTTTGTTCAATTCGAAATCTTTGGAAAGACTATGGGTTATGCTTTTTCTTTTAACTTTGTGGCCTTCATTCAATAAACGCGGGACTCAATTGGAACAAATTTTTCGATGACACAAATGTTTAATAATTTCGTGCACTGGACTATGCCCTATTACAAAATGCATCTATTTCATCACAAATAAGTATTCTCTACCGACTCATATATTATGGCCTTGTTATGTTCCATGGAGGCAGTTCTAGGCCGACCATTACATGGATCTTTTGGATAATCTCGTTCCCGTCTCTGAAATATTTGATCCATCTCCTAACACTCTCGCACACATAAAAATGCATTGTGAAGTCTGAGATCAATTTACAGGAGTAGATGTTCCTCTTTATCAAGGAATACAATAATACTGAGCTGTCGAAACGAGACGTTTTGCTAATATAGTCTGAGATCATACGATTTAATCTGATGACCTCACACTGTGTCTACAAGTGGTGTAACGTTTGTAGATTAGGATCATACAGCCGATTTATTACATTTTTTAAAAATCTGAATTGTAACAATATGTAGATATTGATATTCTGTATGACCCCCTAATCAACGTTAAGAAAATTATTTTCATAAGTGGTAACTTATTTGTGGGGATGCACAACTATAATATTTTTAAAATAAAAAAATCACGTTTATTTGAAGAGACGTAGAAAACAAATCAATACATAAAAGTAAATAAAATATACATATAGCATTAGCGGAGAAACAAACATATAGAGGTACTTACATAAACGTCAGAGGACGAAAAGACTAATTACTTTTATATAGTTTTTCAATTACGTAATATATTTAAATATATATTAATTGAAGTATCGGCCGCGGTGCACTAGTGGTTATGGTCCTTGCCTCTGGTCCCGAGGGTCGCGGGTTCAAACCCGGCCGGGGTGAATGGATTTTTTAGGGTGGAAAAATCCAAGGATCAAGTCCTCCGGGAGGGACTTTAAGCCGTGGGTCCCGAGACTGAAGATTTTCACGCTCGTAAAAAAAGTCCTTAAATCTGAATGAAAAGGCCTCTAAGCAAAATTTACCGAATTTTCCCGTCCTAGTACTACCTTGGTTTCCTAGATGTCAGTATGAGGCGGAACGCTGACCACGGACCACTCAAAATGACATCTATACGAAACAAGTGTAACTAAATTAGTATGGTTCAAATTCTTCCCTGCAGGAGAGCGCTCAAATCTCTGTTAAGGGAAATACGGGCTTACAAGACAAGAAGATTAATTGAAGTGTTAATTATTCTTATATATATATATATATATATATAGGTCCATAGTGAGTTTCACTCGACTTGCGGACACTAGCGTATATAGTGAATGGGCAGCGCTTGTTGATGAGTTCATGGCTCAATACATGCAGTCATTTTTTCCCGCTATCGGCCGCAGATCGAGTGAAACTCACTATATATGTTTATCCACTACTATGATCTCCAGGTAAAGTGATACCATGTCACGTAACGGCCCTAGGTTTGATTTCCATCGGGACAAGCTCCCTGGGTGAGAATTTTTTCGGGATTTTTCCTTACCTGTAAAACAAATTTCAAGAAGGTTTCAGGTCCAAACGGTCCCCGAACATTATCTGGCCATAATAATGATCATCATCATTATCACCCGCCGGTGTGGAAAGCAACGGGAATCTACCTCATCTATAATACCCTTGTAAAGCTGCAAAGCATAGCATGAAAATACTACGATTGCAGTGATATACCTACCCTAGGACATAACATTATACAATAGTATATAAATATATATTTTAATATATAAATTAATTATTTGTGTGTGTTCTATTGATAGGACGTTGGTGATATGTCTAAATTTTTTGTTTGCTTATTTTTAATATACATGTGTTGTGTTGAGGTATGTCCATAAACATGGGTACCTAGTCCTCTTACTTACTTACTTACTCACTGGCACTATCGAACCCGTAGGTTCATGGCCGCACGGACATAAGCTCTCCATACATCCCTATCCTGAGCTAATGCTTTCCAATCATTCCCTGTATAATCTACTTCCCTCAAATCATAGTTAATGTTGTTCTCCCACCTCATTCTTGGTCTACCAACTGGGCGTTTTCCTTCTGGCTTTCCTACAAGAAGTTTCCATGCACGTCTTTCATTCCCCATACGCGCAACATGTCCTGCCAATCGCTGTCTACGGGACTTAACTGTTCTTATTATATCTGGCTTCCTATAAAGACCATGTAGTTCATTGTTATGTAGTCTTCTCCATTCACCTGTCTGTTCATCTCTCTTTGGTCCAAAAATTTTCCTAAGAACTTTATTCTCAAATACTCGTAATCTCCTTTCCTCCCTTAAAGTAAGAGTCCATGTTTCGCACCCATATAATATAACTGGTAGAATAATAGTTTTATATATTTTCAGCTTAACGTTTTTTGAAAGGAGTTGGGACATCAAAAGTCTCTGCAATGCATAATAGCATGCATTTCCAGAATTGAGCCTATGTTTAATTTCTTTGTGCATCTCATTCCTATTTGTGATTATTGTTCCTAGGTATTTGAATTCAGCCAATTCCTCAAAATTTCCCTCATTTGTCATTAGCTGTCCATTTCCATTATATAATGTATTTCTACGCGTGACCATATATTTAGTTTTACTGATATTTACTTCCAGTCCTAATTTCTTAGTGTTTCCCAATAGTGTGTGCGTGTTGGCCTTTAGTATCTCCTCGCTATCGGCCAGTAGTACTACATCATCAGCATAAACTAACAGCTTATTAATACCATTTCAGTTGTAGGCCTTCCTCATTCTCTAAAGATTTAATGGCATGCTCTAGTACAAAATTAAATAGTAGAGGAGATAGTGCATCTCCTTGCTTCAACCCATTCTGGATTTCAAAAGTGTCTGAAAACTGTTTGCCAACACGCACCCTACTCGTTGAGCCATTTAGACACATTCGTATAAGTCTAACTAACTTTTTAGGAATTCCGAACTCCAGCAGGATACTATATAACTTCTCCCTCTTAATTGAATCATATGCTTTTTTGAAGTCTACATATAGTTGATGTACAGTACCATTATATTCCCATTTCTTTTCTAAAATCTGTCTTATACTAAAAATCTGATCTCCTCTATATTAAATAACATGGTCAACATGATTTTTGTCTCATGAGCACCAATAGTAGTACTTAATGCAGGTTTTATCGTGTTTTTAAATATGTATTCGGAATTTCTCCATCAGCCACAGTTTTTATTATTTAAATTTCGATTAATGAATTTAAATAATTATTTTTAATAAACGTATTTCATCCATTTGTCCATTGTAAAATAAAACCAAATGAGCTAACTCAAATGGTTTCAGCTATGGAAAAGAGATCTCAAGGCAAATGGAATCCTAATATGCTGGCCGATTATTGTTGGACCATCAAGAGAGATGCTCCACAGGCGAAATATAGCAGATAATCGTCATTTCGTACTTTCCAGGTGAGTTCGAATGTTCGGATATTGTGTAGCTACGAATGTAGAAAATATTAAAGTGTTTCAAATTATAAATTCCTGTCTCTCGGAAACCCTGCGTGATGGAGAAACACCGATATCATAATTGATTTCAGGAGAAAAAATACTATCAGAATCGCGTAATTTTCTTTTTGAGACGAAAAAAAGTTTATTTTTTGTTGCTCAGTGTAATTAGTCCGACTTCGTCCTTTCAGCAATTACTGTGTAGCCTACGAAACAAACATACAACATCATGCACAGTAGTCAATATAGTGTAAGACTTTCCTATATACAACATATAAAATTGTATACCGCAAATAACTATTGTCATATGAAAGTTATCATTATCAATAATACAGATATTTGTTGATTGAACTATTTTTATCCCTCAATTTTATACTGTACATAGTATTTCCAAGTTTCATTTAACAATTGGTTTTTCGGTTGAAACCGGTAGTCAATATTTCCAAGAGTTGGCGTGTATTAACTTCGCTATGGGCACAATAATCATTAAAACAGTTTGCAAGAACTTTCCTCGTAATAATTATAATAATACGCGCAAATCACATTCAGCTGAAGTGGACATTTCTGAGAGTGGTTTTGTGTTTCAAACTACACTTATGACTTTTTCCCATCCGTGCTTTGTCCTTGGAACTCTGATTGACTAAAGTTGCGAATGAAGAAGGATCCAGAGATGAAATCTATATTTCTTTTGGTATTGTTTCAGCATTCCGTTCCATTAGTTCCAAAACGTTTATTCAGAAATTCGAGAATTCTAAATATTTTAACATAATAATAGTAATAATAATAATAATAATAATAATAATAATAACAATAATAATACAATAGTACTAATAAATTAATAATAATCATCATAATAATAATATAAATCATAGAGATGTATAATCTAATGGTTACGCGTTCAGAGTTTAATTAAATAGATTTAAAATAAAATTGAGATTTACTAAGGGCAAAATATCAGCTCAAGTATTTCATAATCATTCACGCTCAGACAATCTAAGAAATGGCCTATAATATAAAATTTACCTACTCCAAGCGCGACAGGCCTAAAGGCCCTTGTCCTGCTGGTCGGCTTTTGGCCTCATCCACATGTGTTAATCGCATAGGTAGACAATCATCCAGCCAGTGTAGGGGTGACATGTGATCAGCATGTCGGGTCCCCCAGCCGTTATAGCTGGTCTTCTCAACCTGGAGTCGCTACTTAATGTAGCTACCCAAATGCCTCACGATGATGGGTGGACACCGGTCCCATACTGGCCAAAATTTCATGAGCAAATTTCTTCCCCCATGGGGACTCAAACCAGCGCAAGTCCCGTCGCCGAGGCTTCTTGCCTTAACCACTTGGCTACGGCGCGGAACATAATTTACCCACAGCGATATTAAATGTTATAGAAGATATTCAAGGACAGCCAAGTTATATATTTCCCCAAGTTTTTTATAATTGTAATGATCGAAATGGTAATAAATGTTAACTCACAATTTACATTGATGTTTCTCTCAACCTCATTCGATCCATCTAGATCGGTAGTAAATAATAGACTCGTGTTGTAACATTCACAAATAGCCTCATAACACGACAACTGGTAATATTAACTGGCTACTCTACGAGCAACTTTATAGATAAATCCAGGCAAGTTTACACTAATGCATCTGTCAAGGTGAAAAGTGTAGACACTGTTTTTTTCAGGTTTCATAGTTAAACAGCTCCAAATTTGCTTTTCCTGAGTTTGTTTCAATTGAGGTTATGTTAGACACTTTTAAAAACTAAGGTCATATTGCGTCTACGTATTTTTATAAAATTTTATTTTACTGTGAAACGGATCCTTGTAATAAAATTGCGACCCTATATTTGCCTTGACTTTGGAAAACTAGAATAAAACTTCAATATGCTTGTTTGGCATCGTGATTTGAACCAAGGACAATCCGAATGTACCTCAAACGCTTCAGCTTAAGACAACTCGCTCGGTTTTCTGAATTGTGTGTAAGCTGCGTTCTAAAAATTGTTACTTCGCCAGTTTTATTAATATTGTTGAGTGTGCACAAATTCAATATTTTTCTTAATTCATACAGTTTTAACTTCTTGATGATGAGTGTTGGTATAATCCCATACAACAAGCAGAATGTGAAATGGAAATTATCGAGGCTAGTAGATTCTACACCAAAGCAAACGCCATAGGTTAGTTGCGACGCAGAGTTTACAGAGGTGGGTAATATTGTGTGGTCTTGCGAAGTATCGTTTGATTACTGTACAACTGTGTAATACGTTCAGGGAGTAATATTCATTTAAGATATGATACATGTTTTACAGATATTGATGTCCCCATTTAGGGGATATGTGGATGGCGACCACAAGGTGCCTAAGCTGAGCAAAACATTGCTTCCACTTACTTGTGTTTTACTCCTTACTTTTATCTTTAACCGATCTGGTATTTCTTCCTTTCTTCCAATTACTTATACCAGACCCTTTTAACTTTATTATCTAACCTTCTAACCTCTCTTGATCAACTCTTGTTTTTTTTTCGACCCCGACACTATTAGGGCATCCGAGGGCTAGGGAGTCTTTCCATTCTTCAATTTATTCTTTCCTTTATTTTATTTCCTTCTCCAGAAAAGCCAGGGGCTATAAGATGGCAGTCCCATCACTGGCCTTGCCTTCCTTTGGCCAGCAACCGACCGAAGGGACTATTATTATGCTTTCAAGTTTTATACGAGAATTTCCCGCAATTTCTCTGGGCCGTCCTATGAAACGCTGGAGGGGAAATTTACTATAGGATCGTAACAGGCTTTGGCCTAACACTTGGAAGGAAGAAGAAGAAGATATTGATGTACTTATAAAGTGTGCATTGCTTTGTTCATGTCCGTTTCTCTGTGTTTCTTAGCATCCATATTATTGTATGGAGTTTTAATTACTCTATTGTACAATTGTAATTGTCTGCTGTATTATAAAACATGTGCATCGCATAACTATTCATTTTTTTAGAGAATACATCATGATTATTTTCTTTCATCCCGTGCCTCGTCCATACAGGTGTTCTTTACATGTTTCTACAGTCTCGTCGTCCCTCCATCGAAAGGTTCGGTGTAAAATCAGCTATCCCTGGAAATTAGTTAATTTTATGTATTTTGATAAAGTATATAGATTTGCAATCATTATTAATATCCTCCCTAAAATTAGAAATCATTATTTAATTCCTTTCCTTTTATTTCATTTGTATTACAGATTATAGAATGATATTTGGAGAAAAGGAATTCTCGCTGCAGCCCGAGAACATTGCAAATGATAAATTCTTCGAAAAACGAGCCAATAATGCGGAACATTTATCGAAACTTATATTTCAGTGAGAAAAGGTAAACGGAACGGTAGTAAAACTGGGTCCTCCTGTCTATATTTACTGCACATAAAAATAATCGAAAAAATAAATTAAGAGGTTTGAAAATAAATATTATCGGCTACTTTTGCATTAAAAATTATAGCAGGTTACTCAGGATAAGACTAGTTGAATAAATTCTTCTTCTTATTCTTCTAGCTATAGAGTCCATTATGAGTCCTGGATGCTTCCATGCATCCTTGTCCAAAGCCTCCCCTTCTCCATACCCGGAGCCCGAGCTTTCGGAGGTCCTCCTCTACCCCATCCATCCATCTCAGCTTCGGTCTTCTTCTTCTTCGTCCATCTGGTCTCAGTAATGTAAACTCTCTAGTGGTTTCCTCCTCATACATTCTCATTATGTGAACCACCCATCTCAGTCTGCCAATTTTATTAACATTTACAATATATGGGTCTGTGTACAAGTAGAGTTGAACAAATTGTACAAGTAAATTATTTATTTAGGGACGCGAATGTTGCTTATTTATCTGTTCTCTTAAGTACTATTGTCAGTATAAAAGCAAATTACTTGCTCCTCTCTTAAAGCGGAGCAGTCGATCAAGTAGATAGAGAACACATTCCTGGAGAACTGCGCCATGAGAAGCCATACAGTGTTTAAGAAGACTAATTACACACCTCCACAAAAAAAAATATTTTTATTGCCCTGGATATCTCAGCAAATTTCTATGTTTTCAAGTGCACAGTTTACGAATATATTCATGAAAGTGCTGAATGTGCTGTAGTTTTTATGATTTTTGCGTATCTTATATCTTAAACAGTAAATGGTTTGTTATTAATACAATTTATATATCCAGTCCTGATTTGATTTCTGCGCATTTGTTTCGCGTATACAAACATCACGTGATCCCCACTCTCACGCACCTAATTCCGCACATCGGCCGTGATCTTAGTTATTTCAAAAAATTAAAGTACTCACGACGTGCATCTGGATATGATAAAATAATTCGTCAAAGCGTTGGACAAGGAGGAGAATGTTTCAAATACATTTATAGAAAATTTCCTAAGCTCAGTATGTAAAAGTTAAAAGGTGGAATATTTGATGGTCTTCAAATTCGGCAATTGATTAAAGATGCAAATATTAACAAAGTTATGACTGTTCCGGAAAGTAAAGTTAGGGAGGGGTTTGTATTGGTAGTATAAAAGTTCCTAGGTAACTATTAATCACCAAATTATAAAGAAATTGTGATAAACATGTTGAATTTCTTGAAGATTCAGGGAGCAAATATGAGTATAAAGTTACACTTTCTCCACAGTCACCTGGATAGATTTCCGGATGATTTAGGAAATTATAGTGACGAACAAGGAGTGTTGTTACGTAATACTACGCAACAACTACGTCATAGTGTCTTTCCTCTGCAGTGATCTTATAAAACAGTGCCAAATTTCTATCTTCATTGTCCTCTCTCCTACGTATCCCCCCTTCCTTCTTTATGCGCTGTGTGTGACTACGCATCTTTCCCTTCATATCAAAGGCCTCAAATAAGCTGCGCAAGATAGTATCAGCGTCATAATCTATTTGGAATCGTCGTGGTCAGATTGACGGTAGCTCGAGGGAGGTATTTGGTTTAATCAGTCCCACAAGCCAGGGTAGGGCAACCAGGACTGTGAACCCTAGCCCTTAGCTGGACTGGATTGAGTGTGCGCGAGTGTGTGCGCGTGTGCGTGCGTGTATGTGTGTTTATTTTTATTGTTATTGACTTTTTCTTTTGAAGACCGATTTATATTATTATTTCATTCATGTATTTTCTATCAGTGGTCAAGAATATAAACTTTTGTTATATTACTTATATTACAATTATCTGACTTATGACTCTAATTAAAAGTTACAGTTTTAGTTAATTTATGTTTACTAATTGCGTAGCTAGTCATGTTTGATATTGATTTATATCCCAAAGCTTTCTCAAGCCAAATTAATCCACTTTTTCCTTCTTACTTCCACGATTATAATAGGGTTTAACATACAAAAAAGGTAAAGTGATCCCACAACAGGCCTCAGGAGGCCCTTGGGGTAGTATGAGGTTAAGGCTCCCACTTTTTCTAGACAATCGGCACTTTATGTCAGCCGGGTTGTCAGCCCTGCGTGACGGCCGCCTTTACCCCAGAACAAGCGTCTGGTACTCATTTCAGTTAGAGGCTGAGTCGACCCCAGGGCCATAGTGCCGCCAGAGGGTTTGGGTCAGTTTAAAAATCCTGACCCCAACGGGACTTGAACCCTCGACCCTCCGGCTTGTAGCTCAGTGCCTTAACCACTACGCTACGGCGTGCCCCATGGTTTAACATACAGTACATGTTAAATAATTTACTAGGGAAAGGTACATTACTCTTATGTCCAACTTCTATTGGCCCGCGCAAAGGAATGTGGATATAGTTTCTCAAACTCAAAGTAATAAAAAGGTAGGATCGCGCGGTGCAGAACATCTAGCATAAAAATAAAATAAGTACATACAGTTTCCTGGGAAGGTGGACGTTTCCGATTAAAACATAGAACTATCACTTAATCATGTAAGAGGGAAATTCTCGTTCGCATACAGCACATTTGTTCACAAAATATTGTTAAGGATGACTGATTTGTAATACTTAGGTATAAAAAAGCAGATTACGAATGAAACGAAAAAAATGGAAACGTGTTGTTTAGCTGAACTCTGTACTTGTGTCAACATATGAACATAACTCTAGCTGTATAAGTCGTACGATAATGGTCATTGTACAGTCACATTCATAATTTCATGCTCCATTCAGTAGTGCACTTCAAAGTGAGATCTCATAAACGTTTTTTGAACGCAATGAAAAATGCGGAACGTAGATTTAAAGCTAGGAGTCGCCTAGCGCCAACTATACAATGCCGCACGAATTTGATAGGCTAAATGACTTGCACTAGCCCACGCATGCTCCAACCCCACCTGCGCTCAAGTCTTATAAGTATGGCTTATATCGACAAACGTAGGGAACTGGCATCTCATACGTACTAAATAATAATAGTAATAATAATAATAATAATAATATATAAAAATAATAATATAAAATAATAATAGTGATAATAGTAATAATAATAGTAATAATAAAAATAAATCATAATGCTTTATTTTTGCTGGCCGCTGTTTCCGTCCTTCGTGCCTTCTCTTCCACTCACCCAGCAATTACTATAATTAAACAAAAATTACATACTTATTCCCATTTTTAAATCTCATTAAACAAACAGCACTAAACAAAATACAATGACTATTTAAAACTCCTAGCCCCAAATGGTAGTCATTGACGGCAATCACGTTTCAATGATTTCTGTATTACAACCAATCAGAGACGTGTTTCACGAAATAATTATCAACGTTAGGATTATCATATATTAAGCAAAGCTCCTCCTTTTTAATATTCTGAACAGGTCTGACCGTTATTTTGCAGTGACTGAGCCTATAACAAATACGGCTACCAGATTGTATATAATAGTGCTTACATGTCAACATTTGTAGCAATTGATTATACCACCAAAAAAAAGAAACCACTGTTTGCACTTTCTTAAATGTATACGACATCAAAAATGAATTAATATACAGATTGATGTGTTTCATTTTTTCTCCACTAGAGAGCAATTCTTACAATATTGCGTTCCTTTGGCAATAAATAGTATGATCTGGTTGCAGTGATAAACAAAAGAAGCAGTAGAAGCGTAGGCTACCTATCGTTTCTCATTAGTTTTCAAACATCACCGTTTACTTTAAATATAAAAATATTTTTAAATAACTGTAGTTAAATAATGATTTGTGAGTAAACAGCTTTATTTTATTCGTTAAATAGTCCTAACAAATGCCACTCTTGATTTCCAAATTCTCTAGATAAATTCACTCCTCACTTCGTGAGTCGTGAATTTATCGATAATTTGGAAATCACTCGTGGCATTACTTATGATAATGTGATCTAATACTAGCTAATACTAACAAAAGATGGAATATGATAACATTAAAATGATATAAAATATCGTAGGTAGCTTCCTAGATGATTATTTATAGAATGCTGTATATAGTTGCAATGCAGTTAATAGTTTCTTTGTGTCGAACTTAAGATATCAGTTAATTTGGATTAAAATAATGATAGCGATTGACGGTCCCTGACATGACTGGGAAGTGAGTTCCATGCTCTAGTCATAAATATTGTGTAAGATTCAGAGTATAGACACGTCCTGTGCTGTGGTATCAAAAATAAAGAAGAGTCTTGTGATCTTGTTCGTAAGTTGTGACGAGCCGATAAATTTTGAAAACGTGTTGTTAAATAACTTGGTAATTATGTGTGCAAAATTTGGAATAGTGAGGTATGTGAATGTAAATTTCTTCCGTCACTTAGGCGTAGCCATGATAAGGCCTGATATGAAGGAGACACGTGGTCATAACGACGGGGATTGAACATAAATCGAATGCACGCATTATGAGCACGCTGTAGTCTGTCAGATATATCAGTTGTCAAAATAGTCAGTAATATGTCTCAGTAGTCGAAGTGTGGCATTGTAAGAGTCTGTACAAGTATTTGTTTTAATTTTGTAGGAAGGAAGTTTTTAAAACTATTTAGGGGGTGAAGAACTGAAAATATTTTTTGGAGGTATTATTCACCTGGATTTTCCAGTCTAGGAGTTGGCCCAATGTAGATACCCAGATTGTTTGCTACTGAGCTGTAGGGCATGTTTTTGTCATTTAGGAGAATGGTTAAGGACATTTTCACAATTTATAATGATTTGCATTCGTCCATGTCCTATAATTATGCACTGGGTCTTGTCAGCATTAAGATCAAGTCCATGTATCCTCGACCATTGGAAAATTGAGACTAGGTCACTATTTAGTTTATCAAGTGTGTTATGTACTTCGTCAGGATGGGAGTGAATGTAAATTTGCAAATCGTCAGCATATAGGTGATGTCGACAATAAGTAAGACTACTGTATCTGTCGTTAATATAGATAGATAACGGAAGTGGTCCTAACACAGAACCTTGTTGGACTCCACCCTTCAGTGATAGCCAGGATGAGGAAAGTTCTGCATTGGATACAAATTGCAGGCGATTGTCCGAAATATTCAGAGCGCGTAAGTTTCCTATTTGTATACCAGTGTCAACAGGGTCCAAAGCTTTACTGAAGTCCAAGAGTGATAATATTGTCATGTCGCCATTGTCCATTGCTTCCCGCGCTTCTTCACTAACTTTAAGAATTGCGGTTTCTGTATTATGGCCTGTCCTAAAACCTGATTGGTGTGGGTCGAGTATGTTATGTGTATTAAGGTAATCAGTTAATAGTCCATGAACAATGCGCTCCAAGGCCTTAGATAGGACTGGGAGGTTGCTGATTGATCTAAAGACGTTTGGTGTTACAGGTAATTTAATTTTAGGAATTGGTCTGACTATAGCTTTATTCCAAAGTTCGGGGTAAGCTGGGGTCATGATTGAGGCATTAAATATATGGGTTACAGTTGGGGGTATGACATGGAGTCTTTTCTTTAAAAAGTCGATACTTATATTGTCTGTACCTTGTGTCTTAGTTCTAATGCGGTCCAGGGATAGTTTGACGTCGATTGGCATTATATAGGAAAGACAGAATTTTTCTCGGAAAGGAGTAGGTGTGGATATGAGCTCGTCTATAGTTCGTTGCTTTTTCGTAGTATTTATGTTAAGTGTGGTGCACGATGTGAAATGTTGATTTAGATCGTCCACTGATATGTTAATGCTCTCTCCTTTGGTTGTCGGCTGCCGTAGACCCATTGATGTAATACGTTTCCACATATCACTTGCATTTGTGTTTGGATCAATGAGACTATGAGCATACCGTAACTTAGCGTTCCTAATATTTTGATTAGTTTTGTTTCTTAAAGTCTTTATTGTCTTAAGTTAGCGTCACTTTTGTCTCGTCTATATTTTCCTCGTCTATATTATCCCTCTCAGCCATAAGTAGTCGAATTTCGTGGGACATCCAGGGAGCTGAGGATTTAGTAATTCATCTAGTCATCAAGGGGGCATGTTTGTTTTAAAGTTTTAATATCATATTGTTGAATTTAAGTAATTTGTCATAAATTGTGCTGACTGAGGAGAAGGACCAAATTAAAACTTTAGAGAATGCAGGCATTGTATCTACAATTTTAACAACCCATGGAGTAGGATAAATCACAAAAAAGTTAAACAGTTTAGTAAGGAGAGAGTGACGATTTGCTTTTTTACTTTCTGTTAATAAACGATAGATTCTGGTTAAGCAAGTTAATAGAACGATCGGAAATCTACTACCTGAAATTATTGTCAGAGAAATGTGTAGCAGTTTGTCAGAATACTGATTATTATTGAATAGCAGATGCTGCCCTCTGTTCGATATAATTGCAATGTAATGGTTGGACTGCAGCATTCAACTTCATAATCACACAAATCCCAGAGCGTGCATCAATACCAGCCATTTTGTAAATAAAGCTCGTTACGTTAATTACCCTGCTAGTTAAGTTAATTATACTGCCAGATAATAACTATATTTTAGTCTACTGTTCTTGTGCCTCAGTGTGTTATTTTTGAATGAAGGTAATTTTGAGAGCTGCTTAATATCAACCAATTCCTCATACGACAGGCATTTATTCCAGTAGCTACTGTTTATCCAACATCAATATTCATTAAGTAATTCTTTAATTGTATACAGGCTGAAATTAAACTCTACCGACAAACTTTCACACAATGTTCAAGAATGTTAGCTGAGTGTTTTGACATAACTAACTCATAAAGCAAGGGCAGTTCCAGGATAGATTTTCGGGGGGGAGGGGCATGGGACCGTGTACATTTTCGGGGCGGATTACATGGGTCCGTGCAAAGTAAATGAATAATTTTGTAAATTTGGCGTGTTAATAACGTGATTTTCAACTATTTTATGCAGTTTCAACAAGTATTTAGTCATTAAACATATGACTACTTTTATATTTAAGTCTTAAGATCAGACAATAAACGAAGCGTATGCTTACTTCGCTGCTTTCTGTATTTCATAGCTTCAGAAGACATTATAGTAGAACTCTCAGTACCAATTCCTACACAATTCTCTAAGTCTAGGGACAGTTATTGCAGTACGTTTTCCCAAAACCTCTCCAGTTATGCGTTGTTCGATATTTGGATCTCGATCTATATTGACAGTTGTAATATTTCTGAAAGAGACATAAATTTGACGAAATGTTCACTCATTTTTGTACAGATATCTTAATTTCAATAAAGCTGTTCTGTATTAGAAATATCTGCTGTTTCGTCAAATATTACTGAATAATACTTAGAATTCCCTATTTGATTCAGTATTTTATGGTATTTCTTCATCATAACACAGCTGGGAGGCCTGCCAAAATAGTTCTGTGATTTCAAGTAAAATATTTAACAAAGTTACAACTAAAATAAAATATTTATTAATGATACTGATTTAAAAAGTTTACTAATTTAATTTTTGGCGTAAATGGTTACTAGATTTATTCGACTAAATTTTCCACTTGATATACAATGATAATAGTTGTCTCAAAACATTGCTAGCCATATAAATATTTATCTTATATTTATTGTTGCTACAATAATTTAATTTTAAATTGTATGGTGATATATTAATAATAACAATAATAATAATTATAAAAAATATCTGTTATTTCTATTTGTTTCTGGTGGACTTTATTATTATTATTGGGCCACTTATTATTATTAGAATTTGTTATTGTTATAAAAACACAACAGGTCAATACGGTATTTTTATTTGGCTTTGGTGGACTTTATTATTACTGGGCTTATTATTATTAGCGTATATTATTATTGATTACTGTCCAGCTGTTTAGACTTGCATGTTTACATGTTTCAATCCATATCATCCGTCACTTTTTATGGAACTTACACTATTGAGACAAACACATTTTTAGTACAAAAACTCCTTTGTTTATGAACTGATAGCTTTATAAGAATTATGCTGCTTTTATCTTCTATCAAATACAGTTTCTACAATAACTTCACTATAATATATACAAATATAACGGTTGCCTTGGGAGATAATGTGATCCTGTCATCGCACCACTGGATATTTTTACTCATATCTTCAAGGTCGGCCCCGGTGGACTAGTGGTTATGCTCCTTGCCTCTGGTCCCAAGGGTCGCGGGTTCAAACCCGGCCAGGGTCAATGGATTTTTAGGACGGAAAAATCCAAGGAGCATATCCTCCGGGAGGGACTTTAAACCGTGGGTCCCGAGTCTGGATATTTTCAGGGCCGTAAAAAATCCTAAAGCCTGAATGAAATGGGGACTGAATATAAATTTACAGAAAACAGAATATATGTGTTAGGGAAAGGATGTGGATGACCTCATACTTGAAACAGGGAAAATAAAAAAATGTGAATTTTTTAAATATCTTGGGTCAATAATTACAATTTCGGTACCTGTGAGAGAGATGTACAGGCTAAAATTGCAATGGAAAAAATGCAACTAAGACATTACATGCAGTAATTTGGAACAAAAATATTACAAAGGAAACTAAAATGAAAATTTATAAGAGCATAATACAGAATAATTTGTCATATGGAAGCGAAACTTGGTCTTTGACGGAATTACAAAAGAATAAAATTAGAACAGTTGAATTTGATTATTTTAGAAGAAGCCTCCAAAAAACAAGACAGGATAAAATAAGAAATGAATTCCTTTGGAGAGAAATGAAGGTCACCACATCTGTTGTTAAGAGGATTGAAAATCAAACGCTTAAATGGTATGGCCATGTACAAAGAATGTAAAATGAAAGATGGCCAAAATATATATACCAATGGTCACCCCCTGGAAGAAATAAACGTGGTGGACCAAGATGGAAATGGAAAACCTAAGTCAGAACAATAATGGAGGATAGGAATTTGGAAGAGGGAGATTTGAATGATAGAGATAAATGGAAACTGGAGACGGCAAACCTATAAGTGGGGGAAAGCGGAGGAAGAAGAAGAAGAGAAGCCTGAATGAAAAGGCGTCTAAGCAAAATTTACCGAATTTTCCCGTCCTAGTACTACCTTGGTTTCCTAGATGTCAGTATGAGGCGGAAAGCTGACCACGTACCACTCAAAATGACATCTAAAGGAAAACAAGTGTAACTAAATTTGTATGGTTTAAATTCTTCCCTGTAGGGGGAGAGCGCCTAAATCTCTGTAAAGGGAAAACATAGGCTTACAATACAAAAAACAAATCTTCAAGGTTGAGATTTTTGACATCAAGCAAAAGGGGGAAAATGCCGTAACAGGTATGTGGACACAGAGTAACATATTCTGAGAATTAATACTAATTCTTAGAACTTAAAATCATGTGGGCTCGGAAGATACTCCGCGCCAACCCTCCCGGTTTAAATAAGGGTCATCCAGATATAAATAAATAAATAAATAAATATATATATATATATATATATATTATACTGCAGATTTTCGCGGATATAAATGTGATTAGAAACGTTTTCTTAGGTTTTTTGAGCGTCATGGATTCAAGGTTGTACTCTGACCACTGATTCCGACGTTCCGATATAATCCCAAATGATCAATCCTTGATAATGACATGTGGGATCAAGTTAAATCGTCAGAATCAGTGGCCAGATTCCAACCTTGAATCAATGATGCGGAAACCCGAAGAAACATTCCCTAAAGTATATATATATATATATATATATATTTTTTATTATTGATTTCGTACATCTCAATGATGGATAAATCATATTTGAAGAGAAAAATTATACGCTCAGACCGGGACTTGAACCCGGGACCCTTGGTTCTCTAGACCAAGTGCTCTACCAACTGAGCTACCTGAGCAAGTACCGATCTAAACGCAAATCTTTCTCTATATACATTGTAATTCCCATCCACCAAATGCTGTGAAGCCATGCTTCTATCTTGCAAATGGCGGCTCCTTTATTAAGAAGACATACTTGGGAATTATACATTACAGCCAGTACGGCTTTTTCCAAGTTTTTATTATTGATTTCGTACATCTCAATGATGGATAAATCATATTTGAAGAGAAAAATTATACGCTCAGACCGGGACTTGAACCCGGGACCCTTGGTTCTCTAGACCAAGTGAAAAAAGCCGTACTGGTTGTTATGTATAATTCCCAAATATGTCTTCTTAATAAAGGAGCCGCCATTTGCAAGATAGAAGCATGGCTTCACAGCATTTGGTGGATGGGAATTACAATGTATATAGAGAAAGATTTGCGTTTAGATCGGTACTTGCTCAAGTAGCTCAGTTGGTAGAGCACTTGGTCTATAGAACCAAGGGTCCCGGGTTCAAGTCCCGGTCTGAGCGTATAATTTTTCTCTTCAAATATGATTTATCCATCATTGAGATGTACGAAATCAATAATAAAAACTTGGAAAAAGCCGTACTGGCTGTAATGTATAATTCCCAAATATGTCTTCTTAATAAAGGAGCCGCCATTTGCAAGATAGAAGCATGGCTTCACAGCATTTGGTGGATGGGAATTACAATGTATATAGAGAAAGATTTGCGTTTAGATCGGTACTTGCTCAGGTAGCTCAGTTGGTAGAGCACTTGGTCTAGAGAACCAAGGGTCCCGGGTTCAAGTCCCGGTCTGAGCGTATAATTTTTCTCTTCAAATATATATTTCTTGTTTTACTTTATGTATATATTTTTTTGTTTTACTTTACGATGATACATACTTACAGTATATATAGATATTGTGTTTAAGGTTTTATACACTTCGGGGTTTCACATATGACGCATGCCACCATTTATTCGGGCTTGGTACAAAGCCTCGAGAATGTACTACAGCCATCCCTTTAGCCCTAAGTTGACAAACAGGTTCGGAGTCATGAAGAGGTATACACTAGCGTGCCCCAGTCATATCACCGCAACCACATACTTCAAACACTTGTTAAGTACTGTGATGCTCAATTATATTTCATTTTATAATTTGTTATGTTGGTCACGTTTCGGTACTGTATATTTGAATAAATTGTTTAACTTTTTTTATAGTGAGCATATATGTTATCCGCTTGAATCCCACCCTTGTGTCCGCTCTCTTGCAGCTCGAACATTGTCAAATACAAACAAAAAACGACATGCAGAAGAGCAGGTATAAATGTGCATTGTTAATCGCAGCCATATTTCATGGTGATTATATGAGATGAAAGTATTTATGATGAAGTGTTATTTAGTGTAAAATATGTTCGATTGCTGCTACGAAATCAACAACTATGAGTTGACAACTAGTTGGGCAGTTTAGCAAAAATACACTCCATAAATTCGGGTAATTATAAGTTATTTCGAAGTCACTTGAATGCCCCAACACGTTTTTTTGCTAAAACAGCCTCTTTTTTTACCTATTATGAGAGGAGGTGAAATGTGATATGAAATTTAATGAATGGAGATCAACTGACATGAGGAAAGAGGAATGGGGTGTGTTGGTCGGAAGAAATAAGGAAATGGCGAAGTGGGATAACTTCTAGAAAATTCCGAAATATCCCTTTGTGGCTACTGGGAATAACCCTCCGGAACCGCAAGGGTCAGGAGCTGAGATCCCAGGTAGGGATTAATAATAATAATAATAATAATAATAATAATAATAATAATAATATATTAACTTTACTTGACAGAGTTAAGACTTCAAAACCTTGTTTACCCCTCCGGGCCTGTTGTGGGATCACTTTATTTTTTTTACTTTAGATTTAACGGATGAAATATTAAATGTACAAGCTAGAAAAATGAGAGAAAAATAAACCATTAATGACATATAATAAATTTAGTTCTCGAGAAAAATTAGATAATACACAAGAAGAAAGTAGCAAGAATCCAGGAAGAATCTCTAATTTTCAGCAAGGAAATTAGTTCAGATGTACCAAATAAAAAATTGTAACACACAACGTTTTAAATAAATTGTGAAATCGCTCCTACTGAATTACGGAAATCGGATCATTACACCGTATTTTGTTTGGATAACTTGTCCGTCGCCGTGGCGTAGTCGGTAGATTCCTTACCTTCCACTCCGGCGACCCGGGTACGATTCCCGGCGGGGTAGGGGATTTTAAATCTCCACCTTGGTTCTGGGTGAGTGTCCTGTCTTGTGTTTGTATGTGTGAATACGATAAAAGGTTAACAAAGGTAAAACAAAAAAAGAAAGGACAGCGTAAACGAAAGAAAACGACAAAGAGAGAAATTAAAAAAAAAAAAAAAAGAATACATCCGACCAAAACAGAACATCTTGTAACACGAAACTCCCAACTCGTAACTTATTGTTTCTTGTACTTCTCTATAAGTAGGACTACATGATTCGTACATCGGTAGGTATGATTGTTTGGAACACAGAGAGAGAGTGATGTCATAATGAAAATACAGGTTGCCTCCAAAGTCACTATCCATTTCCATGAAAACGCTTTTCTTTTTGCATACACAGTTAGCTTAATACAACATGTTTGACACTGAAGAATGGGTTGCAATTTTTTGTCCATGGGTATGCGGATTGTCATATGAAGACACTTGAATATGCACATAAATTTGTGAGTCAGGCCCAAAAATGACACACATTCGTCTGCTTGTAAACAAATTTAAGCGTATCGGCATTATGTGTGATGAGACAGTTCATGGACGTTCATGCATATCGGCAAAAACAGAGTGCAGCGGTTCAAATTTCCGGTAGTAGGAGACCGAGGTAATTACTCGACGCCTCAGTAGGGAGTTGTTAGTCCCTCGCAACTCAGTGTGGAAAAATTCTTATTCACTCTGTGAAGACGTCCGTATCACGTCTGTCAGATTTAGGGAATCATGTCAGAGAAGCAACAGACCTTATTACAGTTTTAATGTAAGGGTCTGTCCCGCGCCGTAGCCGAGCGGTTAAGGTAGGAAGCCTTGGCGCAGAGCTACGGGACTTGCGCTGGTTCGAGTCTACATGTGGGAAGACATTTTCCCATGGTATTTCGACCAGTATGGGACCGGTGCCCACCCAGCATCGTGAGGCAATTGGTAGCTACAATAAGTAGCTGCTCCAGGTTGAGGAACCAGCTATAACGGCTGGGGGACTCGACATGCTAACCACATGCCACCCCTACACTGGCTGTTGATCATCTACCTCTGTGATTGACACATATGGGTGTGAAGTGCCAGCAGCCGGCTGGTAAAAGGGCAACCGCTGAAAAGTGGAAAGACCCTCAATCGGAATGTAAGGGTCTAAATGTCTTTCCACAGGTGAAAGATGGAGTATGTGTGTATTGACCTAGCTGGCAATCACATAGAAACACAGTAGAATATGTGTAAAAACTTCACAATAACATTGACTTTTCAATCACTGCCTTCCTTCATTGAAATGAATAGTGACACGCTGTATATTCTCTTGTCTTCGATTGATTCTGTTTCCTCGATTGAAACAAACTTGGTAGCTAGGAACTATGACGTTTTCTGAAGCGATTAAAGTACTTTATTGCGTATTTCACATCACTACATAAACTATGCCGATTATATCATGGCTTATGATGCTAAACAGCACTAAAAATCTATACGTCTTTAATTTTCAAAAATGTGTTCGTATGTTCTAATGTTACCCAGTGTACTTATAGGTGCTTCGGTTTCAGCAGTGGACGGATATATGACGTTAATATTGTTTATTATCAACTTATGCACCACTTCGACAAACTACTTTACATTCTTGTATTGTGTACATGGTGGAGTGTAAATGTCATTACTAACTTATATTGCTACCGTATTCAACCCAGATGAAGTTGAACATATTCTATAACACTCTTGCATTCATGTAATATTCATGTAATGAAAATTGCATATTTTTGAACAATAGGTTTTTATTCTAAACGTTGTCGACGTAATCACTTCCAGAATTATTGATCATTACAGAATGTAGGCCTATATTAATCTATTCGCTTCAGGTTTAAATCCTCAATGCATTTCCCCAGAAACCGGATGTAAGTTATCGTAAATTATAATGTCTATTTTCAGAAATTCAAAACAAACAAAATATAAAGATACTTGTGATCACAATAAGGGTGAAGGTCACAACACATTCATCTACTATTCATAAATGTTAACAAAACATTACTAACCCAGGGATTCAGAAAATATTGCAAAACAGTAGAGTTAAGCGAGTGTATCCCGTCTTCTGAGTTGAAGGCCAATTAACTAATGGTCAGTCTATCTCGTCTTTTGAGGCGAATGGGTTAATGTGGTAAATATTTTAAGTTAAAATTTGTGATGTGACACTTGCCAAGGGTCCATAAATTCTGAACTCTCTTATCTTCATTATAAAGACGTCAAACTTGATTAGAGCAAAGTCAACTCACTTCTAGAGTTATTTAAGATGACTTGTATGGTTTCGTTATTATTCATTTCAAGTGAAAACAATATGTATTAAACTTTTATACGACAAATACACTATGGGGTTTAATTTAAATCTTATCAACATGTATGCCACGAAACATTTTAAATTCGAACCCGCTATTTTTTGACAATCAGCCATGTTTATTAACAACACCATAACATAAGTGACCTAGAGGTTTAAAAAAAAAATAAAAATAATAATAATAATAATAATAATAATAATAATAGCTTTATTTTACCTGGCAGAGTTAAGGCCTTAAGGCCTTGTCTACCACTCAACCAGGTTAAAAAAATACAAACAAAAAAATAGTCTTAAATCTAAATTACAATATATATATATATATATATATATATAAACGATTACAAGTTATGAATACAATACAATTAATATTTATAATGTATTTTGATTTACTCTAAATTTAACGAATTAAATATATAATATGTACAAGATATATAAAAAACGAGGAAAAGATTAATGACATAGTATAAAATTAAATAGAGAAAAATTAATTATTAGACAACAGGTAACTGTATAAGCGTGACTTAAAGGTACCAAGTGTGCGGCAACCCCTGATATCTTGAGTAAGGAGATTCCAGGAGCGGGCAGAGGCTACTGTGAAGGAAGTAGAATAGGAGGAAGTGCTATGAAGAGGAATTGTTAGCAGACCGCTATCTTGTGATCTAGTGTCAATATTGTGGTAAGAGGATAACTTCTCAAATCTAGACGCCAGGTAAGTAGGGATGTAGGAATTCAGAAGCTTGAAAAGTAGTGAAAGAGAGTGCAATTTACGTCTGTCAGTAAGACGGAGCCAAGAGAGGTCATTAAAGTGTTCGGAAATATGGTCATAACGGCGGATATTGAAAATGAATCGAACGCAAGCATTATGAACACGCTGCAGTCTCTGCGACAAGTCATAGTTTAGATCATTATATATAATGTCACAATAATCGAAGTGTGGTAACACAAGATTCTGCACAAGGATTTGTTTTAACGAAACTGGGAGAAAATTCTTTAAACATCTAAGATAAAGTAAGATGGAGAAAGTCTTTTTACATATGTGTTTCACTTTGTGTTTGCCAGATTAAATTTGCGTATATAAGTAAACAAAACCTTCTACTCGTGTACAGCTTAATGCTAGGACGAAAGTTGTGATAAGACGCATCACCTGTCATTGGCTATTTATGTTTTACATGTGTTCCGGCTGATCAGGCTTCACGTACCATTACAGAAGCCCTGAAATTCAACAAAATGGTCGGGATGAAATGATGAGAGGAAGTTTATGGCAATAGAATCTCCTAAGAATCCTCAGAAACACCAGCCCAGAAAAACTACTGTGACGCTAACTCGGGTTATATGGGTGAAACGCTAGTGGCGTATGTAACTATTACAGGTATGTGCTCTTAAGAAAAAAAACTGGAAAAGCGAATAATGTTGGTAACCACTATTCGTATGTATTTATCCAACAATTCGACAAGATATAACTAAACTTGTTTGTTTAACTCTTCCTATGCCTGTTTGTTAAATGTATTTGAGAATTCTTCTTCTTCTTCTTCCTTCCAAGTATTAGGCCAAGGCCTGTTACGATCCTATAGAAAATTTTCCCTCCAGCGTTTCATAGGACGGCCCAGTGATCTTCGTCCTCTTGGTATTTGAGAACTATTTATGTTATATTGAATAAATTACGGCAATATGAATTTTCCAGTATTTCTTTATGAATTCCTATACATTAATATATTAGAAGAAAATTTTCGCATGTAATTTTTGATAGGTTTTCTACACAAAAAAGAATAGTTTATACATATATAACTTTGTTGCACATTTCACAGTTACACTTTTTTCTTAACAATGTGAAACAAAAATAATTTTACAAAATGGTAATTTTTCAGTTATGTGGTAGCAAAAACTTGCTCTCTTCCTTTAAGAGGGGAGGAAATAATGAATGGGTAGCTATGATGATGTGAATGTTTAAGATGCATAGGAAAATCATTGGAACAGAGAGAGAAAGGTGAATCGAGAAATGTCTTACGTAACAATTATATACATGTTATTTATGGAAAATTAAATTGAATAAGAAATTGAAGACTGCGATTGAGGTGGATGTGGAAATGAAGGAGGGTGTGATTATATTTATATAATCAACAGGGAATGAACCCGGTATGTAGGCTAATATTGACAGGTGAATAACATTATTCAGGATTTGAGGCAATTATACTGACTTACTCACTGGCACTATCGAACCCGTAGGTTCATGGCCACGCGGATATAAGCTCTCCATACATCCCTATCCTGAGATAATGCTTTCCAATCATTCCCTGTATAATCTACTTCCCTCAAATCATAGTTAATATTATTCTCCCACCTCATTCTTGGTCTACCAACTGGGCGTTTTCCCTTTGGTTTTCCTACAAGAAGCTTCCATGCACATCTTTCATTCCCCATACGTGCAACATGTCCTGTCCATCTCAGTCTACGAGACTTAACTGTTCTTATTATATCTGGCTTCCCATAAAGACCAAGTAGTTCATTGTTATGTAGTCTTCCCCATTCACCTGTCTGTTCATCTCTCTTTGATCCAAAAATTTTCCTAAGTACTTTATTCTCAAATACTTGTAATCTCCTTTCCTCCTTTAAAGTAAGAGTCCATGTTTCGCACCCATATAATATAACTGGTAGAATAATAGTTTTATATATTTTCAGTTTAAAGTTTTCTGAAAGGAGTTGGGACATCAAGAGTCTCTGCAATGCATAATACCATGCATTTCCAGAATTGAGCCTATGTTTAATTTCTTTGTGCATCTCATTCCTATTTGTGATTACTGTTCCTAGGTATTTGAATTCAGCCACTTCCTCAAAATTTCCCTCATTTGCCATTAGCTGTCCATTTCCATTATATAATGAATTTATACGTGTGACCATATATTTAGTTTTATTGATATTTACTTCCAGTCGTAATTTCTTAGTGTTACTCAATAGTGTGTGCGTGTTGTCCTTCAGTATCTCCTCGCTATCGGCCTATAATACTACATCATCAGCATAAACTAACAGCTTATTAATACCATTGAGTTGTAAGCCTTCCTCATTCTCTAAAGATTTAATGGCATGCTCTAGTACAAAATTCAATAGTAGAGGAGAAAGTGCATCTCCTTGCTTCAATCCATTCTGGATTTCAAAAGTTCCGAAAACTGTTTGCCTACACGCACCCTACTCGTTGAGCCATTTAGACACATTCATATAAGGCTAACTAACTTTTTAGGAATTCCGAACTCCAGCAGGATACTATATAACTTCTCCCTCTTAATTGAATCATATGCTTTTTTGAAGTCTACATACAGTTGATGTACATACCATTATATTCCCATTTCTTTTCTAAAATCTGTCTTTGAGGCAATTATATAGGGACTTATTTTAAAAAGATAGGATAAATAGTAGTAGGACTTTTTTTTTTAGTAGTAGGACTTTATTAGACAAAAAGTAAGATATTTACAATATTATTTACAAATATGGGTCGCACGGGCAGTAAGCCGTACGTACTGTTGACAGTCCGTTACAATAAAGTAATAATTGGTACTAGTATAAAGAAAAATAAACAACAAAAAAAGCAATAACATTACAATTACATAACGAAAACACAATAATATTACAATTAAACAATAACACAATAGCATTACACTAAAAAAACAATAACATTACAATTACATAAAGAAAACAAGAATATTACAATTAAATAATAACACAATAGCATTATACATTAATTAATTTATATATAATTATTAAGAATTAATGGTATTGCATTTTGATAACATATATTTATTGATGAATGAGTGTTGTTCTTATTTTCCGCGTTTTGTCCAGAAATTTACCCAAGTTTATCCAATTTTCTGGATTTACCAATAACTCGTAGCATGCCAATCTTTCCCGATTTGAATTTAGAAATCTTTCCGGTAATAACTGACGTCTCCAATATTCTAAATCATTACATTTTCCTAATATATGTATCTCATCTTCAAAGTTCTCGCACATTGGACATATTCGCATATCGTGATCGTCGCTAATTTTTAGAAATTTCCATGCCCCTAGCCTAAACCAAGCAAGCCCTGATCTCTCTTTAAATCCTAGGTTGAGTATATACGATTCTTTTCCCCAGACGTGTTTAGGTCTCTTTGTAAACACAGTGAGCGTTTACCTGTACACTCGGCGAAAATATCTTGTTGGTTTATATCTAAGTACCTCCTCCTTATTTTTCTCCACACGTTCTTGCGATTTTCAGTCCCTTTTTCCCATATCCAGTCCATCCCAATCTTTTGGAGTTCTCTCCTAACCTCGTCTGCCCAAAATTTAACATCTGTGTTTTTAATTTAGTGGTCGTAGCAAATTGCTCTAAGCATTGTTTGTTCACCTTGGATTACTCGCAACCAGTATTTGAGTACACGAATTTTACAGTTTATGTCATCCTGGAATGACTAGAGATTAATGCCTAGCGCGGCCATGAACCCACGTGTTCGAAAATAAAGTTAGTTGTTAGTAGGGCTAGGATTTTTATGTACTAAAAAGTAAGATAGCAACATACTATAACGAGAAGGTAGACTTATGACTGTCTTTTGTTTTGGTTTCACATACAAACAGTTGACTGGTATAATGAGAAAGTTAGACTTTTGACTGTCTTATCTTGTTTCACACACAAACAGTTGAATGATATATACTGTCTGTATTGCAATCTTATTTTTTACTAACATAAAAATACCTAGCCCTAGTTGTTAGTTAGACCTATATATAGTGAAATAAATTGGTGATTATCGATTCGTTGATATTCTGACAAACAACAGTTTGGAACATGTGTGCATGACTGCAGTAGACAATGTCCCGACGAATTGAATCTCCAACATGCTGTCAGTCAGTTCGGTCTGATGATGACAAACCAATTCCACATCCTTATTACTATTATTGTCAGAGTGCCCTTGTCACAGTTAGCTTATTCAAAGTACTCTACTATGTTGAATATTAATTACTCACGTTAAAATGTTTCCTTACGGCAAATAATGGTTTTCAATATGTTATGAAATAATACAGAAACAAAACCATTGTTTAATTTTTCCTAAAAATATTAAACTATTATATAATTATTGCCCCCCAAAAGTATTTGTTCAATCAATGACTTTTTTCATTATTCATATTTCTATGTTAATATACCCCTATTATTATTATTGTAGTATTAACAAACAAATAATAGTTTTAAAAAACTGAAACAACACGCTTTATCAGAAAACAGAACTAAAAAATGAAAAATGATTTTAATTTCCATATATAATTCTAGATGTGTTTGAGATGATTTCTTGTTGACCACTTTAATTTTGTCCCAAGCGTGTTGGAAATTGAAATTATTTTTCATTTTTTAGTTCGGTTTTCTAATAAAGTGTGTTGTTTTAGTTTTTTAAACTATTATTTATTTTTAATTTTTTAGTTTGGTTTTCTAATAAAGTGTGTTGTTTTAGTTTTTTAAACTATTATTCATTTTTTAAATTTTTAGTTTGATTGTCATAAATCGGAATCCCATGCAAATGTAATTGCTTACGTTATTTTTAGTGTCTAGGCACGAATATAATTATATATTTTTTAAAACTATTATTATCTAATATTATTATAATATTTTTGAATATTTTAGTATACATGAATAGTTATAGTTAATCGTATCCTTCTCATAGTTTTTGGATAAATTACAATGTGGTAAGTTTACAATATTGTCATTAATATTTTACAGAATAAGATAAACATGTAGATATCTTTCAATTCGATAGTATTGTAGTATGAACTAAAAGTAATACTCTTCTAAAAAAATCCTCCGAGCCGGATTTGAACCAGTGACCTATGGATTACTGAAATTATGTATCACTACAGTCCACCGCTCTACCAACTGAGCTACCAGAGGACATAATATTAATTTCTTACAACGATGGACTAACATCTCGATAAGTCCGCAAACCTATTAAACCGGTCTTCATTTGTTTTGATATCTTGATGATTCTGGCCAGGATTTTCGAAAACAATTATGGAATTATTATATTGCCATTTTTCCTTTACAAGTATACAAAGTTTCAAGTCGATCCAATATTTTTATGTGGGTGAAAATCGTGTTGAAAAATTCCGTTATATAGATAGACAGATACATGTGAAGCTAATATAAAGCGTGTAAAAACATTGTTCGCGCCGGGTCTTGATTCTGTAGGATACCTACGGATCACGTATAGTAGAGTCGGTATTAGAACCGGTAGCGAATCACAAGGTGGTTTTTGATCCGCTGACTAGTTGCTTCACTAACAGTGGTTCTTGTCAAGGGTACAGAATAACAGACACACCTCACATTTACAGAGGGAGTTACAAGTATACGCTTGTACTCACGCTCTTTTCGAAATAATCTAAAACGTTAAGAATTATTTATCTGGTTCGCAAATTGATAGTCTTCGAACTCCTCCGCGGCATTATGACGCTTAAAATTCACAGATCATACCGCATTGTAATAATACCGGAACTGACTTGTCAACGCCGCTTTATTTTGTAAAACACGTGTAGCGGTCCCTCCAAAAATCGGGTAAGTGCGGTCACGCCGGATTTTAGAGACTGCAGTCAAATGCCTAAACATACACTTTAATATACCTATCATTTTTTTAGAAACGGAGGTAAGAAACTTCGCGATTAGTACATGCGCGGTGGATGTCTTAAAAAAAAATGAAGTTCGAATATTGTATACTTACAAACATATTAAAAAAATTCTAGAGAAACATCCAATGTCTAATAGACCTGATGTGCGATAACTCTGCTACGATTGGTCACAGGTAATTCTACCATCCTCTGTAGCAATATTAAGCTTTGCGGCCACAGTAGAATATTAAAAACTGAGGGTAATTTTATTATCATGTAATATTTATAGTACTTTAATTGTAAAAGCATCGGAAATCTCTCTCTCTCTCTCTCTCTCTCTCTCTCTCTCTCTCTCTCTCTCTCTCTCTCTCTCTCTCTCTCTTTCACACACACACACACACACACACAAAATAACTGTCCATGAGTGTAGTGTTTCAGGTCTCCACGGGTTGTATAGCTCGGATAATTTTATGAACAACGGCACAGATTGCATTGTTCAATTTACAAACAAAACTTGAAACCGAACCGCATGAGAATATCTGAACAATTGACAAGGTTCTAGTTATTGTAAAAATATTGAAGTTTCACTCTTTTCACGTGATACGAAAATAGTATTTACCACTGATTGGCTGAGTGAATACATGGGTTGGCATTGTATACGAAAAACATGATTCAGCAACACATTTTATCTAACATGATGTAAATAACAATAAAGTTAGATTTAATTTCCTCGAATGGATTAATCTTTTTGTGACAAATCTGTCCGTTTGCTTTTAATCATATATATGATTGTATTATCTGTTATTCATATAAATTGCATTCTTTAGTAACATGTTGATATCATAGAATTTTCTTTAAAATTTACACACAGCAAAAAATTATTTAAAAACAAATTGTTATTTTTTTAGAATCCATATTAAATAAGCTTGATTATATTTGATAGAGGCGATATTGATGTATTGAATTTAAACATTTATTGCGAATTGCGATGAATGTTCATAGTACAGGATGTCCCATTCAAACCTCCCAGATTTTAAATAATCATAACTAAGAAAGTATGCGGAATTATGAAATGAGGCCGGTATTATACGAAACAGAAACTCAAAGAATTTTGATTGCCACACACTAAAACACCGGGGCACGCCGTAGCGTAGTGGTTAAGGCACTGAGCTACAAGTCGGAAGGTCGAGGTTCAAGTCCCGGTGCGGTCAGGATTTTTAAACTGACCAAAACCTTCTGGCGGCACTGTGGCCCTGGGGTCGACTCAGCCTCTAACGGAAATGATTATCAGACGCTTGTTCTGGGGTACAGGCAGCCGTCAGGCAGGGCTGACAACCCGGCTGACATCAAGTGCCAATTTTCTAGAAAAAGTGGGAGCCCTAACCTCCCACTACCCCAAGGGCCTCCCGAGGTCTGTTGTGGGATCACTTTACTTTACACACTAAAACACCTATATCCTGCTCTAATTTCTTCTATCTTTTCTTCTCAAACACGTGTACGAGCACCACCTGATTGTTTTAATGCTTCCACTCGCCAGAAACTTCTCAAGCCATATCCATCAGGTGCATTTGTTTTATATCATTATTGTCCACCATGCGACAGAAGAATTAACTGCAACAATGAAATAAAAAATTCCTCAAGTTTCTCTTTCTTTCAATACGAACCTCATATTATAATTTCGCATAATTTGAGAGTTATTATTAATTAAAACGTTGGAGGTTTGAATGGGACATGGTGTATATTGAACAACAAGCATTAATCGTTCATGCCAACGAATGTCGTATTATTCACGGTTTTCATTTTTGTAATTATTTACTTTATTGAAAGCTATAAATTGATTTCTGACGCCGTAACTAATCTTGAAGAAAAGTTAATTATATAATGTTATCCGCAAGTAACAAGTATATTAATTGTCGTCAAGGTTATGAAACATTTCATTTTTTATCTAGATATACTGTATAAAAATATATTGTACAATTGTTATATTTGCATACTGAAAAATAGTTATGTAATGAACGTCTGTATCGAAATGACATCACAAAGTAGGGCCACACAGCCTAATTCTTGTGTGTGTACTTTTTAAAATGGCAATATATTTATACAGCGAGTGATATATTCCCAAATATAACTTTGTGATAGTGAAGCGATTGTTGTATTTCAGCTTACATGGAGTGCATGTCGGATCCTTAGCTACGTACATCATTCAATAGTAAGGTGAATTATTCATAAGTAATGCCACGAGTGATTTCCAAATTATCGATAAATTCACAACTCACGAAGTGATGAGTGAATTTATCTAGATAACTTGGAAATCAATAGTGGCATTTGTTAGGACTATTTAACGTATAAAATTAAGCTGTTTACTCACAAATCATTATTTTAAAATATTTATAAGTTATATTTAATGTAAACGGCGATGTTTGAAAACAAATGAGAAACGATAGGTACGCTTCATCTGCGAATTTTCGATTTTTTAAGCCATTTTTCGGAAAATCCGTGCATTTTTTTCGGATTTTCGAGTGCATCAGAATATTCTCCATACCAGACTTAAAATAATCTACTTTATCATACGAGTTCCATAACCTATAAATTCTTTTGTTTATTACTGCAACCAGATCATACTATTTATTGCCAAAGGAACGCAAGATTGTAAGAATGCTCTATAGTGGAGAAAAAAATGAAACACATCAAACTGTATATTAATTAATTTCTGATGTCGTATGATGTAAATATGACAATTATATTTTTCTGGATTATTACTTGGAAAAAAAAATGCATTTAAGAAAGTGCAAACAGTGGTTTCTTTTTTTGTTGGTATAATAAATTGCTACAAATGTTTTTTATATTAAATCCTGCAAGCGCTATGTGTTGACATCTATGCACGATATATACAATCTGGTAGCCGTATTTCTTATAGTCTCAGTCACTGCAAATTAATGGCCAGACCTGTTCAGAATATTAAAAAGGAGGAGCCTTCTTTAATATGGTAAATATAACACTGATCAATATTTCGTGAAACACGACTCTGATTGGTTGTAAAACAGAAATCATTGAAACGTGATTGGTCATTGACTCATTTGGGGCATGAGTTAAATAGTCATAAGTAACGCCACGAGTGATTTCCAAATTATCGATACATTCACGACTCACGAAGTGAGGAGTGAATTTATCTACATAATTTGGAAATCAAGAGTGGCATTTGTTAGGACTATTTATCGAATAAAATTTAGCTGTTTACTCACAAATCATTATTTAAATATTTATCCATCCATCCATAGTAATTCTGCCCGATGGTAGATCTTTCACTACAATCATAGCATTTTCATGCTATGCTTGCAGCTTTACTAGGGAATTTTAGGTGTGGTAGCTTCCCGTTGCTTTCCACACCGGTGAAGGATGATGATAATGATAAATATGTTGATGATGGCCATATGATTTCGGGGACTGTTTGGGCCTTAACGTTTTCCTGACATTTGTCTTACAGGTGAGGAAAAACCTCACCCAGAATAACTGTCCCTACCAGGAATCGAACCCGGGCCCGCTGCGTGACAAGGTAGCACGCTACCTCAAGACAACAGCGGTGGACTTTAATTAAATGTAGTTATTTTAAAAGATTTATATATTTAATGTAAACGGCGATGTTTGAAAACAAATGAGAAACGATTGGTACGCTTCATTTGCTTCTTTTGTTCGTCACTGCAACCAGATAATATTATTTATTGCCAAAGGAACGCAATATTGTAAGAATGCACTCTAGTTGAGAAAAATCAGACACATCAAACTGTATATTAATTCATTTTCTGATGTCCTATGATGTAAATATGACAATTATATTTTTTTTAAAAAAATACACTTAAGAAAGTGCAAACAGTGGTATCTTTTTTGGTGGTATAATCAATTGCTACAAATGTTTTTATATTAACTCCCGCATGCGGTATGTGTTGACATTTATGCACTATATATACAATCTGGTAGCCGTATTTCTTAGTGAGTCAGTCACTGCAAAATAATACTATGACCTATTCAGTATGTTAAAAAGGAGGTGCTTTCTTCATTATAATAAACTTTATTTGGTAAATTCTAGGCGAAACACGACTGTTATTGGTTGTAAATAAAAAATCATTGTAACGTGATTGGTCATTGACTCCCATTTGGGGCATGAGTTAAATAAGTAAAGTGATCCCACAAGAGGCCCGGAGGCCCTTGGGGTAGTAGGAGGATAAGGCTCCCACTTTTTCTAGACAATCGACACTTTATGTCAGCCGGGTTGTCAGCCCTGCGTGACGGCCGCCTTTACCCCAGAACAAGCGTCTGGTACTCATTTCCGTTAGAGGCTGAGTCGATCCCAGGGCCATGGTGCCGCCAGAGGGTTTGGGTCAGTTTAAAAATCCTGACCCAAACGGGACTTGAACCCTCGACCCTCCGGCTTGTAGCCCAGTGCCTTAACCACTATGCTACGGCGTGCCCAGCATTAGTTAAATAGTCTATGAAAATAAAGAGCTAAAATGAGTTAAAGAAAAACATTTATCAGATAATAAAAACAATAGGGGACATTAGGTTATATTTTTGGATGCGACTATATTTATTTTGAATTAAATTTTAGGAAAAACATCTATAGCTTGCGAGTCGTTAAATGCAACATAGTGTTGTGTGCAGTTAACAAAATTTATTCACCATCAAATAAGAACATTTTCTTGTAATTGCAAGTTTTATTGTATTTTGGTAGCGGAATTGTGAAACGATATATTTACCTCCTGTACTTACCAACACTAGAAACAAACACTGTTCATATATTATCATTCTAAAATAATAAATGTTCGACTGTTTTTTCTAGATATGATAGCCGAAGTAAACTCGATATAAAGATCAAAATTATTCACGTGTGTTTATTTCCTTGCAGGATCGGGTGGCATCGACTTTTTTTTACAATTAAAACACAATGACGTAATGAGATATGTTTTTTTAATTATTACAATTTGTTTAGAAAGGAAAAACGCCTCTAATATCAAAAATACATTAATATTGGGCAATCAAAAATAAACAAATAACCTTTTTTATTTTAAAATAAACAACAAATTCTGAAATTTTGTTTCGTATCTTCACTGTCATATGACCTCTCTTATTTATTTTGGTATACTGGCATTTATGTTCTGGGAATAATGCGGGTATCCATCTTTTTATGTCACTTTGTGACATCCCTAGTGTCTATGCACTCCTTTGACTTCGTATCAACAATTCTTTATCGGTTTGAGATCTGGTCCCTGGGGAGATATTTCTATGACATGGTGATAGTTTACAAACGTGATATTAATATTTTGACCGTCCACTTTTTCTGTTGGTGTCTTGGTAAAATTTAAAACTGTCTGTAATACTCAAGTTTTGAATAAGCTTATGTAGATTTTTAAAAAATCATATTTTTTATTTGGAAGCAATGAAAGTTATTTTACCTAACTAATAAACAAACTAACCAACTAAATAACTAATTCATTGGCAATATCGAAACCGTGCACACATAAGCTCTCCATATATCCTTATCTGAGTTAATGTTTTCCAATCATTTCCTGTATAATCTACTATATCAATAATGTACAACGCACGTTTGTGAAGTGTTTTACAGAATCTAGGAAATTAAAAACCTCGCTATCTCTCTGTTTTTAATAGTTTCCTCACTTCTGTAAAAAAAACACTTTCCAACCTCGCATTGTAATATACTATTTCATGAATACAGCTCTTTGCGAACGCTCTCCAAAATTTGACTAATGACTCTTGGCTTCTGCAATGTTCTAATTTTAAAGACATAACGTTAAAGTTTATTTATTAAACTGATAGAATTCGACGTATTATACGATACTGCGGAACGTTCAAGTCTTAGCAACACTGTTGCTGCACGGACGTATATATTAAGCATGTACAGTCGCGAACAAATATTAATGAAGCACTTGTTCAGGTTACGTAGAATAATAGCTGCACACCTCGACGCCACAGACTGACATGAACCGAGAATACGTGGGATGCCACGGCATTAGTTCGCAAATCATCAACAAACAAAGCAGGTCAATGTTCCGCTGTTTAATATAAAATATTTTGTTTATGTTTCAGGAACTGATATTTTGTTTGAAAAATCTGAGATAGCTGGCCTTAAACTTCTTAAATCAGCCATAACATCTAAATGTCAATAACTATAACATTAAAGAGTTAATTTACTTATAAAATATCTACGATTCACTCCAGAGAATTTGTTGTTATAATCCTAGCAATGGTTCGTGACGAATGAAATTTGTAATGCGATCTTAGATGCGAGTCTTGTACTTATGAGATATAGATCTCAGCCAGTAGGAAGTGTCACCACACGTCATTGCTAACTCCCTCGCTAGCGAATATCAAAGTACAGTCACTGCTAAACATTTTTATAATCTCACTTTAAAAATTAATTAGTATACTGCAATCTTTATCCGTGGAGGAATTATATTCAGTATATATACTCTGTATATGGTTTATATAAGTGTGTTAAAGTTTTAAATAACCACTAAATATCACTTTAATTTAAACCACTAATAGTCTTCCAGTTATTCAACACTTGACATATCTTCATATTCCGTTTGGTCAGTTTCATGTTCACTCTCCTCATCGCTGCTTTCCATACCATTGTCTTCAATTATAGTTTTATCAATTATTTCTTCCATGATTCCATCTTTCTCCCAGTACTCGCGTTCGTTGTCTTCAACTTTATTACACCCATTTTACCCTTCCTTTTTACCAATTTGTTCAAATCTTTCCGGTACAGCATTTCAACGTTTTTAATTTTAAAAGTAACATATTTTACTATCAATCCACTGTTTTACATCTCCCCAAATTAATTCAATGGGATTTAAATCGGGATAATAAGATGGAAGTCACAAACCGCTATGGTTATTTTCGGCTAATATTGTGTCAATAACTTAGGTTTTGTGTGTTGGTTTATTTGCTAAGATAAAATCATATAAATATGTTTTAGTTATATTTTCATCAAAATGCATATTATGTTCAATTAACCAAGACTGCATATATTTTTTAAGCAATTTGATGTTGGGACTACATTTAATTGGGTGTTATGGTACGAAGCGTTGTCAACAACTAAGGCAGAGTTTGGACGTAAATTAGGAATCAACATGGTGCATAAAATTTTGATGTAATTTTTTGGTGTTCATTTGTTTATGGAAGTCTCCTGATTTTAGCTGCGATCTATAAATGAGGAGAGCATTTGGTATAAAACCAAAACCTTCCACCACCATACCCAAATATAAGACGTTCCCCTTTAGATACAGGAACCATCAAACTTGAGCCACTGTCATCATACCAACCTTTCGGACTAGTATGGATACTGTGTATATATGTTTCGCCTTTATATGTTATTGGCCTTCCCTCAGCTCTGTATTTTTTAATTCATGTAAGATATGTTTCTCGAAGGGGACGAATATTATGATTTTCAACATTGCAACTTGATCATTGCAACTTGATCATACTATTTATTGCCAAATAGGATCGCAATATTGTAAGAATGCATCCTAGTGGAGAAAAAATTAAACACATCAAACTTTACATTATAACCAACTTTATAGGTTATTAATTCATTATTTTCGGAAAAATCTCAATAAAATCAGCATTATATAAACACAATTATTGAATATACAATTATCAAATGTGTAGGTCGGAGGAATCTGTTCATTGGTAGATATATTCAACAAATCAAACATTTCTCATGTGATTTCGAACAACGCCGTTTACATTAAATATATAAATATTTTAAAATAAATACATTTATATAATGATTTGTAAGTAAATAGCTTAATTTTATTCGTTAAATAGTGGTAATAAATGCCAATATTGATTTACAAATCATGTGGATACATTGGAAATCACTCGTGGTATTACTTATGATAATAAGTAAGTACAATAAAAACTTTTCCATATTTTTTTTTGTTCAGTTCCACCTGTGTCATTCGACATTTCAGGTATTCTCTCCTGGTAATGGCGTATTGTAACCCACTTCTAAGATTGTGGCGCCTGGAAGGCGGAGTTACGCTGTCCCAATAATATAATTGGGGAAGACGATGAGATATGATGCGCCAGGAGATGCCATAAACCTAAACTTAACCTAATGAGGTGAATATGATATTGATGATAATGAGAGCCAGATGATATCCGGGGACCGTTTGGGCCTTAAAGTATCCTGATATTTTTCTTACAGGTGAGGGAAAACCCCGAACAAACCTCACCCAGGAAAATTGTCCTGAGCGGGGATCGAACCCGAGCCCGCTGGGTGACAAGGCACCTCGAGACCACAGCAGTGGACTTCTGTTATTTCATAAATTTAATTAAATTCAATAAACTTCATTCATAAATATATGTTTCTGTTTGAAAATTATGTTTATCTGTAGAGGGCTTGATAATTTATCGCTCAGATTTTAATACCAGTACTGTGATATTATTGTTAACGTTGAAATGTGAGCACCTTAATTGAAGTTGAAACAGTGTGATATTCAACTTCTAACACCGTTCAGAAAAAAATGAAGTGATGGATAGAGTCGTGAAGAATTGAAGGGTACTGTCATATGAATTAAGAGAACATTGCATCATTGGCTTCGAAATGGGTTAAAAGTAAGTCTAGGATAATATTAACCCTTTCGCTTTAGTTTTAAATTTTCAATGTATTTCCCCACAAATCGGATTTAAGTTACTGTAACTTTTATTGTCTATTTTAAGACATTCAAAACAAACAAATTATAACGGTACTTGAGATCAAAATAAAGGTGAAGACCAAAACTCATTCCTCTACTATTCATAAATGTTAATAAAAGATTACCCTGTCAAGGGATGTACAAAGTATTGCAAAATATATAGCAGCAGAGATAAGCGAGTGTACCTCGTCTTTTGAGGCGAATGGGTTAATTCATTCGAGAGTTGAATCAAATCATTACAGCAATCAAAATATAATGCAATTGCATCTCGCAAGAAAAGAAATCAGCGAAAAAGCATATGAAACGTTTTATAAGCAGGGAATTTCTATATCAGTAAGACATAAGCTTGGTTAACAGTTGGAGTCTGAAAAAAAAAACATTAGCTGCCTTCATGGTTCACAAAAAAAAAATAATGTGTGCTTATCAATCATCACTCCCAATGATGTATCTTTCAATAAAGATCAATATAAAGAAGCAACTTCAAATTTCTCTACTGACACACAATATTTGCAGAAATTGAACCAATGAATTTGTCACTTATTTAAATAACGTGGTGACTAAAATATTGAATAATTAAGTCATTTTTGTGGCTAATGTTCAACGCAAAAAAAAAAAAAAAAAGAATTACTCATAATATTAGTGCACGACATAAAACGTTTATACACAATGAAATTTATGTTTCTCTACAGGGGTCGTGCGTTTATAACATTTCATAAAAAATGGGACTGATTAATAAAACATGGTGGCACAACTTCCAAGCTCTTTGTCTTTTGAAGTTAAGGTGATCAGTACAAGTATTATAATAAGTTAGGAGTCATTTCTACAGAATACATCCATTTCTTACAAGGTCCATCCGAGAGGTTCGTCGTCGTTGTTATTGTTTTTATTGTTACTATTGTTAATATTGTTGTTGTTACTATTGTTACTGTCGTCGTTATTGTTATTATTATTATTATTATTATTATTATTATTATTAATATTCGAGTTTTGCTGTGAAAAAATTGCGATCGCTAATGAGATTTTAATTTATTTTATTTCAGGTGAACTGCTATAACTAATTATTTTAGAACACAGTAGATAACGGCTAAACACTCGGCGCATCAGAAACCCTGTATATACAAATTTTCACAAAGATCGGTTGAACGGTTTAGCAGTCTATAAAGGACAGACAGACATACATATATTCGTTTATACTATATATATGATATAAGAAAAATAAATGCCTGGACGGGATTCGAACCCGGAACTCTGAGTCTGTACCTCAGCGTGTTATCCATTACACCACCAGGCGAATCCAATTCAAACACTTATTTTTTCTTATTATATGTATTATATTCTCCAGTATTACTAGATGTCCCGAGAACTCGGTCTTCACTGCCATCTAGTAGCTGACTATAACAAGTAAGCAAATTAAAGAGAATATATATATATATATATATATATATATATTAGTAGTTTAGTTGTTCCTAGTTGCTAGTGAAAACTCGAAAAGAAAATACATTTACTAACATGTATTAATTTTATTTCTGTTTCAGTCCTATACCGGTATTTCTAAAAGTTCTGAAAGTTCTGAAAGCTTCTTTTTCTTCAAATATTCACACATCAGATGTGAAAACACATACACACGTACTTCCTTCAAGAAACGTATTTCACTTATTACATATCTACTCCATACGTAAGTAAATACATTCTTATAATGCATATTGTTACTTTATAATTCATGCGAATAAATTAAGAACTGAACAGAAATAAAATTAACGTATATTTAAAATTTATAAAGCATGTCATAATTGTCCCAATTACTTGTATGGAGTTTGGTTTCAAACCTTCAAATTACTCTCTGAAAAAAAAAATGCTTTGAAAAGAGATTTTTTTTCAAACCTCTTGTCTTGATTTGTAGATAGAGATAATATGAGATTATTACAAATAACCTCTAGTTAAACAACATTGAATTCTCACGATGATTAAAAAATATAACTAAGCAGTACGTACTGTACAATAATAGGTTAATTAACATGTTTAACCATTCGCGGGCGAAAACCCACATATGGGTCGCCTGTCCTTTCCCTCTCAGGCGGCAACGCATGTATCGGTTGGAAAAATATATCCTACGTTGCCGGCAGTGTATTTTTCAAAAGGTGACAGTAGAATGTTCTTTCTACCATTCTGAGTGGGCAATTTCCGTTTTAATTCAGTTAGAAATATTTTCTTCTGAGGTAATTAGTGGAGTTCTTGGGTAGTGCGTCATTATATAATACGGTGGTTCATTTTTAACATATTTATTTTGTTTTTTCTCGGTAAAATGGCAAAACGAAAACTGAATACAAGTGAGAAGATACTCGTAGAACAAGCAGCGAATTAATTGGTAGTGAAGTTTCAGAATTGTCTTTTAGCGACAGTGAAGGCAATTCTTACGAAATATTGTCAAGTAGTGAAAGTGAATGCGAGAGTGACATAAGTGACACCGCCAACAATAGTGCACCTAGCTGGGTAGAGGTGAGTAATTTAGATTCCGGTCCAACTTCTAATAAACATCAATAGGTTCTTGGGCAAATCCCTGTGTTGAATGCATAACAAAAAGTGAGAGGAAAAAGACAATCTATTTCTGTGAAACTTGTGTGTCAAAACCTGCTCTACTTGCAGATGCGTGTTTCAAAATTTATCATACAGAGGAAAATATTTAGGAACACGAACTCTCCAATCTTACTTTACATCATTCTTAGAAAAATAAGAAACCATAAAAAATGTCCGTCGCCGTGGCTTTGTCGGTAGACCCTACCTTCCACTCCGGCGACCCGGGTTCGATTTCCGGCGGGGTAGGGGATTTTAAATCTCCACCTTGGGTCTGGGTGTGTGTCCTGTCTTGTGTTTGTATGTGTGAATAAGATAAAAATAGGTTAACGAAGTTAACAAAAAGGAATAATAGTATAAACGAAAAAAAAAGTCCATCGCCGTGGCGTAGTCGGCTGAGTCCCTACCTTACACTTCGCGACGCGGGTTCGATTCCCGGCGGGTTAGGGATTTTAAAATCTCCACCTTGGGTCTGGGTGTGTGTCCTGTCTTGTGCTTTTATGTATGAATAAAATAAAAAGGTTAACAAAGGTAAAACAAAAAGGAAGAACAGTGTAAACAAAAGAAAATGAGAAATAAATAAATAAATAAATAGTAGTAGTAGTAGGACTTTATTAGACAAAAAGTAAGATATTTACAATATTATTTACAAATATGGGTCGCACGGGCAGTAAGCCGTACGTGCTGTTGACAGTCCGTTACAATAAAGTAATAATTGGTGCTAGTGTAAAGAAAAATAAACAACAAAAACAGCAATAACATTACAATTACATAAAGAAAACACAATAATAATATTACAATTAAATAATAACACAATAGCATTATACACTAGAAAAACATTAACATTACAATTACATAAAGAAAACACATTAATATTACAATTAAATAATAACACAATAGCATTATACACTAATTAATTTATATATAATTGTTAATAATTAATGGTATTGCATTTTGATAACATATATTTATTCATGAATGAGTGTTGTCCGTATTTTTCGCGTTTTGTCCAGAAATTTACCGAGGTTTATCCAATTTTCTGGATATACCAATAACTCGTAGCATGCCAATCTTTCCCGATTTGAATTTAGAAATCTTTCCGGTAATAAATAAATAAATAAATATAGGCCTATCTATATCAGTTATGAAAATTCTTCCTTATCTAGGTGCACTATTTACATTATTTTTATTATCATCATTATTATTACAGGTATTTTTATTCTTATTATGATTTATTCATATTGCTATTATTATGAGTATTTTGTGAAGGAACGTTTCATACAATAACTTACTAAAAACGGAGTGATCAAAACGTATACAGTTAAACAGGCCAGTGAGACTTATAGCATTTTTCGCAGTGACATTATTTACGTAAAATTATAAAATGCCATTTTGAAGCACATCAGTGATGGATATCAACAAAAAAAAAACAAGGTATGTGTTGTATTTATAAGTAAATGCACAATTTAAGTAGCATTTATTAACATTTATATTAAAATAATTATTTTCAAATTTTACCTTTCGCCTTGGGCCATAAAAATCGTCGCCCGAGAAGGGCTAATAAATTAAGGAATTCGGTGACAACAAATCTCTAACTCAATGGCTCTACCGAATCCATAGGTTCATGGCCTCGCGGACATAAGCTCTTCATAAATCCCTATCTTGAGTTGTTTTCCAATCATCACCTGTATAATCAACTTCTCGCAAATCTTGGTTAATGTTATTCTTCCACCTCATTCTTGGTCAGGGCTTTTTCCCCTCTAGTTTACCTACAACTAGCTTCCATGCACCTCTTTCATTCCCCATTGGTGCCATATGTCCTGCCCATCGCAGTCTGTGAGACTTAACAACGAACCTGAATTTGCAAAATTAGGATTTTTCCCTTCGATAAACGTTTTCTCTTCCTAACAGATAAACTTGTTTTTAATACTTTATTTCCAAATTATGTATTGTTCTTATTACTGTGTCAGGGAATGTGATATATTTATTCCTAGCAGTATTATGTTTGCTATTTAATATATTTATTCCTAGCAATATTATGTTTGCTATTTAATATACAATTTTTTATAGACTGAACTTAAATGTAGTTCAAAATAAGACATGTTTTGTTGCTGTTGAATTCACTTGTGAAATAATTTTACAAAAGTTGCGCGTAATCTTTCTCGAGCGAACTGAAGCCGTACTTGATCCGTACAGTACTTGGGTTAAAGTTCAAAATCCCTCGGGCTATGTATACAATGTTTCAACCTTATACAACAGTGCTCCAAATCCATTATTCTGTTGAAATTAATGGTGTATGAAGTCAAGATTTATACTCTACGAGTAACATTATTTTTTCCACCTTTACACTTTTCAAAAAGTATATTGGGTTTTTAGCCGTAGCAGTTATGTTGGAATATAAGATGACCTACAACGTGAAAATCACAACATCCATATCGGGATAAATCCGAATCGAAAGATAAATGACTGTCCTTAGAAGGCGACTTAATCAAACATTTCAAACTTCGGGTGAACATTCCCCGGTATAGACCTATTCTTGACAAATTCATAAATTTATATATATATATATATATATATATATATATATATATATAAGCTAATATCCGGCGTGCGCTGCTACTCCTAAATAAATGTTAATGTGTTTTTACCACCAGCCATGAGCTGCTATGCTTGCCAGGGAATCTGCTTATCCCAATATTCTTGGCATCAATGAGAGACTAAAATGGTTATTGTGAGTTCTCCCTAGAAGATAAACATGTGCTGTCGCGGACGTTTTTGTAGAGTATCTTGATATATGCAATTCTGTGTACATTAATTCGATGTGTTTGTTATGGTGTAGCGTCAAAATAGGGACTTCATTTGACGTTTTTTTAATATAAAGGGTGATTTTTAGGGGTGAAGGGTTTGAATATCACAACTCACTTATAGCCTTTGTTCATCCCGGGATTCGCCTGAACAATTTGCCAAAAAAAAAAAACATGAAAATCGGATCAGCGGTATGGCCGCGCATAGAATACGAACAAACAAAGAAACAAACCTTGATTTTTATATATTAGATGTATGTGTGTGTGTATATATATATAGATGTTATAACTATATTTTTGACATTTGGCAATGAAGGCAAATATGATATGAAAAGAAAAATTAATTCTTGAATCGGGAATTGAACCCGAGTCTCTAAACTCTGTACGTTTAGCGCTCTAACGACCTGAGCTACCCAAGAAATATGTTTGTGTCGGAATTTTTGTGCAGCTCAGGTCGTCAGAGCGCTAAACGTACAGAGTTTAGAGACTCGGGTTGAAATGTTTGTGTTGGAATTCTTGGGTAGCTCAGGTCGTCAGAGCGCTTAACGTACAGAGTTTAGAGACTCGGGTTCAAATCCCGACTCAAGTATTCATTTTTCTTTTCATATATATGTATATATATATATATATATATATATATATATATAAAGTTAATGATTAAGAAAGTTTTCTTGGGTTTTCTGCGTCATGGATTCAAGGTCGGCCTCTGGCCACATACATATAAATGAATGAATGTATGTCCTTTATTGACTTCTAAACCTTTCAACCGATCTTAGTGCAAAATTGTATACAAAGTTTTAGATGCGGCGAGTATTTAGCCATTATCTACTATGTTCTAAAATCATTGGTTCTAGGTTTTGACCTGAAACGAAAATTTAAAATCGCTCTACCTATCTCAATTCTCGAGGTTTGACAACAAAACCCGGAATATGCTATAAAAATAAACCGGGGTTGGTACCTTCCAAAATTCAGCAACATCCGACCGTTAGAATTGGGGGTTTACTTGAAATCCGAAATTAAAAAAAAAAATACCTATACGACTGGACTGATTTTAATGACACTTTTGTGTGTGTTTGAGTGGGTCCCTGGATAGTATAGATTCGCTACAACAGATGGCAGGGAGGAATTTATTCTTGCGAACTTATTAGTTTGTGAATTGTATGGTAAAAAAGTAACATGTTTTTATCGTCCGGTCATGAAACGAGAATTGAACTTTCAGGCAAGACAACGTCTGCCGGGTCTGTTAGTATGGTATAAATACAAGGTATGTATCAGTTCAGAAGGTAATACGTGTTAGTCATCAAAGGTCAGAACTGAAGCTACTATTCTATTCCCAACATGACGCGCGCTATATATATATATGGTATGATAAGAAAAATAAATGCCTGGACGGGATTCGAACCGGATCTCTGAGTCTGTACCTCAGCGTGATATCCATTACACTACCAGGCGAATCTAATTCAAACACTTCTTTTTCCTATATATGTATTATAAATGGAGAATATAATACATATATAAGAAAAAAAATAAGTGTTTCAATTGGATTCGCCTGGTAGTGTAATGGATATCACGCTGAGGTACAGACTCAGAGATCCGGGTTCGAATCTCGTCCAGGCATTTTTTTTTTCTAATCATACCATATTAAGCTTGCATTGCTCAATGTTAAACATTTAATTATAACATATATATATATATATATATATATATATATATACACACAGATGTAAATGAATGACACCGCACAAATTAACTACGTCTGTATAGACGGGTATTATATAAACATTTTGAGATAATGAACTAACGGTCTACGAATAAAACTGTCCAAGTTATGGTTCAATTTGCAAAATAGTTGGCACGCCACTGATTATTAGAAACTAAAATGGAAATAAGTATGCGCCTTTAGCTCAGTGGTTACAGCATTCTAACTACAGATGCAAATGTAAGATTGATGCATCACGTTCGAAACCATCTACAGTATGTGTACACTTTTTTTCCCCTTTCTTCCTTTATTATGTACGTACTGTAAATTAGTTACGTACGTAAATTTACTTCTAGTTTAATTGTTTTTTCATTATTTTACAGAGTACGGTATTGGAATGTCGGCGCAATACATGAGTTACAAAATTATCTATGTACATATTGTACAGATAATTGTTTGAAAGGTTGTAATAATAATACACATACTTCAGAGTACAATAAGTTTCGGAAATACAATGTGTAATTGTACTTATGTACTTAAATAATGATAGTGCAGTGATTATATGAGTAATAACATGAAGAGGTAAAGTGTATGTACACATGACATACATAACGTTATTGAGAAATAAGAAGCAATATATTTGAGTGAACAAGAAAAAAAAGTAAAGCACCTGCAGACTCATTAGAAGAAAGTGTTCAAAATGGCCACCTTTATTCTCACAAGACAGACGACAATACTCGTACCCCGTTCAACATACCAGGTGTTTCGCGGATTACATCACAGTTAAATACAGAATATTAAACATTGTTTTTGAAAGGCGTCCATATTTGAACTACTTAATTAAGTTTAATAATTTAGTTGAGGAGACTGATCTACAAGGTATCAATTTTATATTTAATATCTTATTACATAACCTCAACGGTGCATTAATATGAATTTATGTTGAGCCCTCAGGGGTCCTCATCTAGGGGATATGTGGATGCGACCACAAGGTGCCCAAGCTGTGCAAAACATTTCTTCCACTTACTTGTGTTTTACACTCTTTTAACTTTACTATCTAACCTCTCTTGGTTAACTCTTGTTTTTTCGACCCCGACGCTATTAGGGCATCCGAGGGCTAGGGAGTCCTTCCTTTCTTCCATTTCTTTTTTCCTTTATTTTCTTTTCTTCTCCAGAAAGCCTGACCAGAGGCTATAAGATGGCAGCCCCATCACTGGTCTTGCCTTCCTTTGGCCAGCAACCAATCGAAGGGACTATTATTATGCTTTCAAGTCTTATATGAGAATTTCCCATAAGGGAAAATTTTCTATAGGATCGTAACAGGCCTTGGCCTAATACTTGAAAGGAAGAAGAAGAAGAAGAAGAAAAAATGTTGAAAATACATCATAACTGTAAAGACTTTCCTTGATGATTTTATGTAATGCGACTGATACTTTGGTAACATCTAATCAGATGATCCCTATTAGGTTCGTCTTCGGGCATATAGGCCGTGGTCCAGTCGTTCTTCTACACGACGTTTCGTCTACTGCTGCGGTAGACATCTTCAGGAGATACTGCTTGCTCTCTGTGAACTCCTGAAGATGCAGCCGACTGTTGAGGAGTTCACAGAGAGCACGCAGTAACTCCTGAAGATGTCTACCGCAGCAGTAGACGAAACGTCGAGTAGAAGAACGACTGGACCACGGCCTATATGCCCGGAAGACGAACGTAATAGGGATCAAGACGCCGGCCGTGAAAGCCTACAGTTATACATCTAATCAGGTGTTAATGTAATAACCAATACGAGAATAGGTACTTTGCGCATGCCTATACTGAACAAATTTCAGTGTCAATATATCACAGTACACACGCTGGGAAAGAAAAAAAACAAAGGAGGAGGAAATAACAAAATTGGCCTGCCGTGATTTGAACCTTCAGTGTCCGAACTCAAATCCAACGCTTTAAACATTAAGCTACACGTTAACTACACAGATTCTGCGTGTTTCACTCTGAGCTAAGGCTCTTTTTGTACCGATGCTATTCTAACCAATGCAGTGGCGTGCAATCATTTGCTAAGTTCGAAATTTTAATGAATGTGATAACCCAATATTTCATAAACGTTGTTGATAAATAATTAGTAATCAGGATCTCGGAATTATTACCAAGATTTGATTTTATTCTAGTATAATTTTCTGTCCTACTTTGCACTTCTATTGATTTATCATAAGTAATGCCACGAGTGATTTCCAAATTATCGATAAATTCACGACTCACGAAGTGAGGAGTGAATTTATCTAGAGAATTTGGAAAACAAGAGTGGCATTTGTTAGGACTATTTAACGAATAAAATTAAGCTGTTTACTCACAAATCATTATTTAACTATAGTTATTTTAAAATATTTATATATTTAATGTAAACGGCGATGTTTGAAAACAAATGAGAAACGATAGGTACGCTTCTACTGCTTCTTTTGTTTATCACTGCAACCAGATCATACTATTTATTGCCAAAGGAACGCAATATTGTAAGGAGGAGCTTTCTTTAATATGGTAATTATAACACTGATAAATATTTGGTGAAACACGACTCTGATTGGTTGTAAAACAGAAATCATTGAAACGTGATTGGTCATTGACTCCCATTTGGGGCATGAGTTAAATAGTCAGTATTAATTTTCGATTACTTTGATTCCCTACAACTTGCCCATTTTCTCTCGTAGGCCATTGGTTCCGTATTTCACATTACTTGTATAATACCCCTCTGTAAGCAGTTAAATTTGTGTGGTATAATTCATTACACTCTGTATATGTAAGAGGGCCTATATATAAGTTTACATTATTAATGTTTCTCATAAGCTTTACTAATACTATAAACTCCATTGTATTATTGTTTTATGTCCAATGCCACAAGGTTGTTATATACGACGCGACGTTTCTCACTTTCTCCGCTGATATTGGCGGAATTTTATTCCATATCTAAAGTTAGGGCACCTAAAAGGCGGAGTTACATTAACCCGATGATATGATCGGTGATAAATTATCATGAAGCTCCAGGAGAGTACATAACCTAAATTTAACCAAATTTTCAGACAATAGCCAATCGTAGGAATAATTTTGTCTAAGGAAACGTGCACATGGTGTGACCGGAAATCGAACTTGGGACCTCACGAACTGCACTGAGGAACCCTTACCACTAACCCATGAGGCTGGTGGAATAGTAATATATACGCTCATAAATTTTGATATGGTATTTAAACTGACCCAAACCTTCTGGCGGCACTATGGTCCTGGGGTCGACTCAGACTCTAACGTAAATGAGTACCAGACGCTTGTTCTGGGGGTAATGGCGGCCGTCACGTAGGCTGAAAACCCGGCTGATATCAAGTGCCGATTTTCTAGAAAAAGTGGGAGCCTTAACCTCCTACTACCCCAAGGGCCTCCTGAGGCCTGTAGTGGGAATAATTTACTTTACTATTATTTAGTTTGCAATTTGGAAATATATTATAGTACTACAGTCTCATCTTAATATAATAAACAATTAGTTAGGAGACTGAAACTATAAGCCCCGAGATAATGGGCAGAAATCCCCTGTGTGAAATCAATAGGAATCAAATACCTTGTGTGAAATCAACTAATCTGTTTCCAGTATGACGTATTCTGCAGATATGTGTTGTGGTACATTTCGAATTTGAAACGAAATTTTATAACTAGGCATGATTTAAAATATCAAGTTATGAAATAGTATATTACGATGCGAGGTTAGGAAGTGATTTTTATAGAAACCCAGGAAAATGTTTAAAAACCGAGCGACAGCGAGGTTTTTAATCTCCGAGATTCTGTAAAACACTTCACAAATGTGCGTTGTACTTTTTTTTTGCACGATGATGTTTACAAAATAATAAATAATAGTAAAATAATAACATTTTTCTTGGAAATATTTGCGTTCATTATAAACAAATGACTAACGTTAACAGTGTGGGCAATGTTATTAGTTGAAACTACAGGAGGCATTACACTAATTATTAAAAAATATGGCGACAAGTACGTACTTGTTGTTTTATATTGTTTCAAATAAAGTTCACTTAATTTAAAATGCAATAATTTGTTTCGTTAAATTTAAATTAACACTACCTTTTGGATATTTTTTATATATACATTGTAAGAGTATCCATAATTCCTCTTCATAGCACTTCCTCCTATTCTACTTCCTTCACAGTAGCCTCTGCCCGCTCCTGGAATCTCCTTCCTCAAGATATCAGTGGTTGCCGCACACTTGGCACCTTTAAGTCACGCTTATACAATTACCTGTTGTCTAATAATTAATTTTTCTCTATATATTTAATTTTATATTATGTCAATCTTTTCTTCGTTTTTTTATATATCTTGTATATATATACTTAATTCGTTAAATTTAGAGTAAATCAAATTACATTATAAATATTAATTGTATTGTATTCATAACTTGTAATCGTTTATATATATATATATATATATATATATATATATATATTGAAATTTAGATTTAAGGCTATTTTTTTGTTTGTATTTTTTTAAAGCTGGTTGAGTGGTAGACAAGGCCTTAAGGCCTTAACTCTGCCAGGTAAAATAAAGCTATTATTATTATTATTATTATTATTATTATTATTATTATTATTATTATTATAAATGGCAGTACCGGTACTTCCTACATCTGGGCCCATGAGAAGGTAGATGAACTACCCAAAATAAAGACAAGTTAAAATCCAGAGTCGTTAATTTGTTCTAACTAACTGGCAATATAGAAACCGGAGGTTCATGACGCGTTGACACAAGCTCTCCAAACATCCCTATTCTGAGCTGTTTTCCAATCATTCCCTGTATAATATACTTCCCTCAAATCATAGTTAATGTTATTCTCCCACTTAATTCTTGGTCTACAAACTGGGCGTTTTCTACAAGAAGCACGTCTTTCATTTGCCATTCGTGCCACATGTCCTGCCCATTGCAGTGTAGGAGACTGTTTTCTACGTGTCATAAAATAATATAACTATGGGGTTCTTGGCTTTACGTGACTGGCTAAGGAAATGAGATCAGGATATTTTCACATAATGCATTAAATCGCCCCAGTCGGTTTGTTTACTTCCGGACGAGAGAAAAGCCAGGTTACCGCTTATCTATCTGAACTCACATTTCAGCACAACAGCTAGTATTACAGACCTCCTATTTGTTTATTTGTTGAAGATTAGGGATACACTCGTGTCACAATAAAATATGTATTCCTTAAATACAATCAATCATTTGAATACAGCCTCGTTCAAAAGACAAAATAGAAAGAAAATCTTCACGTCTATTCTGCCAAGTGCAGTAAGTTATTTTTTTTTCACTCGTGTAATTATATTCTGTGCTACATTTTCAATTCTACTACCAATTGTGTTACGGGTTGTAAAATTATATTAACAACAAACGTTTAAGAACAATAATAATAATAATAATAATAATAATAATAATAATAATAATAATAATAATAATAATAATAATAATAATAATAATAACAATAACAATAATAACAATAACAATAATAACAATAATAATAATAATAATAATAACCAACTAAATAATTCACTGCTTCTATCGAACTCTAGGTTTATGGCCGCGCGGTCATAATCTCTCCATATATCCCTTTCCTGAGATAATGTTTTCCAATCATCTCCTGTATAATCTACTTCCCACAAATCATGGATAATGATATTTTCCATTTGATTCTTGGTATAACAACTGGGAGTTTTCCTCTGATTTTCTTGCAAGAAGCTTCCATACAACTCGTTCAAGCCCCATACGTGCCATATGTCGTGCCCATCGCAGTCTACGTGACTTAACCGTTCTAATTATATCTGGCTTCCTATAGGCCGTACATATCATGTAGCATACAAGTATGTAGTTTTCTACATTCACCTGTTCATCTCTGTTTGGCCCTAAATATTTTCCTAAGAACTTTATTCTCACATACTTGTAATCTCATTTGCTCCCTTAAAGTAAGAGTCCATGTTTTGTATCCATATAATAAAACTGGTAGAATAACTGTTTTATATATTTTCAATTTAACGTTTTATTAAAGGAGTTGGGACGATGGGAGTCCCTGTAATGCATAATAGCATGCATTTCCAGAATTGAGTCTATGTTTAATTTCTTTGTGCACCTCATTCCTATTTGTGATTATTGTTCCTAGATATTTGAATTCAGCCACTTCCTCATAATTTCCCTCATATGATCACACGTAGAAATAAATTATATAATAGAAATGGACAGCTAATGACAAATATTTAGTTTTATTTATATTTACTTCCAGTTTTAATACAGCTTATTAATACCATTGAGCTGTAGGCCTTATTCATTCTCCAAAGATTTGATGGCATGCTCTAGTACAAAATTCAATAGTAGAGGACATAGTGCATCACCTTGCTTCAACCCATTCTTGATTTCAAAAAAATCCGAAAACTGTTTGCCTACACGCAACCTACTCTTTGTGTCACTTAGACACATTCGTATAAGTCTAACTAACTTTTTAGGAATTCCGAAATCCAGCAGGATACTATAAACCTTCTCCCTCTTACTGAATCGTATGCCTTTTCGAAGTCTACATATACTTGATATACCGTGTCATTATATTCCCATTTTTATAAAATCCCTCTTATGCTAAAAATCTGATCTCTTGTACACATGTTTTCTCTAAATCCACATCGATGATATCCTAAAATGTTGTCAATATAGGAAGTAAGTCGGCTTACTAATATATTTGTTAGGAGTTTGTACGAAGTAGAGAGTGATGGGATGCCCCATAGTTATTGCAATCAGTTTTATCTCCTTTCTTACATATTGGTACGATAATCGATTCTTTCCATTTATTTGGAAGATATTTTTTCCAAAATCATACGACGTAACTGACGTATTTTTTCCATCAATTTTCGTCCCCCTGATTTTATCTGTTTTGCTGGGATCCCATCAGAACCTGATGATTTGTACAGCATATCTTCAATTTTTCTATCCCCATTCAACCTCTAATGCACTTTGTTCTGTGACTAGCATTTCAGTTGTCTGTAAATTATCATCTTCATTATCCTATTCTGTATGTACAATTTAAAGCTAATTAAAATATTTAATATATACTTGGAATCTTCAGTCGTATCTCCATTTGTATTTCTAATTATGTTTGTTCTTCTCTATCCTAATTCCCTGATATAATTCCCTGATGTTCCAATTTGTTTTACTTCATTTCAAGATCATCAATCTACTCTCTCAAGTACTCTTTCTTTTTACCCTCTAATAACCTGGTGGTTTCCCGTCTAATAGTATCTAATTTTTCCAAATTTACTTCATTTGGCTCGTGTAGCCAGTTCATTTTTTCTTGCTTTATTTTCTTTACAATGTTGGCAAATTCTTCATCAAACCACTTCTTGTTCTTTCCCTTTTTTTAATAACCAACGCTGAAGATTCCAGTATCTCAATTTATTAACAATTTTGATTCGTTTACTTGCCACGTTTCATCATTCTTACGATAATAATAATAATAATAATAATAATAATAATAATAATAATAATAATTTTAACATTAATGATAATAAATAATAGTAATATTAAAATAATATAATAATGTAGCCTAATAATAATATTATTTTATTATTATTATTATTATTATTATTATTTTTGTTTTCTTTTATTCAATGTCCCAGGTAGTCATTTCGACATTTCTGATGATTTCTCTTAGCATCGGTGTATTTGTAACCCCTTCTGAAGTATGAGCGCTTGAAATACGGGGTTGCGATTCCCCGATGATATGTTGGGTGATGATGATGATGATAATTGTGCGCCAGGAGAATCCTCGATCCTAAACTTATCCTAAGGCGAACATAAATTATGATGATTAAGATGGCTGTATGATGTTCGGGGACCGTTTGGGTTTTAAACTTTGCTGATATTTGTCTTGCAGGTGAGGAAGAAACCCGAAAATATCTCACCCAGGAAACATTTCCCTACCGTGGATCGATCACAGGTCCACTGCGTGACAAGGCAGCACGCTTCCTCGAAACCACAGATATGGACTGTATTGCAGAGTTAAGATCATTAGATATTTTCCACAAATAATCACAAACATAGAAAAAACATATTTTATATTGTATTTATTTTTAGGAAGGAAAAATCCAAGGAGCAAGTCCTCCGGGAGGGACTTTAAGCCGTGGGTCCCGAGTCTGAAGATTTTCGGGCTCGTAAAAGATCCTTAAGCCTAAATGAAAAGGCGTCTAAGCAAAATTTACCGAATTTTCCCGTCCTAGTACTACCTTGGTTTCCTAGATGTCAATATGAGACGGGTGCGCTGACCACGGACCACTCAAAATGACATCTATACGAAAACAATTGTAACTAAATTAGTATAGTTCAAATTCTTCCCTGTAAGGGGAGAGCGCCTAAATCTCTGTAAAGGGAAAAACATGGGCTTACAATACAATTTAAATACATGATAGATATTTAAGAAATAATAATTTATAGTTGAAGCACGTCGTTTATGAATTATGGGAATGGTCATGGTTATCGTTCTTCAATTTCTGACACTGATAAAAACAATCGTACACAAAATGGATGTTATAGAAAGGTACGTTCTGAGTATATTGATCGGTTGTGTGGCTCATTAAATGCTTGACAACTTCACAGCAATTTCCTTCTAACTCTGCCGAGCAGAACAGGATTCTGTTTGATGAGGTTATAATGCAATCGCGTGAGCAGACAACAGTCATCGTAGCTTCTTGAGAAAGTCATTTATGGAATATAACGCATTAATCATACTATCACTATTTTACACTGAAAACTGCACCGTAAATGTTACAATCACGAATGGAAAGTTAAGCGAGCTTCTTAAAATATGAATACTTGCTTCATTTTATCCTAAATTAGACACGTTATGTTGCTCACAATGTACGTAATATTATAATGATATTGTGAAAAAGAAAAATTAATATCTGAACAGGAATCGAACCGAGGACCTCTAGTTCTTCAGACTAGTGTGCAGCCCATTACACCATTCTAGACCTGGCACAAGCATTAACAATTGTTCCCACATATACAAATCTATAATTCTCGTTTCTTCCGTTGCCAGGTAGATGTCAATACCATCGCGGACGAATCGAGAATTATAGATTTGTATATGTGGAAATAATGTTTAATGTTTGTGCCAGGTCTAGAATGGTGTAGTGGGCTGCACACTAGTCTGGATAACTAGAGGTCCATGGTTCGATTCCTGGTTCAGATATTAATTTTATTAATTTTTCTTTTCACAATATCATAATATTATAACATCATCCATTATTGGAAATGTGTTAAAATAACAGTATTGGAAAATGTTAAATGTATTCCTTATCTTATGGTCTTTATACTAATTTTGATTCTTTATCCTGATACATTTTAAGTTTATATTTTTGTAAATAAAATTATAAATTATACTTTAAATATTTGTGCGAGTTTATAATTTTCTGTTTTATTTATTTTTAGATAAGTAAATTAACACATATGCATGATTAATTTTCATGATTCCATTCCGTTATCTAAGTTTAAGCTCTTACTTGATAGGTACGTTTACAAGTCACACATCATCCTGGCCTTAAAATGGCACACCCTGTCCATAGAGGGATTTTAAAATATAAATTAAACACATTCTTTTTTGACCATACAAGGGCACAGAAAGCCTCCCCGAATGAGTGATTCACTCCAAGTCAGACCCTGTTCCGAGACAATACAGCATACATCGAAACACACCATTCACACACATTCATACTAACTATGGCGAATATGATTATCATAATTATGATGGCCATATAATGTTCGGGGACTGTTGTTTGGGTTTAAGGTTACCTGACATTTGTCGAACAGGTGGAAAAACTCTGCAAACACCATCATTCAGGAAAAGTGTCCCGACTGAATATCGAACCAGGGCGCGCAGTTATTGTTACCCCCAGATCACAGCCATCGATACCTTTCATGTTTCAAATATACCAAATCATCAAATACTGATTTCCCATATATAAGAGCAATGATTTTATTAGTAATAATTGTATTTTATTAATAGAGACTAGAATTATTAGCTTTGTGAGTTTATACGGTTTTTAACATTATGTATCTGCTTTCTGTTAATTAATTATCAATTTGACTTAGAGAACGAGATGGAGTGAGGAGAAGTATGGAAGTTAGAAATTTGGAGGAAGAATAAGTTTTAGACAGGAACCTCTGGCGACAAATCACTTTGGATTGAAGGAGAAACACTGTTATTGTGGAATATTCCCAAAAACATATGTATTTGAGTCATATTTATTTGTTCCTTCCTAAGTTGTTTTTCTATTTAGTGCTAGGGTTAAGCCAAAAATTCCAGTATGAATTGTTACATATTTTGCATATTTTTGTAAATTTCACACCAAGCTTACTATAAAACAAATCCTAGTGCAGAATCTTGTGTTACCACACTTCGATTATTGTGACATTATATATAATGATCTAAACTATGCCTTGTCGCAGAGACTGCAGCGTGTTCATAATGCTTGCATTCGAATTCATTTTCAATATCCGCCGTTATGACCATATTTCCGAACACTTTAATAACCTCTCTTGGCTCCGTCTTACTGACAGACGTAAATTGCACTCTCTTTCGCTACTTTTCAAGCTTCTGAATTCCTACATTCCTACTTACCTGGCGTCCAGATTTGAGAAGTTATCCTCCTACCACAATATTGACACTAGGTCACAAGATAGCAGTCTGCTAACAATTCCCTCTTCATAGCACTTCCTCCTATTCTACTTCCTTCACAGTAGCCTCCGCCCACTCCTGGAATCTCCTTCCTCAAGATATCAGGGGTTGCCGCACACTTGGCACCTTTAAGTCACGCTTATACAGTTACCTGTTGTCTAATAATTAATTTTTCTCTATTTATTTAATCTTATACTATGTCATTAATCTTTTCCTCGTTTTTTATATATTTTGTACATATTATATATTTAATTCGTTAAATTTAGAGTAAATCAAAATACATTATAAATATTAATTGTATTGTATTCATAACTTGTAATCGTTTATATATATATATTGTAATTTAGATTTAAGACTTTTCTTTTGTATTTTTTTAAACCTGGTTGAGTGGTAGACAAGGCCTTAAGGCCTTAACTCTGCCAGGTAAAATAAAGCTATTATTATTATTATTATTATTATTATTATTATTATTATAATATTATTGAAACAATATGTAACGTATAAAGCGTTCTGTTTATTATACAATGTAAACACCATCTTTGATGTTGTTTATAAGGGTTTAGGGTTCAATGCTTTATCAATTATACGTATGTTTTGGTAGTGTGTTATGTGATAATGTGCATAGTTATTAAATACAACATGATTTTTAAATTTTTTAAAACAACACTTATTATATCTGGTGTCACTGTTGTCAACCATGTCCACGGTATTGTTATTAATATGGCACATCCTAATTCTTATGGAGTCATCTTCCAGTGTTCTTTTACTGGCACTTTATGAGACATAATCCATCCCCATAGATTATTGACAGGTAGAAACATATATAAATAACATTTTTTTAGAGTTATAAAATATTTTCAATTGGGCAATTTAAAATCTATATCCTCTTCTGATCATAAAAATAACAAATATTGGCAACTTGACTATAATCACCATATTAACACCATGTTTCATTAGTTCATAATTAGTAGACTAAACTATTCAATCTGTCCTGTAGTTGTTTTTAAACAAATAATATTAATGAATCTAATTATTAATAATCATTGCAACACATTTTTCTAAAGCTGTTGGACGCATCACATAGCCTAATATAATAGTATCCAGTGAAATAAATTAATAAATGACAATACATATAAATCACCCCTTCAATTTAGTTGACAAAAGACCTTGACCTTCAAAAGGGCTATTGGAGCCCTAATTGTAATGACAGGCCTTATTAAATGATTCCACCTCTATAATGAAGAATTAATATTTGTAGGAATAACAATTATATCCATCCATAGTAATTCTGTCCGAAGGCAGGTCCTTCACTGCAATCATAGAATTTTCATGCTATGCTTGCAGCTTTACTAGGGAATTGTACGTGTGGTAGCTTCCCGTTGCTTTCCACACGGTGAAGGATGATAATTATGATGATAATGTTAAGGATGATGATGACGATGGTGGCCATATGATTTCGGGGAGCGTTTGGGCCTTAAAGTTTTCCTGACATTTGTCTTACAGGTGAAGAAAAACCAACAATTATATTATAGACAATAATTCAATGATGAAAGGGTATTGTATGTGAAGGGATGAATTTCAGATAATATTAGTGGTTAAAATATTTTTTTAATTAAACTAGTCTCATTATTCATTTGTATTTTTTCTACTACTAATCATTGGTCTTAAAAATATACACATTTATCCTTCGCAAACACTAAATATCAAATTCAGCTTTCATTTCCATGATGACATAAAATATATTTTATGGAGGGGTTTATTTTATTTTATTTTGTAACACGTGTTTATATTTTAAAATCAAATTATTAGTTATCAAATACTAAATCACAATATAGTAAATAATAAAGTACTCATAATTTGGATTGCCTAAAAGTTGTATATGATTACTTTCGGCCATATTTTTCCTTCGGGATGTCTCTCTACAAGGCCCAGTATTAGCCTACAAAACTGGGACTCCATTTGCTCTGTACCTCCCTTCCATAGAGGGAATCAGCTGATGACAACGCTCATTATGCTCATCAGAGACAGCCCCAAAATGTTCAAGGAAGAGGTCTAGATGGAAGTACAAGAACTGAATATTTAATGATATGTTGTATCCAATGTTTTGTATGAATCCAGAAAATCAGTCGCAATATTATTACCATCCAAAAAAAATGATGAATGATTTCGACGCTGGTTTTTATAGTGGATTTAGCAGTTCCTCAAAATATTGATCACCCTATATTAGTAAATTTATTTGCGGCCATATACAAATTATCTTCCTTTAATTTCATGTCACTTATATTACAAAAATTTGATTGGGATACATAAATGCAGCAAAACATTTATCCATTGTTTTATAAAATGTTTAGTAAGCCCCATTTTTATAGAAAGGGAGAACGTGTATCATTCCGGGATCCACTAATTTAATATTTCATATATATTTTTATTCCCAAGAATAAACGTCATGAGGCCTCGTTTCCTTACGTACTGAGAATTCCTATTCTTGTGTCAACATTAGCACGAGAAACAACAGAATTTAGGTTATCCAAGTTGCAATCCTAGAAAAAAAAATACATATACGTGTATAATTCTTCTGTAAGTGTGGCTGTCACTTTATTCTTCCTAAACGACTGGATTGATTTTTATAAAATTTGTGTGTGTGGTTGATTGGGTGCCATGATGATACAGATGCACAATTGAACCCTAAAAAACAATTAGGTTTAGTAGTTTATCTGAAATGAAAATTTAAACTCCTGCAGCGGTAACATTTTTCGACGTTTCACAAGGAAACTCAGCAAATCCTATTAAAATAAACCGACGTAAATATTGTCCAGAAATGAGTCTATCCTAGAATTAGAAGTAGAGGTTACCTGAAGCTCGAAAGTAAAAACTACCTAAATGGCTGGACAGTTTTTGATAAAACTTTTTTCGTGTGTTTACGTGGGTCCCGGGACGGTTTACATTCACAATTTGACCCCATGAAACCATTACGTATTGGAGTTCACCTGAAGTGAACATTTAAAAATATATCTAGCGGTCACAATTTCTGATGTATCACAACGAATCTCAGTATACCCTATTAAAATATACCGAGGTAGGTATTATGAAATAAAAATGAGTGAAATCCGGCAATTAGAAGTGGAAGATTGGCTGAACGCATATTTGGTTTGTTTTAGCGTATAATACAATTTAATAACCTTTAATATTTCATTTATTTAGGCGGAGCAACGGACACCTGGTATTAGCTAGTGGACAGACAAAATCGATATTTAATATCCGTGTACATATATATATATATATATATATATATATATATATATATTGTAGTTATATTTTGCATACTTTTGCAACAGCAATTTCATACTTTGATATTTCTCTTTCATATCTGTGGTATTCCCAACAGGCATTGATGGTATTTCAACGCCATTGTAATAAGTACAGCCTTCGTACTTCCGATGAGCCTGTGAGTAGTCGCCACTTCTCTGATGTAGAGCATCCATAGTTGAAAAAAAAATTACAAAAATGCATGGTTTTTTTTAGAGAAAACATCACTGATATTTCAATGCGATTACGATAAACGCATAACATTTGTGTATTTTTGGAGTTGATTTTAGGCTTTAGTCAGAAAATTAAAGCTCAGCTAACTGTTCAGATAAATTTAAATCCCAAATATAATTTGAATCTTCTGAGTCAAAATGTGAGTTTATGATGAACTACTTACTTCGAACGTCACTCCTTTCTTTGTTGTTCAGTGTGAGGAGAGTTCGAGATATCAAGTAAGGTCATGAAATTGAGGACAAATCGGTAATAGAATCTCTTCACTGTTTGACACAATCATCTTGGTTTATGTCAAATTGTGATATTTAACTGTGTAATTTGCAACCAACTTGATTCATTTAGTGTTGGTTAAGCAGAAATAGCAATCCCTTGAATGATTAATCTGTTCCGTACACATCGTAGGAAATGAATGTTACATATCATGTGCATGATTAAATCCATCCAGTGAGAAGTCTAACACATGATACACACAATGATTTGAAACACAAAATCATAAATGTTACATTCAAAAATAAAATTCTTAATATTTTTTCATAGGTCCTCCGGAAGGGACGATAAAGCCGTGGGTCCAGAATTTGAAGATGTTCATGCTCGTAAAATATCCTTAAACCTGAATAAAAAGGCCTCTAAGCAACGTTTACTGACTTTTCCCGTCTAGTACTACCTTCGTTTCATAGATGTCAGTACGAGGCGGAACGCTGACCATGTGCCACTCCAATGACATCTATATGAAAACAAGTAACTAAATTAGTATGGTTCAATTACTTCGCTGTATGGAGAGAGCGGCTAAATCTCGATGATAGAAACAAGGGCTTACAAAAAAATGTATGAAATATCGTTCCTCAAACTTGAATATTAGTTCACCAAAACCTGTAGGTAGCAGAATTTGTTTGGATAATTCGAAAAGTTTCTTATCATGTTAAAACGTTTATACGACTTACAAATACAAACAATATATATCGGAAAACACTTTACCGTTAACAGACTCTGTATAATTTTAAAACTAACCACTGGTACTCTGTTTAATGAAATTATGCATTATTTCAACGTATTGTAACATGTTTGTACTTGCATATGCTTACACAGAGTGGAACATGTTTCAACATGAATGCGTCTCTCTGGTAACAACATAGAGAATAAAACTACTCTGTCTATAATTTGCAGGAATTAAAACCAAGAAAGTATATTATACATAAATATATTATAAAAAAAACAACATTCACAAAAACCTATGGCTGGTGAAATAACTCTGATTACTTGATTCAATTCAATATTACAAACTGGAATTGGGCTACGTGCAGTTTCTTGTGAGAGAAGTAAAGCTCACCAGTCTGTCTTTCCACTTAAATTTATAAGAAGACATACTTCTAATATGTATGATGTGTACTGACATTTCATATATGTCAATACCTTCATACGATACTCTCATTTTGTTAATATAAACCACACAGGCCTGCGATGACTTTACGGCAGGATATATTTTAATGCAAATAAGTCAAGTCAAATACCCTGATAACGGAACTCTTAACTAATCTTTGCGTATCACGTACAGAGTTTGCACAATTCTACTTTAACACAAAAATGAGAGCGCGCGATCCGCCATCTTTATGCGGTATATACGTGCTGTAATAACATATATAAACACCTAATATATAACACAATTTTATAATATGATCAGTGATCCCTCATTTTATTCATAGTAGATTGTATTGTGTTTAACTGAGGGTAGGTTCATCCTACGTCATTCTCCTTGTTAATTTACACAGTTTCCGGCGAAAAAACTACTGAAACAACAAGTCGCCAGCACATGGGCCAGATATTGCAATTCTAAATCAACATTGTTGCAAAATAATAGTACCTGCACCTCCACCTCCAGCACACAATGATTTAATTTCGTCCCTAGAATCAAAATACAATAATTCGCGTCCTATTAATTAATTAAAATTAAACTATTTGGTACGCGATTTGGGTCTTACAAAAGAAAAAAGTGAACATTTAGGTTCGAGATTTAAAGAAGAAAATATTTTAGCTCCTGGTAAGATATTTTATTGGTATGGTGAAGAAGATCGCCTAGGAAAAGTTTATTAATCGGGAGATTGGTGTATATTTATTGATTCTAGCAAAGTACATCTAAAGGGCGTTCTTCTACATAATGGTAATGAATTAGCTTAGCTAGAGTGCCAGTAATTCAGTCAGTGTACATGAAAGAAACATATACAAACATGTGTACTGTTCTAGAAAAAATTATAATGAACACAAGTGGTATGTGTGATGTGACCTTAAGGTATGTGATATTTTATTGAGGCGACAATGGAGGGTATACGAAATGTCCGTGTTTTTCGTGCGAATAGGACTCAGGAGCCAGGAAAAGGTTACTTATTGGTCGAAAAGGAAACGAATGGTGCCCGGGAAAAAAAATTTAATACATCGTCCATTAGTTGATTCTGGAAAAAAAACCTACCTCATTTGCATATAAAACTAAAATTAATGAAGCAGTTTGTTAATGTTATGGACTAAAACGTCCCTTTTTAACAATATATTGCTAAGAATTATGTTAGCGTAGGAGGCAAATGGGAAGGCAGACTTTTAGATCGCCGCAGATTCGCAAATTATTTGGGGTGTTATTTTAAAACCTGCATGTCTGACATGGAAGTACAAGCTTGAGAATTACGAGGACGTCATAGAGAAGTTTATGGGTAATGTTAAGGGTGATCAATATGAGAAAATTGTAAAAACCTTGCTCGAAAATTTCAGGGCACTGGGGTGTAGTATGTGCTTGAAGTTACACTTCCTCCACTATCATCATCAACATTTACCACAGTGATAACAAGTTCCACCAAGACATAAAAAATATTGAATCGAAGTAACAGGATCGATGGGATCTCTTAATAATTACCTACTATCGTTGGTGTTCGGTAAGAGAAAATCCTCGGCAGGAACACAAACGCCAATAAACGTACCGTTCATTTGTTGCTAAGCGGAGGAGAAAATACATTTAATAAGATATATTAGTAGTGTTTTTATTTATTTCAAACCGTTTTAACTGCACGATTGTTATTGTATCAAGCATTTGTAGTATTTACGACAACATAAAAGATTATGGCTACTTGATACAATGCAAAATGTAATAAATATTTAATTTCAACATGGCAAAAAAATCTTACTTGATACGAGAAAAAACTGGTAACGTATTTTGAATTCAGCACAAAAATTAAGTTCAGAGCCCTGTTAAACCCTTGTGCCGCAGAAAAAAAATTAATCCGCAGGCCTGTGCACTTAACCTTTAAATTAGCATTCTTGAACACTTTAATGAATAATGTAAGCCTCCCATATTAATACTTTTCATATTTAGTTTTTGAAAAACCCTCTATCATCTTACACAAGAATATTGTCACATACAGCATTACATATAGAATCTATTTATAAGCTGTACAAAATATATTGTTTATTTCTTAACAATTTTTAATTTCATTATCAAACTCGTATTCAGAAAATGAATGCATCAAATATCGTAATAAAGTAGATATATATATATAAATCTGGGCTTTTACTTATTTAGTTAAATTTTTTACCACTGCTTTCAGCCATATATGAGCCAAAATTATGACTATTACAAAGATAAATACCGATTAGATAGTATAACTGTCCCAGGATTGATGATCCGGGCAAGAGATACTATACCAGGATTGTTAGCTAAATTTTGTAATTTCGTGGATTTGGACAGATTGTATCTTTCTAAAATTACCATCGCTGCCATTAGGTGATCAATTTTAATAAAAAAAACATATATACAAAATTTCTACTTTACAGTATGTATAATTCAATTACAATTTGAAATTGTTAAATGTATTTACAAAATGTATTTCATCAATTTCGAAAATTTCCCTTTGTTCTTGAGGCAATCCTCTAATGAGGAAAGTTGTATATCATACAAAACCCTTGTACATATATACATAAGGACTTTATTAATCTAAAAGTAAGATACATACAATGTTATTTACAAATAGGGGTCGCACGGGCAGTAAGCCGTACGTGCTGTTGATAGTCCGTTACAAACAGTTGCTGTTTGGTAAAATATACTTAAAACAAAAAAGAAAACATTAATATTAATAATTTTAAGATTAAATATCTTCCTATTCAAAATAAAATAAACAAATATCAATTATTTTAACCAAAGTGAAGTGCCTGAGTTAAAGGGCTATTGTGATAGAATAGATAATGTAACCTCCGTTACCATACAATTACATTATACATTAACTTAGTTATGTAGAATTATTGAGTATTGATGGTATTGCAATCTGTTAACATATTTATTTATTCATGAATGAGTGTTGTTCTTATTTTCCGCGTTTTGTCAAAAAATCTACCCAAGTTTATTCAATTTTCTGGCTTTACCAATAACTCGTAGCATGTCAATCTTTCACGATTTGAATTTAGAAACCTTTCCGGTAATAACTGACGCCTCCAATGTTCTAAATCGTTACATTTTCCTAATATATGTATCTCGTCTTCAAAGCTCCCGCACATTGGACATATTCGCATATCGTGATCGCCGCTAATTTTTTAAAATTTCCATGCCGCTAAACTAAACCTAGCAAACCCTGATCTCTCTTTAAATCCTAGATTGAGTATACAAGATTCTTTTCCCCAAACTTGTTTTAGGTCTCTTTGTAAAAGCAGTGATCGTTTTCCCACACATTCGGCCAAAATATTTTGTCGGTTTATATATATATATATATATAAGTAGGCTTACCTCCTTCTTACTTTTTCTCCACGCATTCTTGCGATTTTCGGTCCCTTTTTCCCATATCCAACCCATCCCAACCTTTTGGACATTACTTTTGTCATAAGCATCTTTCTTGTCAAAAATATTACATTTTGGGCGTATTTAAAGGTGTTGACTTCTGTGATAAATTTTGTTCCTGATGCCAGAACAGTGTTATATAACTTCTTTATCTTGTGAAGTGATGTTCATATTTATTAAATTCATTTTATTACTCCTATGTATCAAATACGGTTGTTCAACTCCAATTTATTAGAAATTTCTATTGTATACAGAAATGTATAATACATTTTTTTTTGTATTTCGGCTTGTAATCTGAACTGGATAAATACTGTTTAATTAGTTGAATTTATAATGTAATAGCGGCAACTCAATTCAGATGTTTGGTATTTAGAGTTGAATTCTACATACTCTCCTTGGCACGTCCAAAACTATTGTGAAGTTGTGAAGTTACCTATTTATAATTTATATTTAATCGTTTTTAATTTTTTAAAATTTGTTTGTTTATTATTTATCCATTTTATGGTAGTTGTATCTAAATTCCTTTTCTAACTGAGTGAGACACATCTCTATTGAGAACAATTGATATAGTACTTTTTAAAATGTGTATTTATTATTTGTTTTATTTATTTCATTTTTTTTGTGTTTATTATTGGATTTTTATTGTTTGATTTGTTGTTGGATTACATGCGTCACTTAAGGTATAGTTATCTGGCCTCCTCTATATTTGTTACATTTGAGGGCTTGTTCCCTAGGATATGCAAACTGCTGAATCTTTACATTGACTATTTAACACATGCCCCAAAAGGGATTCAATGAACAATCACATTTCAATGATTTTTTTTTAAAATTACGACCAATCACAGTCGTGTTTCACCTCGAATTTATGAAACAAGTTTATCATATTAAAGAAAGCTCCTCCTTTTTAGCATTTTGAATAGGTCATAGTATTATTTTGCAGTGACTGAGTCTCCAAGAAATACGGCTGCCAGATTGTACATATAGTGCACGAATGTAAGGTGCTGATAGTGCTTGCGGGAGATAATATAAAACATTTGTAGCAATTGATTATTTAAAAAAATAAACCACTATTTGCACTTTCTTAAACGAATTATTTCCCAGAAAATAATGTTGCAAAAAATATAATTGACATATTCATATCATAGGACATCAGAAATTAATTACGAATTGGTTATAAATTTCTCCACTAGGGTGCATACTTACAATATTGCGATCTTTTGGTAATAAATAATATGATCTGGTTGCAGTGATGAACAAGCGTAACAATAGTTTCTTATTTGTTTTCAAACATCACTTCTCTTTTGTTTTTAAACATCGCCGTTTACATTAAATGTATACATATTTTAAAACACGAGTAACTATATTTAAATAATGATTTGTTAGTAAACAGCTTAATTTTATTCGTTTAATTGTCCTAACAAATGCCACTCTTGATTTCCAAATTCCAAATTCTCTTGATAAATGGCGAATGACTTGTGGCATTATTTATCACAATTTAACTTATGCCCCAAATGGGAGTCATTGATCTATCACGTTTCAATGGATGTTTTGCACTGCATTCTGTCGTATTTATAGCAATGGTGACCATGATTGAACGATACATTTCTTAATTTCAGGATTGCCAGCCTATAAATAACTAAACTGTAATATTACAAATTACCTACCTAGTGCCCCTTGTGTATACTACGTAAATGTATATACAAAACTATAAATTGAAAATGTAGTGTTAATATATATTATACGAAACAAATAACTGCATTTTAAATTAACTGAAATTTATTTGAAACAATATAAATCAATAAAATCGTACTTGCCCATATTTTATATCTGATTGGTGTCATTGCCTGCTGTAGTCTCAACTTAATTATTTTCAGCATTTACTGTGTAAACATTGGCCAGAATATTAACGTTAGTCAGTTGTTTATAATGAACGCAAATATTTTCAACAAAGTTATTATTTTATTATTATTTATTATTTTGAAAACACCATCGCGCAAAACGTAATGTTCAACACACGTTTGTGAAGTGTTCTATGGAATCTCGGAAATTAAAACCTCGCTATCTCTCGGTTTATAATAATTTCCTCGCTTCTGCAAAAACAACTTCACAACATCGCATTGTAACATACTTTTGTTTTACAACCAATGACAGTCGTGTTTCATCTCGCTATTTATCGAATTCTCTTTAACAGCTCCTTCTTTTGTGATAAAGAAAGATGCTTTTTAGTTTCTGAACAGGTCAGAGCATTATTTTGCAGTGACTAACTCTCCAAAAAATATATATTGAATATAGCAGATCCTTTCGACCTACACATTTGATAATTGTGCGTTCAATAATTGTGTTTTAAGTAACACTTTATTGAGTTGTGCATAAAAAAATAACCTATAATGTTGGTTATAATATACATTTTTATTTGTTTTTTCCTCCACTAGAGTGAATTCTTACAATACTGTTATCCTGTTTGGCAATAAGTAATATGATCAAGGTGCAGTGAATAAACAAATGAAACAATCAAAAATTTCTGTTTTTTTTTCAAACATCGCCGTTTACATGAAATATATAAATATTTTAAAAAGCCGGTAACTATATTTAAATAATGATTTTTGAGTAAACAGCTTAAATCTATTCTTCAAATAGTACTATCAAATGCCACTTTTATTTTCAAATCCTCTAGATGAATTCAGGAGTCACTTCGTGACTCGTGAATTTATCGATCAATTGGAAATCACTCGTGATATTACTTACGATAAATACAGTTTGTTGTCCTACAAATTAATTGATTTGGGTATTTGTTTAATCTCCTATCAATATACATTATTTGCTTTTAATCTCGCCAAATTTACATTAAGAACTTGAACATTATCAATACAAAATGAAACTGACGATTCTTATAAATATGAGCTATTTTCAGTATTACTAGATACTCCATGTATATTATATGATCTGAAGATTTCTGTAAGGAAAACGAAGACCATGGCTTTCAGAGGAAGAGATCCAGTGAGATCCAAAATTATTTTAGAAAATCAAAGTATAGAACAGGTGTCTAGTTTCAAATATTTGGGCTGTGATGTTGGCTACAATGGAAAGAGATATTGACTCCAAAATAAATAAATTTCAGACGGTGTGTGGAACAATACAGAGAACATTCAAAAATAAAATTAGAAAAGAAACCAAGATAAAAATGTATAATGTTATGGCGGTTCCCACAATATTGTATGGATGTGAAATTTGGGCTCCAGTGAAAAAAACAGAAGGATACAATACAGACGGTGGAGATGAGGTTCCTGAGACAAGTAAAAGGATGTACAAGACTTGATAGAATAAGAAATGAGGATATAAGAGAAGAATTGAAAGTACAGCCTTTATTGGATAAGGTCACGAATTACAGACAGAAATGGATTGATTATATGGATTGAATAAGTGAGGAGAGATATCCATTGTTAGCAAGAATTTATCAAGCACGAGGAAGACGTGATGTTGGAAGACCTAGAACACGTTGGACTGATGCATTATGAAGTCGGAACGGGCAATTGCCTAATCCCTGGAGCGATGATGATGACTAGATACTCCAGTTCCGTGCCGTAACTAAGTGTTTTCAGCGATAATACATTGAGAGTGAGCGGAACATGCGGTGGTTCGAGTCACCATAGTGGATAGAACTTTCATGGAATTTGGACAGTACGAGACCAGTAACTGCCGTCCACCCTGAGGAAATTGGGTAAGCTACAATAAGTAGCTGTTCCAGCCTGAGGAAACCAGCTAGAGCGCCTGGAGACCCGACATGCTGATCAAATATCACCCGTATATTGGCTGTATGATCGTCCACCTCCGATTACCATGTGGATATAAGGGCGGCAAGTCAAATGTTTTATAGATCAGTCGCGCCTTTTCGGATGCTAAGGCTTGTTTTATATTATAATTTTTTAAAAATATAGTTATCACCGTCGATCTTATTTATTTTAAAAACGGTTCGTTAAACTGTGGTAGTGGCTTAAATACCGGTACTACATCATCATTATTACTTACTTTAGTTAACAGTGAAAACTGATTCAAACATATCATTGTTAAGCACGTTACAAAATGGAGTAACATTAATTGATTATCATGTGATTTTATTTGTAACATTTTAATAAACTTTAATGTCTATAATTTGGTAAATTTAGATAAATGTATTTATATCTAACCCTAATTCAGATGCTGCTATTCCATTCTCAGTTCGGTGAACCTGTTTTACTTAATACAGAAAAAAGTATTTTTAAATAAGCAGCAAACAGTAATTTTAGTCCTGCAGGTATATTATTATTACATTTTACTATTTCGTGTTGAAATGCACGTTTTCAAGCCTTGTTCAATTTCCCTGGTGATGCATACGTAACACATATTTATGATTTTACTCTACGTAATTTATTCTATTCTATGTTTACATAATTTTTACAATTATAGCATGTATAATCATCCCATCCTTTATTATTTTATACTTTTTATGAAACTCGCTGTGTGATTTAACAACAGTAAGTAGTAATTTTTTTATTAACAAAATATAATTTTTGGTTGCTCCATTATCTTGTCAGTATTATTGCCGTTTTTACTACAATAAATGTATTATTATTTTTAATTGGGTAAAATTTAGTTTATTATAGGCAATTTTATTAAGTAGCTTTTTGTATGAGTTTAAAATTCTTAGAATATTTTTTTTTATTTAGGAATATTCCACATTACAGTGTTTCTCCTTCAACCCAAAGTAATTTGTCGCCAGAGGTTCCTGTCTAAAGCATCTTCTTCCATCAAATCTCTGGCTTCCATACGTCTCTTCACTCCATCCATCCATCGTTCTCAATGCCTGCCTCTTCCACTTCTTCCATTAGCTTTCCAATTAAGGACCTTCTTTGGTATTCTCTCTTCTTCCATTCTTATGAGGTGCACATACCATTTTAAACGTTTTTCTTCTATTTTTCCTAATATGTTTTTTTTTAAACTTGCATAATTTCCCTTATTGTGCTGTTTCTGACCTTATCCCTTCTTGAAATTCTTGTGGATCCCCTCCAAAAAACTATTTTTACTGCTAACAGCTTGTTGGCTTGTTTTCCACTTACTGTCCTGGTTTCGGAACCATATAATAAAATGCTTGGTAACAGAAATTGAAATATTATTTTCTTCGTTCCGTATATTATATTTATATTCCAAAGCACTGAGTTCAACATACCAATGGTTCTTCTTTCATCAGTTATTCTTCTTTGAATTTCGGTAGTTGAGTTGTTACTTTCATCTAAGATAGATCCTAAATATTTAAAAGTTTTAACATTACGTATTCTTCTTTAATTACATTTTAGCTCATCTGTTGTATCCAATGAAATATTAACAACTACTAATACAATAATATATATTAATAAGAACTGCTGTAATATATGTGTGGATTATACTGACAAATAATGCATCACTAATAGTAAACACAAGGCCATCTCTTAATGGAGTGTATAAGTTAAGAACAAGTTTCGATTATTTATTTAGAAAACCGTTCTAAATTTGTTTGCAGTGTAGCTTCAGCTGGGAAAATAAACAAGTATACTATGTCTCTGATTCATTTATTACGTATCCTACGAGGAGTGACTGGGATGTGAACTCAAAACCCAGATATAGAGGACGGAGCAGCCTTAAATTTCATATTGTCGTAAATTTAAAACCGTCAGTTGTGTAGTGTTTTTGGTACGGTTTCGAACATCCATCGGAACATCGATCGGCAATATAAAACCCCGTTTCGTCAAGCCTAAACCCTAATTACGTGATCAGTGTAAAAATTAATTCAATAATATACAATGTCTAAGAAGATAAGAGTATGTCGACCGATGTTCTGTTACGCTTGGCGGATACCACCCCTACGCAGACATTCAAAACTTATTATAGTATTGTTAGTGAGCGTTTTCGTTGAGTGCACCGATATTACACTTACATTACTTGGACATATCTCATTGTTTTTCATATTTTTATAAACTGCCCATGTTCTGAACACTTGCACGCCCTTATTAATTTCAATGTATTTAAGAACGTATCAACACTTTTAAAATTCGTATTAAAGCACTGTTAAGGTTATGTAATAAGATTTTAAATATAAAATTGGTACCTGGTACGTCAGTCGTCCTCAACTAAATTATTAAATAGTTCCAATATAGAGGCCTTTCAAAAACAAAGTCTCATCATCTGTATTTTAACTGGTTAAAAATTAAAATTTTGTTCAGGACGACTGACGTACCAGGTACCAATTTTATATTTAATACATTTAAGAACGTGTGTAAAAACATACAAGGGTTAAAAATTGAGATTGATGGAAAAATTATAGAATAAGTGTCTGATTTTTCATACTTAGTGAGTATATTTTCAGAACATATGAGTTACTGATTCAAAATTACAAAAGAATACATTAAAATTAATAGGATAATAAGAAGACATTTTGGTAAACAGTTGAAGACAGATACGAAACTAAGATTAACCTCAAAATTGGCATCCCAATATACTCCAACTAGACATAGGGACCATGGAAGAACCAAATCATCGATGAAAAGATCAAGACCTTCTTCGTTAGATTTACCGTCACAGGTCATATGGCCTAAAACGTATTTGTTCATGCTGATGATGATGACAACAGCATTCCTGTACGTAGGCCTACAGATCGACTATTTAAGCTTCGACTGGTTCCTTCACTCAGGGCGGCTTTTAATACAAGAACGATATTACCGAAAGCATCATTGGGATATACATATAGGGTGTAAATGAATTATACCGCATAAATTTAACTACGTATAGAGGGGTATTATATAAGCATTTTGACATAATGAACTGATGGTCTACGAGGGAAAATGGGCGAGTTATAGGGAATCAAACTAAACAACATTTGATACAGATAAATCAACAGGAGAGCATACTAGGAGAGAAAATTATACTAGAATAGCTTCATATCTTAGTATTAATTCCGAGATTTTGATTGCTAATAATTCATCAACAACGTTTGTGAAATATTGGGTTTAAAATTCTTTAAAATTTTGATCTGAGTAGATGATTGCACGCCACAGCACCCTGGTTAGTAGAATCGGTACAACGTGAGCCTTAGTACAGAGTGAAACACGCAGAATCTGTGTTGTTAACTTGTGGCTTAATGGTCAAAGTGATGGATTTATGATTCGAACACTGATGGTTCAAAAAACGGCAGGCGACTTTTTTTCTTCTTTCTTTCGTTCTTTCTTCGCTATGATATGTTGGCACTCAAATTTGTTTAGTATGTGCTTGCGAAATATTCCTATTCTCCTATTGTTCACTGCGTGTATACTGTGATATGTTTACACTGAAATTTGTTAAGTATGGGAATGCACAAAATTCTTATTCTTCTATTGATTACATTAACATCTCTACAAGAAAGCATCATGGAACATCTTAACAGTTATGCTGAACTAGCCGATATGCATCTGATTTAAGCACAAGGTAATGGTGTAATACCTGCTGCCATGTACGCGGAGCTGTATCCGGATAGACGCCATCCTCACCGAAAACCTTCGAGTCAGTTGATATGAGTTTGCGGGAGCATGGGATGTTGAAGGTAAACAGAGAAGACGTCGGTGCAATACCTACGCGCCGCACTGTTGATTTTGTAGAAAATGTTCTTCATAGGGTGAAAGAGGAACCTTATACTAGTACTCGTGCTATCGGACGTATAATGCGTACGAACCATCAAAGTGCATTTGAAGTCCTGCATGAAGACCAGCTCTACCCCTTTCATCTGCAAAAAGTATATGTCTTACAGCCACTGGACTTCACTCAACGGGCCCAATTTTGTAACTGAGTTTTCCTGCAGCCACCGCACTTCCTCTGTATTATTCACTGATGAAGCAGTATTTAATAGGGAGGCTGGTTCTGAACTCGAATAACAGTCATGTGTGGGATTATGAAAATCCTCATGCCATTTTCCAGAGGCGTCACCAGCAGAGATTTTCGGTGAACGTATAGGTAGGCATAATTTCTGACCACATAATTTGGCCCTACCGTCTTCCCGAGAGATTAAATGATGTCATTTATAAGACTTTTTAGAGCACGTCCTACCTACATTACTAGAAGAAGTTCCTCTACACATTAGGATTAGTATGTGGTTTCAGCACGATGGAGCTCCTCCCTTTTCTGCCGAAATGTGCGAAATCATTTGGATGGAGTATATTGTAGCCGTTGGATAGGAAGAGGTAGTCCAACTGTAGTGCGGCACCTCGCTTATTTTTTGCGGGGACATCTGAAAACACTGGTGTATGCGACCCCTGTTGAAACAGATGAACTGTTAGTTGCACGCATAATCGCAGCATGTGAGATGATCCGTGAGACACCTGGTATCTTGAAGGGTGTTCGAGAATCCTTTCGCCTCCGATGTCATCTGTGTTGTGAGAATGGAAGTCCCCAATTTGAACAATTTCTTTAATGAGTCTGCAGCTGCTTTACTTTTTGTTCTAGTTTACTCAAATGCATTGCTTTTATTTCCCAATAACATTATGTATGTCATGTGTACATACACTGTACCTCTTCATGTTATTAATCACTGCACTACCATTTATCTAAGTACGTAAGTACTGTACAGTACAATTACACATTTTATTTGCGAAACCTATTGCTCTCTACAGTAAACGTATTATTATTATTATTATTTCAAACTTCCAAACAATTGTCTGTACAATACGTACATAGATAGTTTTTTAACTCTTGTACTGCGCCGAGATTCCGTTACCGTATTCTGTAAAATAATTAATACACAATTAAACCAGAAGTAAATCTACGCACGTAGGCCTAACTAATTTACAGTACGTATTTAATAAAGGAAGAACAAAAAAATTGTACACGTACTGTAGGGGGTTTCGAACGTGAAGCATAAATCTTACATTTGCGTCGGTATTAGACTGCTATAACCTCTGAGCTAAAGGTGCATTGTTGTTACAAGTTACAGTCTCTGTATCATATTATTTTTATTTTAATTTGAAATAATCAGTGGCGTGCCAACCATTTTACAAATTGAATCATATCTTGGACATTTTTATTCGTAAACCATTAGTTCATTATCTCAAAATTCTTATATAATACCCCTCTATACGTAGTTAAATTTATGCGGAATAATTCATTTAGAGCCTGTATATATATCCTATTCCACTGGGAATTCCAGTTTGAATTGGGGAGAACGACAAGAAACGCCACTGTATATATGATACGTTAGATATGTATGTGTAATTGGTTCTTTATAGAAGCAAATATGACAAAACTTAGAACACTTTCGCAATGTTTAATTTCATTCATATATTTGCTGGAGTTACTGTAAGCCGCAAGAACTTCCTTTGAGCTACCGAGTGTACAGAAATTAAATCACAAGGAAGCCCGTCACGCATAAAATACGAAAACTAAGTGAATTACTCAGAAAGTCGAATTTGTGTTCCGATTTTATTTGTTTAAGTAATTTTGATAATTTAATTCGTTTTGATAATGAGATCTGATATATCATCTACAACATTTCATCCGGGAAATTGTAGAAAGTACTCCACTAAAATTTCAGTTTTCATATTAATCCAGCTCTTAATGAACAATTTTCCTAATTAACTAACTCTATATTACTCTTCTTATTAAAATCTTGAATGTGAGTTTTATTGAGAAAAAACAAACAAAAGTCTAGGTTGTAAGGTTAACTCCCACATTGAAGGTAGGATTCTACTTATTTTTGGATGCCATCTTTCTCCTATAATCTCCATACCACATACCTAGTTTTATTCCGAAAAATCTAAAATTGCTGAAGGGCAGGTTTTTTTTGTAATACGCTTTAAGTTAACCTCCCTTCCTGAGTGTCCGAATTTACAGTTTAACGACCTCGACGATAATTTTCTTATTTATTTATGCCGAGTTCATTCCGAAAAAAATGAAAATCGTAGTTTCTATACCGTTGACGTATTTTATGTATATGTATACATATACACACAATTTGTTCATGGCTGTTTTTTGTGTGTCTACTAAGAAGGGTGGATGATGATTTGCGATTTTTTTAATATCATCGGAATTCGCTAACTATGTTTCCTCAGTAGGCCCACAAAAGAAATCCAAAAACCGTTCTCATTAATTAATATTAATATATATATATATATATATATATATATATACATATATGAACGTTTTCTCGGGTTTTCCGCGTCTTGGATTCAAGTTCGGCCTCTGTCCAATGATTCCGACGTTTTGGCATGATCCCATATGCCATTATCAAGGAATGAATAATTTAGATTTTTATTTATTCAGCCTGGTGGAGTTAAGGCCATGTGGCCTTCTCTTCCACTCACCAGCGCAAACATATATTACATCAGAATATAACAATCACAATGAACTCTAATATTAAATACTAAATACAAATTTGATCAAAAGATAATATCTATTATATTACGATCTATAATGCAACCAGTTAATGTTAGTTAAAATTAAGACTAAAACTAATAATAAAGTGTATACAAGCAAGATATATTAAATTGCCCCTGTCTAATGTTTATAAAAAACAAAGAAAATAATGGATATAGAAAACTAATTTTACGTTTGTACAATATTTAAAACAAACAAAAGAAAATATTTGTTAATTTAATATTATTTTCATAAGTAATTAAATTTATTAATTGTTAAAAGAAAGCTATCAGTGAGGTGTATAAGTTAGTTTGTTATTAAATAATTCTTTAATTTGTTTTTGAACGATGTTATAGTTTGACAGTCTCTGACATAGGTCGGAAGGGAATTCATGTTTTGGTAAGTGAGACCGTAAAAAATAATGAATGACATACAGTGTGATGAGGAGGGATATAAAGGACTATGTGCTGATGGGATCGAGTGTCAAGATTATGTGTGTCGGATAGTCTGATGAAGCGGCGTGATAATTAATTAGGCGATGATGTGTGAAGGATTTTAGAATAATGGCATGTGGGATCATGCTGAAACGTCCGAATCATTGGCCAGAGGCCGAACCTTAATCCAAGACGCGGAAAACCCAAGAAAACTTACATATTCATACTTATACCCGCGAAAATCTGCAACAGATATATATATATATATATATATATATATACATACATATCTCTATTTTCCCACAAATATATACCGGAAATATCCTTGAAATTGGTTGAAAAAAATTAATGTATATGTATATATATATGTAAAAGCATTGCCGGTAGCATTTCATTTTTTCAGAGCAAAACTCATCATATAGTATTCTATTTAAAATGTCCGGCTGCGTTCGATAAACATTACATTTGCAACATTAGGAGGAGTTGTGAACCGGAATAAAGCTATTTAAAATCAGTATAGCGGTGACAATTTCCAATATTTTGCAATGAAACTGAGCATTTGCTACTGAAATACTATAAGGAAGGTGTTCTCTAAAATTCACCTAAATCTTACACTTACAAGTTTACATGAAACCAGAATTTAAAAAAGCGCTCAACCACTCTTTTTCCGCAATGTAACACTATGAATGCAATTTAAATGACAGAAGAAAGTTGTATTCCGCAAATCAGAAAAATGCAGCTATAAATTCAACTTGTATAGGAATTCGCTTAGTTTACCCAATTTCTGTGTGATATTTTGTTTTCATTATGCAGAATTGCGACTTCTTAAAATGTAATTTTAAGCATATACAGCTTTTGAAATAATTGATAACGCACACAATTTTAAATCTCAAAACGAAACATTTTCTTATGATCAGAGGTCAGCTATTTGGTTCACAAGTGCACAACTACATGAGAAACTAACATCCGTTCTATTTCGTTGTGTGTCGTTCAAGGAAAAATAATTTTGCGTAAATAAGTAGTGTGGTAAATGTTGTAAATAAAACAAAGCAAACAATTTAAAAAAAATGAATTGAAACAAGGACAAGAGAGAAAGCATGAAAGCAGGATCGAACACGTGTCGTCTTGCATAGGAAACAGACGTTATTCCACTAGATCACAACAGTCCATGCTAGAAACAATCTGTATGAAGAAATTCAATACTCTAAGACTTGAAATTAGATATTAAACGATAAGAAGATAATAGTGGGAAATAATGAAGGCAAGAGGGTACCCGGCTCAAATTACAGAAGGAATTAAAAGTCTTCATAATGGCACGAAAATTACCCTTAATTTAGATAATTATTCCAGAGAAGAAATTTTAATAAATCAAGGAGTTCAACAAGGATGTACATTATCACATACATTGTTTAATATATATTTTGACGAGGTTATATGAAAATGGAAAACATTAAGTCCCATAGGAATACAAATTAATAAGTAAATGTATATGAATATTTTAATATATGGAGACTATCCGGTAATTGCTTTTTCCTCACCTGTAAGACAAATGTCAGGAAAACTTTAAGACCCAAACGGTCCCCGAAATCATATGGCCATCATCCTTATCATTATCATCCTTACCACTAGCATCATCATCCTTCACCTGTGTGGAAAGCAACGGGAAGCTACCACACCTGCACAATTCCCTAGTAAAGCTGCAAGCATAGCATGAAAATGCTATGATTGCAGTGAAAGACCTGCCTTTGGGCAGAATTACTATGGATGGATCCGGTAATTACGTAGAAGTCAGAGGATGATTTACGAAGAGCCATTTACATGTTGAATCAATTAAGACTCTCTTATAATCTCAAAGTCTCAACTTCAAAAACTAAAATTATGGCTTTTCAGGGCAACGTTCCTGTCAGAGCTAAAATAGTAATCAATAATGATATAATAGAACAGATAGCACACTTTATCTTGGTTGAGATATAACATATGGCTATGATTGGAATATACATAATAAAATTAAAACCGATATCAAATAATGTCTGGCACCATACGATGAACCCTGCGAAAGTGAAACTCAGCTCAGGTTTTATAAAATCATCTGTGCTCCTGTTCTTTTATACGGACCTGAATATTGGGTACTTAAAAAAAAAAAAGATATCTCACACATTCAAGCCACTTAAATGAATTTTTTAAGATCCGTAAAAGGATGTACACGCATGGAGAGATTACACAATAAACCAATAAGATATTAACTGGAGATATTTTCAATAATCGATAAACTAGACGAGCACAAATACCAATGGAAAAAGAACATTTAGACAGAATGGACAATACAAGATTACCCAAAAAGATCAACACCTACAAATCACACGAAAAAGATATTTGGGACGACCAAGGAAACGATGGACTTGAGACTGGAACAGGTCGCATTGACCTAATCCTGGAGAGGAAAAAGAAGAAGAAGAAGAAGAAGAAGATATTAACTTAACTTAGTTTAAATTAATCAAACGCGTTTTGCATTTATTGTGGAAATAAGTAATCTTGTTATGCCTTGTGTTTCGTAAACAAAGTAATGCGATGTCACGATCGTTATTAATTTTCTAATTTTCTATACATGGCTTGTTTCCTTTAATTAATTAATTTCCCTACATATACTAACATGTTTATTTAATAAAGCTTGCTAACATGTAGGCATTATGAAACTTAACGACTTTATTAAAAAATAAAAAAAAATTCTAAAATTTTATAAGCTACTGGCAGTTCCATTGTGTCATATGGATCAGATAGAAGATTACTAGAAGCATCAAAGATGAATTTCCTCAGATACGTTGCAGGATATACTCTAAGAGACCACATTCCTAGTGAAGCAATTAGGCAAGAAAACAAAATTTTAATCTAAATGAAAAAATACAAAACTGTAAACAAAAATGGCATGAACATATTTTAAGAATGGACTCTTCTAGGTTAAAAAAGAACAATCACTGTTGTACAAACCTCAAGGCTATAGAGATGTGGGACGTCCTAGAAGACGACGGGAAGGAGCATTCTGAGAGCGGAACAGGCCGACGCCTACTATGAAGAAGATGATGATTATGACTTATAAAATTGCACCTGTCCAGAATCGAACACGAATCCGCGTCTTACTAAGAGAGCATCTTATCTACTGCTCCACTGCACTGAAGCGAAAGATACGAATACTACATGAAGAAAGACTTAGGCAGCCCAACTTACAATCAAAGAAGACAGCTCACGAACACCTTAATGGTGTGAAGAGCTTTTCAAAACTCTATAATTTCCATCATCAAGAAGAGTTGCGTCATTTCTTTTTCGAAGGCTGTACCTTCCCTGACTCATTTGTCAAAAAAATACAATTTCTTCAGTCTAGTCAGTCTAAAGGTAATATATGCAATATTAGTATAGATGCCTAAACAAGTTACGAGTAAATTACGTATCACTGTAACTCTAATGTTCAATTTTTATGTAAAATTATGCGTTCGTAGCAATGACATCTTTACCATTGATTTTAAAAGGCACCGATGAAATAGTGCGGATTATTTACTATTTTGTACAGTGGTCCTGTTAAATAACCCAGTTTCATAAATTTTTAAAACATATTTGTATTATTGTTATGGATAGTAAACTTTATCACAGCTATACGTTTAACTGGTAGCAATCTTTAAATTATTACTAAAATAACTAACTCACTGGCATTATCGAACCCGTAGATTCATGTCCGATGGGCAGAAGCTCTCCATATATCCCTGTCCTGAACTCATGTTTTGAAATAATCCCCTCTATAATCTACTTCCCTGATATCATATTTAATTCACCTCATTCTTGATCTACCAATAGGAAGCTTTCCCTCTCATCTTCCTACAAGAAGCTTCCATTCACCTCTTTCATTTCCCATTCGTGCACATGTCTTGTCCATCGCAGTCTACGAGGCTTAACTGTTCTTATTATATCTGAATTCCTATAAAAATCATATAGCTGATTTATGTAGTCTTCTCCATTCACCTATATGTTCACCCCTCATTGGTCCGAAAATTTTGTTAAGGACTTTATTATCAAATACTCATAATAAATTCTCCTCTCTTAAAGTAAGAATCCATGTTTCACACCCATATAATATAACTGGCAGTCTAAAGTTATTTGAGAGACGTTGGGCCGGCAAAAGTTCCTGTGATGCATAAAGGCATCCAATTTTTTAATTCTAGGAATAAATGTCGGGACTTGCGCAGATTAACAAAGTCACGCATGAACTGCATAAACTGAACGTATTCAGCAAAAAGTCGAACTTATTGCTGGACTACGGAATGTTACATACATTTCGTTAACTTTTAAGTCGGAGGAACATTAATTTCTTCTGCCAGTTATGTAAATATATCGGACCTTGTGAAAAAAAAAATACTTTTAATTTTCGGATTCAGGTAAACTCCCAAATCTAACGGTCGTTTTGGTTGATGTAGAATCCTCATTTTGTTTCAATAGTGTATACTCAGTTTCGTTGTGAAAATGGTAATATTTCTTCCTCTACAGCGATTTTTAAGTTTTCATTTTAGGTGAACACTTACTTCCAAAGGCCCGATCTTGCTGATTATTCAATTTGCGATTTTAATAGATTATTATACCTGGAGTTTGGTTAAAAATATGTAAACTTGTTGCATATAGGGATTTATATATATATATATATATATATATATATATATATATATATATATTATAACGTCATGTTTCGTGTCCACTAGGTAGGATGGATATGATTTTTTTTAATCTTAATGAAAAGAAACTCATTCCCTTGGAATTCGGTAAAAATTAATGCAAATCAAGACTCAAATTTTCGTTACCTTCAGCATTAAGAATTATTTAAAATACATGAATTTTGCGGTTAAATAAAAAATATTTTTTGTTTGAACACACATGTTTTCTGCACTAACTGTATATCCCAATTTATCTTATCTTAATACATAAAAATTTCGTGTCACGTTGTTTGTCCGCGATGGAATCCCAAACTACTGGACCGATTTTAATAAAATTTTGCACACTGTGTGCAGTTTGATCCAACTTGAGACATAGGGTAGTTTATAACTAAATTTAGAGTCGCATTATTTTTTATTGAAATTATTTGTTTATTATTTAACAAAGAGTTATATTATCTGTGAGTTCCATACGAGTCTAACACATGGCGATGTAAGGTAATTTGGTAAGATAATTGGTTTATTATTTAACAAAGAGAGATCCAGGTGGCTGTGCTTTTTGTTACAACCGCGAATTTCAATTGAATTACAAATATTGATTATTTCATAATTTATGTATGATCAGTGTTCATTTTATTTTCAATATATTGATAATAATATTAATTTCGTGTGTAAGTATTAGTTTTAAGTGTTCTGGCTGAAAGACAGCAACTTAATTTAAATTTAACTGGACCGAGAAGGGCCATTGAACAATATGGCGAATCAGTTCTAGAGACCATGAATGATAAGATATCAAGTGAATTTCCGCAAATTGGTATAGGCCTATGTGAGATAAATCTTACATTTAAGAAGAATGTCAATTTAAAAACATATGAAGGCCCTAAGGAACGGAATAACACAACTGTAAGTAAGTCTGTTAGATATAATAATATGCCTAATATTACAGAAACAATATCCATGCCTCAATTAAATGAAAAAACAAGATGAATGTAATATATCACAAGATGATATTACTATACAGAGAATTCTTGACGAAAAAAAAAAAAACAATATGATCATGGTAATTTAGCTACAGTTATCGCGGAGAGTGAGCCATTACTGACAGCTGAACAAAAAAATTATTTATAATCGGATTATGCTGACTGTTGCTGCTGAACAAGGAGGTTTTGTTTTCTTGGACGCACCAGGTGGAACCGGTAAGACATTTTTAATATCGTTGATTCTTGCCAAGATAATACGGTTACAACACAAAATCACATTGGCAGTTGCATCGTCAGGCATTGCGGCTACTTTGCTAGATGGTGTACGAACGGCACATTCAGCATTAAAGCTGCCATGAGACATTCATAATAAACGAAACGCAATATCCAACATAAAAAATACCGAAATAGCTGCAGTGTTGCAAAAAAGATCAAACATCATTTGGGATGAGTGCACAATGACTCACAAATATTCACTCGAAACATTGCACAGAACTATGCAAGATTTGAACGGCAAAGATAAACTTTTCGGGGGGTGCTTTCTTACTACTATCTGGTGATTTCCGACAGACCTTGCCGGTCATACCTCGCTCTACTTTCGCCGATGAGATTAACGCATGTTTAAAACAATCATTCTTATGGCGAAGTGTTGAAACACTTCGATTGACCATAAACATGCGCGTACAATTGCAAAATGATCCATTAGCACATATATTTTCTGAACAATTGCTAGATATTGGGAACGGTAGAATAGAACGGCAAATACGCAATGCATTAAACTGCCAGACAATTTCTGCACTGTTGTTCACGCAAAAAAATGAACTGATTGAGAGTATTTTCCCGGATATACAAAATAATTACATGGATTATAACTGGCTCAGTGATTGGGCTATTTTGGCAGCCAAAAAATGTTGATTTTGACGAAATTAACTTCCAGATACAACAATTGTTGCCAGGCGATCTGATGTCTTTTAAATCAATCGATACTGTTGTTGATGAAAATGAAAGTGTAAATTTTCCAATTGAATTTTTAATTCTCTAGATATACCCGGAATGCCACCACATAATCTTCGGTTGAAGATTGGTTCACCTATTATTCTTCTGCGTAATTTGAATCCACTATTTATAACTCAAGAAAGGGTAGACCGAATTTTATGATCTTTGATTTGTTGGATTCTTTTCCGCCCCGAATAGCAGAATAACTATTAAAACATCGGAAAAATTAACGTAAAAATATTTAAAGCCGATACGAAGTTCGCCGGGCCAGCTAATTTATTTATAAAATTACGTTTGTCGTGCTTTATTCATATTTTGGTAAACGTTGGGGGAAAACCGCACTTAAACTACCGTGAAATATTTTCAAAGTCCTATAGAACGACAGTGCGCATGCACCAGAGTTTATAGAGCCAGTGATAAATCACAATCGAACTACATATCGATTATCATCCTCGATTACTATCCATCGCTATGAAATTTAAATGACCAATATTTGCAATAAATCCCCAAATCTATGTTAAAAATATATTAATAATATTAAAATTACGAACTTTTATTAAAAATGGGTGTACACTTATCACTCCCTAACGCTGATCTAACCAGCGATAACCAAAAACAGCGATAGCAAATTCATATACTAAGCAATATACTCTGTGGAGAAAATAGCAGTGGGCATCACAATATTGTCTAACAGTGTCATAATATTGTGATTTGCATATTTAAATAAATACTTCAAAATTGTCTAATAATATTATAAAAATTGTTCGAAAAAGTTTAAAATATTAAATAATGTTAGTAGTAGTAGGACTTTATTAGACAAAAAAGTAAGATATTTACAATATTATTTACAAATATGGGTCGCACGGGCAGTAAGCCGTACAGAAGAAGAGCTATAGATTACAACAATGTAACTGAAAAATCAAGCGCTAGTAGAAGTAGAGTTGAGTCGAAGTTGGGTGAGTTCTCGTAAATATTATAATTTTCTAGAACGATATACAAAATGGAATAAAATACAGAGGGTAATTAGGTTTGCTTCCATCATGGCCATTACGAAATTAGGACTGGAAGTAAATACTGCATCAATGAAACAAAAAAAGCTCAACTGCACTTCTACTAGCGCTTAATTTTTTCAGTTATATTGTTGTGAACTATAGCTCTTCTGTATTTAATAACATTATTTAATATTTTAAACTTTTTCGTACAATTTTTATAACATTATTAGACCATTTTGAAGTATTTATTTAAATATGCAAATCACAGTATTATGACACTGTTAGACAATATTGTGATGCTAACTGCTATTTTCTCCACAGAGTGTGATTTTTCTATCGCTGTTTTGGATTATCGCTGATCGGATCACGTTAGGGAGTGATAAGTAATTGTACACCCATTTTTCATAAACGTTTGGTAATTTTAATATTATTAATATATTTTTAAACATAGATTTGAGAATTTATTGCAAATATTGGTCATTTAAATTTCATAGCGACGGATAGTAATGGAGGATGATATTCGATATGTGGTTTGATTGTGGGTTATCGCTGGCTCTATAAACTCTGGCGCATGCGCAACTGTTGTTCTATAGGACTTGGAAAATATTTCACGCTAGTTTAAGAGCAGTTTTTCCCAAATAAATTAAATACAAGGTGACGCATACAAATGCATAATACAATGCAAATAAGGGACATTTAGAAGAGGTGTCTGAAATCATATACCTAGGAACAATAATTACAAACAGGAATGAAATGCACAAACATTTTTAACTTGCGCTCAATTCTGGAAATGCATGATATTATGAAATACATGGAATCTTGTTCCAAATTCTTTGTAAAAACATAAAACTAAAAAAAAAAATCTGTTTATTCCAAATTATATTATATGAAAGCGAAATATATTAAGAGTATTGAAGAATAAAGTTATTAGAAAAAATGTTTGTACTAAAGAGAGATGAACATATTACCGAATGGAAATGACTACAACAGAATGACCTACATAGTATTCATGGGAATCTAGATATAATACAAAAAATATTAAAGTCTCGTAGACGGTCAGGGAATGGAAGAGGGTCATGTAAACTCCACGTAGTAAAACCAGAGGGAAAATACACAGTAGGTATGCCAATAATGTGATGGGAGAATAGCTTCAACCATGGTTTGAGAGGCATAGATGATACAGGGGATGATTGGAAAATATTACCTAAAGATAGGGATGTAGCTTTTGTCAGGGCGGCCTTGAACCTATGGGTTCGATAATTCCAGTGAGTTGTTGAGTTAGTTAATTATCGCCATTTCATTACATTATCCATCGAGAGTTTTAGATCCAGAAAAAAATATTCATGTTTTCGAAAGAAAAAATTATGTAATTTATGGAATTGTTACTTAATGAAACAACGATACTAATTGTATGAAATCAGATCCGATAAAAGATACAGCTTCATTAATTTCATAATATGAACAAAAGGAATCGTTTTCAAATAATTAAAGACGATAATTTATAATAATAGTAACAGCAGAGTTTGCAAAATGTTTGCATTAGGCTTACTTACGTCGGATATTTTTTGTCTATTTACATTTAAAAAAATTAAGTGTACGTACGTTTACTTGCATCCTCATCTTCTTATTACCACCATTCACTTCCAAATGTTTTGAAAATGTTCATAAAACACAATAAACTCGACATTTTCGAATTACTTGTTTTATAAGTCCACTTAGTTGGTCTATAATTGTGCGCGTATTATATCCATACACGGTATTTGTTTTGTTTTCACATAAAACATTATTTTACTTTACACAGAATCACAAAATTTCAATATTTCACTAAAACTGATGGTTGTCAAATATTATATTTTCATCAACATGAATGATTAAATACTGAACTATGAAGTACCTACTCGTATTTCAACAAGTAACTGAACTGCTCACCTGAATATTTTAGTCTTGAATTCTAAAAGCTAACGCAAAGAAATAGCACAATAGATATGCATAGTAGTTAGTGATAAGGGCGAAAATACGTTATTAGAATGATGCAGTATTTTTTTGCGCGGTCGGGGCCACAGCACACACATCGTGATACATTTATACTGTACGTAATAATTAATTAACTTCTTAAATTGCAACATGTAACTTTAGTTTAAAACTGATTTGTAAACTTATAATACATCGAGGAAAAGACACACATGCAGCTAATACGACACTGTGATATTAGAAAGGCACTGGTCACTTTCACAACGAATGTTTGTGTTAAAAGGAGCAATGAAAGCATTGTAGTTTGCAAGAAGAACAACAGAGTTTTTCGACTAACGAGTTTATTTCACTTCATGATGTACACGTTTATTTTGTCTTTATCTTATAAAGAATGTTGATATAGTTCCGGTTGTTATGTTTGATCTATATACATACGTCACTGCACACCGGATGATATGCTGGCTCCACACAGCGCGGACACCTGCGCTACCACAGACCGTACTGCCGCGCCACTACAACCCTCTGTTTCATCAAACACACTCACCACGGAAACTGACGAGATGTAACGAAATTCTGCGACCAACTGAAACACAAGTGTGAAAAAATAACATAATTTCTATTATATTTAATGAAACAGTCATGGGAATAAAATTATATTGCGTGATTGTGTAATGCCAGGCTCATTAATTAATACAATATATTTTGCGGCTCAAATTTGAATGATTTACCATTGATTTTTCTGCTTATTATTGTGAATTATATCTCTTCTTCTGTATTTAGTAACTTTTTAAATATTTTAAAATATTTAAAACTATTTTTATAACTCTATAATTTTTAAGTATTATTCAAATACGCATATTGTGATGGTGACTTGCTATTTTCTCCAAAGAGTATATTGTATAGTTGGAACCAGTGGGTTATCGATGGTTGCGATTATTAAGGAGTGAAAAAAGGGCGTTTCATGGGATCCACCCTAGGTTAGAATAATTAGATTAGGTTAAGTGTAAGTTAGTTAGTTAGCTTTTAGGTTCGTTACATTTTAAATGTGTCTACATACATATGAAAAAAAAAACAATAATACTCGAAACAACGATAACAATCGATATGTGGTTTGATGGTGGGTTATCGCTGGCTCTATAAACTCTGGCGCATGCGCACTATAGTTCTATAGGACTTTGAAAATATATCAGGCAAATTAAAGTGGAGAATCCCCTATTTTGCTAACATATTTTTTGCAACATTAGGCCCTATATAATCAATGGACTTTCTGTGAAGTATCTTCAGTTTTCAATAAACATTCTTTGGTATGCAAAACTTCCGCGCCTCGGATCATATCAACAGAGACTTTAGAGGAAATTAAATATATTATTTTGAGACGACGGATAATTACAATCGGCTGGTAGTGTCACTCTTAACTTCACTATATCTAAACGAATAGCTTAGGAATAATTTTGGACTAAGGCAGATGAACAAGCAGGTGAATGGAGAGGAATACATAACAGATAACCACATGGACTTTATAACAAGCCAGATATAATAAGAAGAGTTAAGTATTGTAGATGGGCAGGTCACGTGGCACGAATGGGGAATGAAAGACGTACATGAAAGCTTCTTGTGGGAAAACCAGAGGGAAATCACCCAGTTGGTGAACCGAGAATGAGGTGGGATAATAACTTTAACTATGGTTTGACGGAAGTAGATTATACAGGGAATGATTGGAGAACATAAGCTCAGGATAGTGATGTATGGAGAGCTTATGTTCGGACGGCGATGAACCTACGGGTTCGATAGTGCCAGTGACTTAGTTAGCTATAATAGATAAAACAAACGCTCTTGCAAGCCTCTTCACTTCTTATACTAGTAAAATTGGAGCTACTGAACTGAATGATACATGCTACTCTGGCTCTTTCTCAAACAATGCTGTTGTCCGCTTACAGAGAGCTAGACCTCACATATCAGTTTTTACTTTCAACTGCGGTGATAGAGAGGTAATTAGTATTTTATTTAACGATGATCTTGAAGAGCTATGGCAGTTAGTTTCGGTACTCGAAACTGGACGTGTATCGGTAAGTACCGAAATTGTTTTCCTCACAAGCCTCTTATTTCAGGTCATCTATCAATATAAATATATTATATGTGGCCCATGGCTTTACATCCTCTCTGATGGAAGCTATATTCCCTAATTTAACTGTACTTAATTGTTAATATGTGAAATTTAACAATGGGGAAGTAGAAGAGAATACCTTTCTCTCTTAAATACTTTAGGTAAAATAAACCATTATTATATTAATATTTATTATTATTATTATTATTATTATCATTGTTATTATTATTATTATTATTACTATATATTCAGGTCCACCGCTGTAGTCTCAGGGTAGCATTGCTACCTTGCTCACAGCGGGCCGGGGTTCGATCTCCAGTCGGGACAACTTCATGTAAGATATTTTTTCAGTTTTTTTTTCTTTCACACCTGTAAGAGAAATCTCAGAAAACGTTAATACCCAAATAGTCCCCAATCTTCATAAGGTCATCATAAGCATCATTATGAGTCTCATAAAAACAATCACTTTCATACTATAATAAATATAAACACTTTGCAGTTATATACACCGTGATTCAAAATTGATTTTACAAGCTTATAGAAATTTATTTAGAAGACCTACAGAATTGGTTTAAATGTCATATGATAGCACAACGCATCACGTTTTGACCTATTCAGTCAACGCGGTTCAATGTGGCTTCCGTTGGTTATGCAGCAAACATCCAACCTGAATTCAATCTCCTCCCACACACGTTGCTGCATATCCGGCTTCAGTAAAGCAGCTGCGGCGGTGATTCGGTTTCGGAGCTGAGCAAGATTGGCAGTAGGGGCGGAACGTACACTTTATCTTTAAGGAACCCCCATAAGAAAAAGTCCAGTGGCGTTAAATCAGGAGACCGAGGTGGCCATGTTGTTGGTCCCCCACGACCAATCCACCGACCAGGAAACCTCATGTTCAGAAAATCACGGACGTCGATGAGGTAATGTGGAGGTGCACCATCCTGTTGAAATTGAATGTGTCCTTCTTGGTCGCCTGCATCTATCTGTGAGATAAGAAACTGTTGTAGCATATCCAGATAAATCGTACCGTTGATAGTTTTTTCTTGGAAAAAGAAGGGGCCGTACACTTTAGTTTTACTTAGGGCACAAAACACAATCACTTTCGGGCTGTCACGTACGTGTTGCAGATGGAGATGTGGAGGTTCAGAGCCCCAGATCCTGCAGTTATGGGTATTTACTTTGCCATTGACGTGGAATGTAGACTCGTCGCTGAAGATTACGTGGTTCAAATACGTTTCATCTTCCTCAATCCGACCAAGCATTTCTGCACAGAAATCACGTCGAACCATCTTATCATTATCAGTAATGTGTTGCACCATCGAAAATCGGCATGGTTTCAAGTGCAAACGTCTCCGTAGTATGCGCCAAATGGTCGGTTGTGAAATGCCAGTCTCACGTGACGCACGCCGTGTTGATTTCCTAGGGCTCCGAGCAAAGCTATCCCTCACTTGTTCAACCACAGCTTCAGCCGTACGTGGACGGCCAGTATGCTTGGAATGACTAACAGAACAGTCAGTCCTAACAAATGTTTGGTGCCAAGAATAAATTGTTGGCCTGCTAGGAGGATCCTTACCATACTGGGTACGAAATCTATGCTGAACAATTGTCGCAGATTTAGTTTCTTCGAACAGAAACACACAACGAGCACGCTCGGCACCTGTGAAAACAGCCATTTTGATATGAACTACGTTAGCGCACGCGGTGAGAGAACTAGGTACTACAAAACTATGTCGGTGAAAACGTGATGAGTTGTGCTATCATATGACATTAAAACCAATTCTATAGGCCTTCTAAATAAATTTCTATAAGCTTGTAAAGTTGTAAAGTGTATTTTTAAACAGTAATTATTAATGCTGTAGTTACATACTTTCTAATGATCAACAATAATTCATCTTACTTTATACGAAAGAGATTAGCACTGTTAAAAATTTCGGGCTGCTTTTCATTTTGTTTCAAATAATTTAAGCATATCAACTTCTACTTCGAAAATTTAATATACGACATGCTTTTTCCTAATGAGATACACATTGGGAAACCCAGAAAAAGTTATAAAAAACACTGTTTAAGGGAGTAAATTATAATTAGGCAGTGCATTTTAATTCCGATACAAGTTACAAAATATGTCGATTAGTATAGCCTGGAGGTTTCAGGGTTCAAATTGTGTCCCTGAATGTTTACGCCAGGATGCTACCAAAGGTATAGTTCGGTACATAATTATGATAGATAACTTTGTGTTTTACATAAACAACATTGGCAATGGAGCATCTGTATTTTTTATGGATGGATGATTCATCTGTGCCTATCTATTTGCAGTTTTAAACTGCTTACACATGCACGTGACGTAATAAATGAACAAGAAGAAACTACTCGATCCCCTCTACGATCGGGAACCAAAACGCATTCTCTTCTTATGTTCTGTTTCATAAATGATCAATTGCTCGATGAAAATCCATGTTAACCGGTCGCAAATATTTTATATATGGGGTATTATACCCTACATTATTAACCAACTTTTTATTTTCTGAGTTACAGTACATTTACAAATTCATTACGTGATGCTCTAGGAGATTAAAACACAGAATAGCTAAAAAAAAAAAGTGTTTCCAGGAATGGAGCCACCTAAAGAAACATTTTTGACTTAGAGAATAAAAATTTCACTAAATATAGGTTACTTGTATTTAATATGAAATATCAGAAAATGCATATACCTAGATACGTAATTACAAGAACTAAACATTATATCGCGGTCTACTTAAGTAATTAGAATTCTAAAAATAATTATCAACAAATAAACTTTCAGATATTCTATCTGCTATGACAAATCTAACAGCTGTTGGCGGCAATAATGTTTGGCGATTTTGTCGTAAATAAGTATATTTAATACAAACATCCGCTCTTATTAAAGATCGAGTTTTCACAACTGTCAACAATATGCTGATAATTTAAACACGAAACTGCCCCTATTTATCTACACTTATTGATGATATCGCCATTGCATTTCTCATGCACATCTCAAAATTAAAATGTACTCAATCATAATATTAACAGGACTTCACTAATAATAACCATACATTTTTCGTACGCTGGGCATTGGATATTGATTAATCCTACTTGTAGCTGGCGTTAGATTTGGCCAATTATGGTGGAAAATTATGAAATTGTGTCAAAATGAAATTCTGACCTGATGGTCAATTATTTGAAATTTTTTAAAACTCAAATATTACAGAATAGAGAATTTCGTTAGGCAATAAATTAAATTATTATATTTATATAAAATAGTCCATCGCTGTGGTCTAGACGTAGCGTGCTGCCTTGTTACGCAGAGGGCCCGGGTTCGATTCCCGGTCCGGACAGGCACTAGGGTGAGGATTTTTCGGTTTTTTTTTCTCATCTGTAAGACAAATGTCAGGAAAAGTAGGGCCCAAAGGTCCTCGAAAATCATCCGGCCATCATCATCATCTTCATTCTTATCATTATTATCAAAATCTTTCACAGGTGTAAAAGGCAACGGGGAGTTACCACCCCTATTTACCCTAGTAAAACTGCAAATCATAGAATGAAAATGCTATGATTGCAGTGAAAGACCTGCCGTTGGGTAGAATTACTATCGATGGATATAAAATACATATTTATTTCCATTTTATTAATGTTCACTATTAAAATTTTCTTTCACAAAATAGTATTTTTTAAAATGTTCCGCGAGTTTTCGTCTCTATAGAGAAATCACTCCTCTTGCTACGCTAGGATTTTGAAGTATCGGGAATATGAAAACTGCTGTGACATTGAATGAATGAATTAATGAATGAACGAATTAATTAATTAATTAATGTAGCCACTATGTCCCATGAAGGGCTAGGGCCTCCTACAAGAGGGGGGCTCAAATTTAAAGTTTTAAGTGGTTCACATGGTGAGCTAATTCACGTGAACATTATGTTTATAGAGTCTTTCACTTGTGCACTTCACTGCAGTTTATTAGGAATTTAATCCATTCTTAGATTGTTCGCTAGTTGTTTCCACCTTGTTCCTGTTGCGGGCTGTGGTTTACTAATGTCCTCCCAACACCAGTTTGAACGTGTCTGCCCATCTTCTTCTTGGGCGACCTCGTGTTCGTCTTCCAATATAGGGGTCCCACATGGTGGTTTCCCGCGCCCATCTGCCTTGTTGTTGTCTTGTTACATGACCACCCAATGTCCACTTTGTTTGGAGGGCTTTTTGAGTAATGTTCTTTGAAAGTTGTAATTTTCTGTAGCGCCATGTAGGAAATCTTATCCCGGAGTGAGACACCCACTATCTTCCTCTCCATCTTCCTTTGGCAGATTTCAATGCTCCTCCTTTGTCTCTCTGTTGGGGCCCAGGTTTGGCAGCCATATGTTAAGACCGGGAATACGCATGAGTTGAGGGCCTCTAATATTATTCTGCGGTTTAGGGACTTGTCTAGAAGTATGAATTTCTGAGCCCAAAAGGCTTTCCAAGATTGTGTGATCCTCCTTTGTACTTCTTTCTCTGTTCCTTGTGTAGTGAGACAGTCTGTCCAAGGTAAGTGTAGTCATCCACATATTCTATGTCTTTTGCATGTATCGAGATTGGTGTTGGCTTCCTGTTCGTCATTACTTTTGTTTTGTTGTAGTTTATTTCAAGCCCGACCTGATTTCTCCGGTCGTTCGGTTCTGTTAGCATGTGTTGCAATTCGTTTGGAGACCTGGCGAATAGTGCGACATCATCCGCAAATCGTAGGTTGGTTAGCCTTCTGCCATTTATTGTGATGCCATATTTATTGTCCGATTTAAGCTTCTTGAATATTTCCTCTAGTACGCTTGTGAAGAATTTTGGTGAAATTGGGTCGCATTGTTTAACTCCTCTGCCTAGTCGTAAGAACTCTCCCTCTCGTTCCGTCTTCACTTTTCCTTTGCTCTGGGAATACAAATTGCCTACCTAGAATTTTGATATACTTTGATTCTGTTCCTTGTTTGTCTAGAGCTTGCAGTACACTTGAATGCTCGACAGAGTCAAACGCCTCGGTGTAATCGACAAAAGCTATGTACAGTGACAGGTTAAATTCATTGAACTTCTCAATGATCTGGTTTACTGCCTGAAGGTGGTCTGCTGTACTAAAACCTGATCTGAAGCCTGCTTGTTCGTTGGGCAGGTTTTCGTCCAGAGATTTTGTGAGCCTTTTTGTTATTACCTTCGAAAATAATTTATATAGGTTGGACATGAGGCTTATAGGCCTATACGGTTTTTCTGTACTTTAGCTCTTTGATCGCTATTCTAACCTCGCTTTCGAGTATGGGCGGAAACGTGTTGGTATCATCTTGTGTTTTTCCGGTAGTGTGCTTGGTGGAATTCTGCTTGTGTGACATTACCCTTGGCAATTTTCTATTCCGCCGCTCTTTCACGGGGATCCTAATTCTATTTTTTTAAATTATTTAACGTTAATCTGTCAACTATCCCATGAAATATAATTTTGTAACCTCTGGATCAGAAATAAAGTTTCAATTATTTGTTATTAAAAATGGAGAATCAGCGATAATTCACTATTAAATAATAAAATTTCTAAAATGCAAACACAATGTTCAGAACTGTATAGCCGTGTTGGATTTTATTTTAATAGTTCCATACAGCAGATTTTCAAGTCATTGTTGGGAAAACTATTTTTTTTCAAATGCCCCAGGTTTGTCTTTCGACATTCCTGGTTTCTCTCCTGGCATGGCGTACTTGTGACCCACTTCTGAGGTTGGGGCGCCTGGAAGGCGGGGTTACGTTGCCCCGATGATATGATGGGTGATGATGATGATAATGGTGCGTCAGGAGAGTCTCTAATCCTAAGCTTAACCTAAGATGAATATGAATGATGATGATTGCGATGGCCATATGATTTCGGGGACCGTTTGGGCCTTAAATTTTCCTGACATTTGTCTTACCTCACCCAGAAAAACTGTCCCGACCGGGGATCGAACCCGGGCCCGCTGCGTGACAAGGCAGCACGCTACCCCGAGACCACAGCGGCGAACAGGGGGAAAACTATTTTAAGATAATGAATTGCTATTATTCTGTTGTTTTTTATTAGTTGTATGCTCACAAATGCGGTCGTGTAGGGGTAACATTCTTGTCTCATATATAGCGTATTTTTTTTTCCCACCCGTAAGATATACGAGTTTTAAACTTAAGGCCCAAAAAATCCCCGAACAAAATCTGGTCATCATAATCATCCATGGTGATACTAACTAACTCACCGGCACTATCGAACCCCTAGGTTCATCGCCGCACGGACATAAGCTCTCTATGCATCCCTATCCTGAGCTAATGTTTTCCAATCATCCCCTGTGTTATCTACTTCTATCAAATCATGGTTAATGTTATTCTCCCACCTCATCTCATCCATAGTGATACATAGTTGAAATTATTTTGCAACAGTTAAAGTTTTCTGTGAGGGCTGTGTGGAGTGAGGCACGTAAAGTGTTGCAGAGAGAGGAGTTAATGTAAGGAGACAGAAAAGGATAAAATACTCCACCACATAGATATTAATAAATTAACCAGTGGTCACCCAACTGTCCAAATTCGACCTGAATTCATTAAACTTTTAAGTTTGTCACAAATACGTGATTATGAACAAATTGTCTAATTTTATTTTTAAAAAGTACGAACGATAGGAAATACTCGTATGTGGTATAGCTTGGCTAAGCCATATTTAAAAAATAATAAGGCGTCATTTGACATTTGTATACTATTTATACTATTTAAATTTCTATTTAGCCTATTATTATGTCTCCCTTCTTCTTTGTCTCTCACTCCGACCCGTCAATATTCTATGTCGAGGCATAATGGAAGTAGATGCAAATATGTAAATATAGAAGAATGTAATGAAATTACTGAAATCAAAATTAGACAGTGCTTAATTTAATTTTAAATAATGAAATGCACTCCCTATTTTTTAAACCACTAATAATAAACTCGCGAGAGTAGGTCAATTCACATTTCTGCTGCACAATTTTCTTTCTGCAACAATGCACTTTCACAATATGAACGTAAACAAATGCATGAGTACACAAACGAATGAGTAATACAATTTATTTTATTTTGTTAACTTACTTCGATTGTAACGCATATTGTACATTCCATCCATCCATAGTAATTCTGCCCGAGGGCAGGTCTTTTACTGCAATCATTGCATTTTTATGCTATGTTTTCAGTTTTACTGAGGAATTGTGCTGTCCACACCGGTGAAGGATGATGATGATGGCCGGATGATTTTCGGAGACCATTGGGCCCTAAGCTTCCTGACATTTGTTTTACAGGTAAGGAAAATCCCGAAAAAACCTCACCCAGGAGCCTGTCCCGACCGGGAATCAAACCCGGGCCCGCTGCGTGACAAGGCAGCACGCTACCTCGAGACCACAGCGGTGGACTATTGTACATTAATTTTTTAATTATGCCAAATATTACACTCCTCCATGCGCGCAATGTGCTTAAAAAGGGACAACATTTTTTCTTCGCGTATTAATATATCTTATACTTTTATGAGTTTAATGGATAGTTCCATATTCCATCTACACTTATCTCACTATTTTTTTAAATTTCGAGTTCAACTAAAACGACATCCTTACAGTCTGTCTTGGGGGCACGCCGTAGCAAAGTGTTTAAGACACTGCGCTATAAGTCAGAAGGTCGAGGGTTCGAGTCCCGGTGGGGGTCAGGATTTATAAACAGACCCAAATCTTCTGGCGGCACTATGGCCTTGGGGGTCGACTCAACCTCTAACGGAAATGAGTATCAGACCCTTGTTCTGGGGGTAAAGGCGACCATCACGCAGGACTGACAATCCAGCTGACATCAAGTGCCGATTGTCCAGAAAAAATGGGAACCTCCTACTACCCCAAGAGCCTCCTCAAACCTTTAGTGGTATCACTTTACTTTTTTTTTTACAGTCTGTCTTATATCTGTGGCCGTAATTGCTCCTATATGCATTACTATATTGTAAAGATTAAAATGTATATAAATTACGGATTTTATTGTATTTTATGTACATTACAAACAAAACAAACTTAATATTTACACATGTTTTATATGTCCACCGCTGTGGTCTCGAGGTAGGTGCTGCCTTGTCACGCAGCGGGCCCGCGTTCGATCCCCGGTCGGGGCAGTTTTTCTGGGTGAGGTTTTTATCGGGGTTTTTCCTCACCTGTAAGACAAATGTCAGGAAACCTTTAAGGCCCAAACGGTCCTCGAAATCACATGGCCATCATCATCATCCTTATCATCATCACCACTATCATCTTTCACCGGTGTGGAAAGCAACGGGAAGCTACCACACCCACTCAATTCCCTAGTAAAGCTGCAAGCATAGCATGAAAATGCTATGATTGCAGTGAAGGACCTGCCTACGGGCAGAATTACTATGGATGGATGTTTTATATGTTTGTTTGTGTACATGCTTTAACAATACTCATTTTCGGCCTATGCTATAATACCAAATGCGATGAGAGGGCGTGTGTTTCTAAATCTAAAATTTTTCACGACACGTTTTCTTCATCTCAGTTGGATTCTTTCTTACCTTATATAAAAATAAAATGAGGTAAATTGACTTCTACATTCTTTGTATGAATTATTTATTCATCAAAGAAGAGAAGAATTGTAATTAATTGAAGTATTCACAATATTTCCGTTGAATTAAATACCTCCTGGAATTTTTATCTTAAATTCAAGCATGGACAGATTCAGAGTACATAATACTATTTGAAGTAAAATCAGGAATCTGAAATTTCCATTCATATCAAGTATACATGATACCAAGGCATGATTATGTAATGATTCCATATGTTATCTTTAATTAAAGAATAATAAAATGACTATAAAATAGTTTTTAAAATTTAAAGTTTTAAACATTTAGTTATCAAGATGGAGTACTGTTAGTTGCAGAATGAGATCGATATTGAATGCAGTCTTCTCATACCACTTCAGTCACCATCTCCTTTGTGGTTTAAATACCGCATTACATTTGTATCTTTTTCTTCATTTTTCTGACATCATTATTTCTTCTCCAACTTTTTCCCATTGGAACTCTATAACTCAATTCAAACAATTTCAATTCTCATTTGACATTAATAATGCTATAATTACAACATTCTAATATTACGGATGGCAGATAAAGTTTACATTTATCTCATGCTTTCTGACATCTATCGAAAACATACCGTTGTTTCCATTAATAATGCGTTTAATAATAATAATAATAATAATAATAATAATAATAATAATAATACTAATAATGACAATAATGGTTTGGACATGTGAAGAGCATAGAGGATAATAGAATTCCAAGAATGATGCTGGATTGGAATGGATAAGGAAGAGGGAGGGGTAATCCCAGGGTACAGTGGACGGATGAAGTGAAAAAAAACATGATCAGGAGATACCTGAAAGAAGAAGATGCTGAGGATTCAATCTGTGGTAGAGAAAAATATATTTGGGGTGAAGGATAACTACTATAATATAGAGAAATTACTTAATAAAAAAATAATAACAATAATAATGAAGTATTATTGTTCTTTATAGTGTCTAAAACGCTATTCCCCAGATACGTAATGAGGTCCTTGGGTTAGTAGAATATCAAAGCTCTTACGTTTCAAGAGCAGGGATATATATGTGTTTACTGATGTGAAAAGGCCCCCCCTCCTACACTAAATGTTGGAGTAAAATAATGCTCTGATCTGTTCAGAATACTAAAAGAGGAGCTGTATTACAAAAGCAGGAGCTGATAAAGAGCTAGATGAAACACGACTCTATTTGGTTGTGTAACAAAATTCATTGAAATGTTATTTGAAGAGAAAAATTATACGCTCAGACTGGGACTTGAACCCGGGACCCTTGGTTCTCTAGACCAAGTGCTCTACCAACTGAGCTACCTGAGCAAGTACCGATCTAAACGCAAATCCTTCTCTATATACATTGTAATACCCGTCCACCAAATGCTATGAAGCCATGCTTCTACTTGCAAATGGCAGCTCCTATGCTCCAATGGTGGACGGGAATTACAATGTATATAGAGAAGGATTTGCGTTTAGATCGGTACTTGCTCAGGTAGCTCAGTTGGTAGAGCACTTGGTCTAGAGAACCAAGGGTCCCGGGTTCAAGTCCCGGTCTGAGCGTATAATTTTTCTCTTCAAATATGATTTATCCATCATTGAGATGTACGAAATCAATAATAAAAACATGGAAAAATCCGTACTGGCTGTAATGTATAGTTCCCAAATATGTCTTCTTAATAAAGGAGCTGCCATTTGCAAGTAGAAGCATGGCTTCATAGCATTTGGTGGACGGGAATTACAATGTATATAGAGAGGGATTTGCGTTTAGATCGGTACTTGCTCAGGTAGCTCAGTTGGTAGAGCACTTGGTCTAGAGAACCAAGGGTCCCGGGTTCAAGTCCCGATCTGTGCGTATAATTTTTCTCTTCAAATATGATTTATCCATCATTGAGATGTACGAAATCAATAATAAAAACATGGAAAAAGCCGTACTGGCTGTAATGTATAGTTCCCAAATATGTCTTCTTAATAAAGGAGCTGCCATTTGCAAGTAGAAGCATGGCTTCATAGCATTTGGTGGACGGGAATTACAATGTATATAGAGAAGGATTTGCGTTTAGATCGGTACTTGCTCAGGTAGCTCAGTTGGTAGAGCACTTGGTCTAGAGAACCAAGGGTCCCGGGTTCAAGTCCCGATCTGAGCGTATAATTTTTCTCTTCAAATATGATTTATCCATCATTGAGATGTACGAAATCAATAATAAAAACATTGAAATGTGATTAGTCATTGACTACCATTTGAGTCATAAGTTAAATAGTCTCACGTGTTTAGTATTTGAACCTACTATTTTATAAGTTAATACTTCTCCACACATTTTATAAATATACTAGCGTACCCGGCAGACGTTGTCCTGCCCGAACGTTCAATTCTCATGTCATGGGCGGACGATAAAAATATGTTACTTTTTTACCATACAATTCAGAAATTATGACGTAATTAGATATTATTAAATAAGTTCGCAAGAAAACCTCTTACAGCCTTCTGTTGTGGCTCAAGAAGTATGAATGATGACGTCACATAGTCATGAACATTATAATTGTACCCTCCTTTACAGATAAGTTAAGAACCGTCATATAACAATTATATTAGAGTGAAAAAAAAATAAATTGATGAGAGTGAGTCAAAACAGTTTTTTTCCCAGCTATATTTCACTCCTGACCCATACTGGCCGATATTCCATGAGAAAAATTTCTTCCCCGTAGAGACTCGAACCAGCGTAAGTCCCGTAGTTCTGCGCCAAGACTTCTTGCCTTAATCACTCGGCTACGGCGCGAGACTCTTGGTATCGATGAAAGACATAAATGGTTATTGTGAGTTATCCGTAAGAGATAAGGGACTCTTGGTATCAATGAAAGACAAAAATGGTTTTTGTGAGTTATCCGTAAGAGATAAAGATATGCTGTCGCGGACTTTTTTGTAGAGCTTTTTGAGATATTCAACTCTGTGTACATTAATTTTGTGTATATTTCTTATGGTTTAGGCAGCGTAAGCCATTTAAGAGTCCAAAGAGCCACTTTTTTCATGTTTTCCACTACAAAGGGCGATTTTTAAGGGTGTAGGAGTTGAGTATCACAACTCTCGTGTAGCCTAAGTTCATCCCAGGAATCTCCTGATCATTTTGCAAAAACCCCCATCACAATCGGATCAACGGTATGGCCGCGCAAAATACAAACAAATAAACAAATATACAAACAAACATTAATTTATATATATATAAGATTATGACCGTAATGTTCAGGGTATATTTGGTTTGCATTATTTTAACATAATATATAAACATTAATTTATTGTGAAAAAATACTTTAAGTATAAAATACTATATATTTTCATATAATGCTTTCTGTTATGCAGACATTTGGTTAAGGAAATTTTGGATTATTTCTAACATTGCATTCGCGCTGGCAAATCTTCGTGTTCCGTAGTACCAATAAATTACTATATTTCCGAGATAACTTTTAGTTGTAATATAAAGAAACAATATGTATGACTGCATTTTCATTACCTTTTCATTTTACTTTTAAGCATGCACGAAAATGTTCTTAATTCTCTATCACTCGAAATAAAGAATTAAAAAAGTGTAATTTGTATTATCTAGCATATGTATAAATAAGTTACAGGAGTTATATAGGAGATTCTTAAAATATATAATACAATTTTCATGGATTAAAAAATCGTTGTTTTAATGTTACACATCAGCAATGCAGATGTTATGAGTCCAACTGGATTTATTAGGCTTAAAGGACCTTCGGGACTTGGAAAATCTGGTAGCGTTTAACTAGCCGAGCGTTAGTATGAGGATGTACAGTTTACATGTTTTGAAATAACCAAAGGAAGACTTATTTTTAACTATTTTATTACTAAAGTATAAATAATTATAAATCCTAAATATCTCTAGCCCTAAATCTATTCTAAACCTATATTAAACTACAGTACTATCTTGGGGGGTTGAGAAGAGGGAGTTGTGGAATTTTTAAATTTAACCTAATCTACATGATTAAAATGTTATATCCCTTAGCGAAAATATCGTATTAAAACAGTCTACATTGTTTAGACTTCTATCAGAATAGTTAAGGTAATTGATTCTTTTTCAAAAAGATCCCTGTCACATATTAAGAAAAATGGTCAATGACTTACCCTCCAGCCGTACACACACAGCCAGACAGACACGAGCCCATCACTTCTCAAGTGTTATATATTCAATTTTGACCTCGAATTACCCGTAACTGTATCATACTAACATTCCAATGAACTAAATGTAGGGATGTTTACAGTTAGCTTCAACAAGACTTTGAATGTCTAAAGTCCATCTCAAACGACAACAGACTTTTAATGTCTAAAGTCCATCTCAAACGACTTTGCTCGAATAATTAAGATAATCTATAAAACAATAAAAAAATCTATACAAAGAACTATGTATTCATAACAGCAGAATACGTTGGAATTTCATTTGTTTCAAAATGGCAAGTTCTGTTGAATTTGTAAAATATTAGAGAGGAAAGAATTTGAAAAGGGGAGAGAATCAAATTATATGTTTTCAAATTGTATACTGAAAAATATTCCACATTATTCATTCTGGATGTGATGCAAATAATTGCAGAGTTTACAAGTGAGTCAGCTTGAAATATAAAATGTGTTCGTAAACAAATTTTACCCGTAAATATAGGAATCTATCGACATCATGGAAAAAGTGTCACATCTGATTATGTAGGACCATATACAGTATACTGTAATTTTTTCTTGAATTAATAAAGAAATGGAGGAAGTTCCTATATACTGGTACCATCTTATCCTGTACGTAGTCTTATTTCGCGTAACACTAGATGCTGCCTAAGAAAAATGTTCCTATCGTTGATATTTTCGTACATATTTCAGTCATATGGCGGTCAAAATTAGTGCGACAGTTCCCCTAATAGAGAGTCGGCGGAGTAATAACTTATGTGAGTTTTTTTTTGCAGTACATCCAGAACTTGGCTCGGAATTAGTATAGTTATTTAACACTGCTTTCTGTCTAATATTGTGGTGGGATCATATATCCTTGTGTTTTTCGAGAAGACCTCTAAAAAATTATTTAAAAATAATATATTTTATATGTCACCCAAGTAATATATCGCTGATACCAATTCGATTATTATTAATGATAATTTATTTATTTACAGATTTTTAATGTTTACATATCTTTCTGCGCTTAAAGGTTTATTTTCCTTCACTACTAGTCCCTTTGCATCCACCCCATGACCTCCAGTACTCTTTTTCTCATTATAGTTGTTTCTTGCATCCGTGAGTTTCGAGGTCTTCCTTTTTTATTCTTCGAGGTGGACATCATTCCAATGTTTTTCTGGTTAACCTTTCTTGTTTCATTCATCGTACATGCTATACCAATTTAACTTATTATACCTTATATAAATAATAATAATAATAATAATAATAATAATAATAATAATAATAATAATAATAATAATATTATTATTATTATTTTATTGTTATTATCAATTAATATTATATTATTATATAATATTATAATGATATTATCTTATTAATATTTTTATTGTTATCATGTAATACAATTATTTTTTAGCAATGCCCATGGTAATATTAGATGGATCACATAGCCTATTTACATAGTTGGAACAACATATTATATGGTTTTCACTTATCTCTAGATTTTTGTTCGCTTGTTCTTAATATCTTATAATGCACTTCTGTGTTTACGTATTTCTTAAAATATCTTAAATTTTTCTGTGTACTATATTTCTGTGTCACTGGCCATGTTCCTCCTCCTTTGCAGATTTTTTCCTTCAACGTATTTCTAGCGTGTAGCTGCATTTCAGAGTCGTACAGATGACCTACTTTATGCGTTGCATTCCTATATGGACAGGTTGAATCTTATGATTCCAGTCCGATATAGATGTTATTTGCTGTTGCCAAGCTAACTTACAATTTCAGATAACTCTGGTATTATGTTGTATTTAAGTTGTGATCTTTCTCCAACAGATGGGAAGAACTTCTTGGAGGTAGCTACTTTATCTGTGTTCATCCATTTATTATTATTGTTATTAATTATTATTATTATTATTATTATTATTATTATTATTATTATTATTATTATTATTATTATGATATTTTAAATCAACACATTTCGATGTGCACTTAGCAACAAAAATAATGAGTCCACTGCGCATGCTCGAAAAGCTAAAACTGTTGTTCACGAGGTAACTTTTGTTAAATGTTTTAAATGCGCTGTATTTAGTTTTAATTGCCTTGAATAGTTAGACAACAGTGAAGGGGACATGTTTCTAAATATTTTCGAGCGAGTGTTCGACAAATGAAATATTACTCAAGTTGCGACATTTCAAATAAAGTTCAACTCTCGTTCATAGTGTAAAAATAAACATGAAAACCAGTGTTTAGACTACTAGTGTGTTCGAGTAGCGTAGATCGTTAAACTAATTACAGAAAGAAGAAGTATATATGAGAGCTAGGGTTCGAATCTCTCAACGACGATTTTTTATTCATTATTATTTCCGCAAAATACATCCTATAACATTTTCAATTCGATCCACGTAATCTACCGTACGTCCACTTTACACTATATTAAGTAATATTTCCGCCTTCGTAAACTCTGTAACCCTGTTTAGCTACCAGTATAAAATGAATTGTGTGTGCAGTACCACGTTTTAATAATAATGCTATACATTTATGTAATAAAAGATAATATATCTTCATATATTTATGTGTGTAATTTGTTATTACGTATTAGTGAGGAAAAAAGTTTCACCCATCAATTAAAATATTTTGTTTATACATGTCAAGTCCAACCTAATAATAACCCATAAAGATGGTGGTCAATAATAATAATAATAATAATAATAATAATAATAATAATAATAAGTTTTATTTTATACAGATTTTTAATGTTTACACATCTTTCTGTGCCTGAAGATTTATTTTTCTTCTCCACTCATCTCTCCAGCCACTCCATGTCCTCCGGTCCTCTTGTTCTCATTCCAGTTCATATATTTTGCAACCACGAGTTTCGAGGTGTAATAATAGTAACAGTAATAATAATAGAAATTGGGGGCGTCTCTTCCGACTGCGAAGTTAACCATAGTTTATAAATTGATTTAGGATCACAGGAATTATTCCCTGGAAACTCGTGGTAGAGCAAATGGTTGTAATGTTTCATAGTCGAAATAAATGCCCTTGATAAATAATGATTTACTATTAAAAACACATGATATTAATATTCTCAGCACTGATGTTAATTTGCGTATTTTAATGTACTGTTGCATTTTAAATTATTAATTTCTAATTGAGTTCCGAAAGTCACCAACATGGTGGATATGGTGGAACACGTTCGTTCACAGTGCTAGTAAAAATAATGTTAACCATAGATTTATACCAATTGTTATTGAAAGAATTTCAACAAATAAATTTGAATTTCTAAATTAAGAGGATTATCAGATGACTGAAAGCAAGTAATGGTCTCTTAAACCATATTATTAATAATAATAATAATAATAATAATAGTTCGTTTTTGTTTAGGAGTAGAAATACAGAATAAAATAGAAAGCATTTAAACAATTAAAAAAATAACCTCATCGAGAATCGAACCTGTTAACTCTTGCATGCCAATCAAGCCACTAAGCACTGAGCTAAGCGTTCGCTATCTTGCTCTACTTGAAACAATGCTCTTCAAAAGGAAGATAGGAAACGTATCGTAGCTCTAGTGTGCAATTAGTTTACTCGTGTGAATCGCGCGTTAGAACTTAAAATATTCTAGATCAAGAGTTGGCCCATTCTTTTTGTTGTTACGTTTACATTATTGCCATATTGGAGATCCCCTGTTTCCTCTTTTTCTATACGTGGACATTCCAGGTTTTCAGCAGACATGCACTATTTAAAATAAATATTTCGGCATATTTGATGCTTGTCAGCAACTGTATAGGCGATAGCGCCTTAAGAGTCTCACAGTTTTTTTTCTCGAAAAACATGGACATTCCACAACATTTTAATCATTGTAGATGTGACGGGGCTAACTAGTAGGTTTCGCGGATGTAAACGGCGAAATTTATGTAGTCTCGTCAGAGTGAACTGGACAGAATATGTTACAGTCGATGTGATACGTAAATTCCTGAAGTAATGTACAGTCTGATTATAAAGTCCCAGTACATTTTAAAGAAATCGCTTACATATCGTATTTATGTTACAGCCATTCGAAAGATACAAATATGTTCACCACTGAAGAGCGGATAGAGATTGTTGCTGCGCGTTTAAGAGGCCTGTCGTACGAAGTTAGAGACTGAATCCAAATATGACACCATCACGGGAAACGTATATCTTGATTAGTTGCAACTTTTCTTACAGCCACAGTTACAGCAAGATGGTATCATTGATACAGTAGTGTTGCAACAATATGGAGCACCACCACACTTTGCTCTGGCTATACTCGGGTATCTCAATGACAGGTTTCCCAAAAGGTGGATTGGAAGGGCATCTCCTCGTATCTAGGCACCTCGTTCGCCAGACCTCGCACTCTGGGACTTTTTTGCTTGGGGGTTCATCAAGCAACAGGTGTACAGAACCAAGTTTCCTAATCTGCAAGTGCTGAAAGAACGCATACGCCAAGCGAGTGAAATGATTACAGAGGATATGTTGATGCATGTTTTCCGGGCGACGCGACGGTGCGTCGTTGGGAAACATGTTTTGAGATTGATGGAAGTTATGTTGAACACTAACTTGATAGTAGAAACTACCTTATAATTTTTGTTTTATTTTGCGCTACATTATCCACAAAATGTACTGGTACTTTCTAATCACACTGTAGTTTAGATTGTACAGTATGTGGTCGAACGCTTGGAGCTAAACTTTGTCGAGTTAACATTTTCGTCTCAAGCCAAACTGTGGAATGTTAAACACTGCACTTGCCCCGAGCTCAGCGCAGCGGTAAATACCTTGCCATTTAGAATTCATAAGTATTCATTAAATTGTATTTATTTGTATGGAAACACACATAAACGTACTGGCAACAATTTAAACAGAACTGTAAGTCTATTTCCTACACTATTACTGCATACATAATAGGATTAGAACACTATTTAATAAGTATCATTTCCGAAATGTAGGGTTAACAAATGCTATATAGTGCTTAAAAAACATTAGTTTTGTGCAAACTGTGTTATGTTTCTTGAATTATTCTTGTAAGCCCATGCTTTCCCTTAACAGAGATTTAGGCGCCCTCGCCCTACAGAGAAGAATTTGTACCATACTAATTTAGTTACACTTATTTTCGTATAGATGCCATTTTGAATGGTCCGTGGTCAGCGTTCCGCCTCATAATGACATCTAGGAAACCAAGACAGTACTAGGACGGGAATATTTGTCAAATTTTGCTTAGAGGCCTTTTTATTTAGGCTTAAGGATTTTATACGAGCCTGAAAATCTTCAGACTCGGGACCCACGGTTTAACGTCCCTCCCGGAGGACTTGCTCCTTGGATTTTTTCATCCTAAAAAACATCCATCGACCCCGGCCGGGTTTGAACCCGCTACCCGCGGGACCAGAAGCAAGCAGCATAACCACTAGTCCACCGCGGCCGATTTTCTTGAATTATACATTTTTTTAAAACTTGTGTAGATAATCTTCTTCATCTAACTAACTGATTGGCACTATCTAACCAGTAAGTTTATGGCTGCGCGGACATACGCTCTCCTTACATCCCTATCCTGATATGTTTTCCAATAATTCCCTGTATAATCTACTTCCCTCAAATCATGGTTAATATTATAGTGTTACCTCATTCTGTGTCTACCAACTGGGCGTTTTCCTACAAGAAACTACCATGTCCGCTTTCATTTCCAATTCATGCCACATGTCTTGCTCATCGTTGTCTATGAGGCTTAACTGTTCTTTTTATATGTAGTTTCTTATGAAAATCACGTAGCTCAGTGATATGCAGTCTTCTCCATTCGCATCTGTTAATCTCTCTTTGGTCCTAAAATGATCATAAATATTTTATTCTTAAATACTCGACGTATATTCTCCTCCCTTAAAGTAAGAGTACACATTTCCCATCCACATAATGTAACTAGTAGAATAACATTTTTATGCTTTCAGTTTATTGTTGGTTCGAGACAAGTATCTCTGTAATGCACAATAGCGTGTATTTACGGTTGTTTAGTTCCTTTGTGCATCTCATTCCGATTTGTAATTACTTTTTCTATGTATTTCAAGCGAGCTATTTCTGCATCTACTTTTCAAAATTGAGTGGTTTTGAATGTAAGTATCTGTAAATGAAATTTAATATCTGGACAGTAAATTATCGATGGCATAATTGATTGACTGTTGAATACACTCAGAAGCTAGACAAAGAATTGGAATAGCGATAGAATTTTTAGGGAAGATAAGATTTGTATACCTGCAATTTGTGTTTGCGTCTTTACGGGTGTATTTTTCATTTAAATTGGAAGGTAACAATGAGGATATTTTAGTTTCCATTACCTGAAAAAAAATCATAATAACTGATAGGACCAGAACATTTTTTTTGCAAGAATTAATCCAATTATCTTGAAATAATTATATAAATAAATAGTAGTTTAAAAAAACTAAAACAACACGCTTTATCAGAAACCGAACTAAAAAATGAAAAATAATTTTAAATTCCAACACGCTTGGAATAAAATTAAAGTGGTCAACAACAAAAATCATCTACAACACATATAGAATAAAACTAGAGTTATCTAAAAAAAATAATTTGACCAACAAAAGCGTGGGGTGCTTTTTATAGTTTTTACTTTTTCTTCTTAGATACTTTACTTTTACCAACTACTAGTTAAAAAACAGTCCTACTACTACTACTACTACTACTTTTACCAATATCCGTTCATTATCAAATATATTAATTGATATAGAGCACCCCACGCTTTTGATGGTAAAATTATTTTTCTTTGTAAATTCCGATTGAGGGTCTTTCCACTTTTTCAGCGGTTGCCCTTTTACCAGCCGGCTGCTGGCCCTTCACATCCACATGTGTCAATCACAGAGGTAGATGATCAACAGCCAGTGTAGGGGTGACATGTGGTTAGCATGTCGAGTCCCCCAGCCGTTATAGCTGGTTCCTCAACCTGGAGCCGCTACTTATTGTAGCTACCCAATTGCCTCATGATGCTGGGTGGGCACCGGTCCCATACTGGCCGAAATACCATGAGAAAATTTCTTCCCCCATGGAGAATCGAACCAGCGCAAGTCCCGTAGCTCTGCGCCAAGGCTTCCTACCTTAACCGCTCGGCTACGGCGCGGGACTGTTTGTAGATAACTCTAGTTTTATTCTAGATGTGTTGGAGATGATTTTTTTTTTGTAACCACTTTAATTTTATCCCAAGCGTGTTGGAAATTAAAATTATTTTTCATTTTTTAGTTCGGTTTTCTAATAAAGCGTCTTGTTTTAGTTTTTTAAACTATTATTTACTATTTTATTTTTTAGTTTTAATATTTTACAGAATAAGATAAAATATAAATATATTTAAATTCGATACTATTGTAGTATGAGCTAAAAGGAACACTCTACTAAAAAAATCCTCCAGGCCGGATTTGAACCAGCGACCTATGGATTACTGAAATTATATACCACTACAGTCCACCGCTCTACCAACTCAGCTCTTACAACGATTGAGTAAGAAGTTAAGTCCGCAACCTATTATACCAATTATTATTATTTTGGTTTTCTGCTGATTCTGGCTAGGATTTTAGAAACATTTATGACATTATTGTATTGTCATTGGTCCTTTACAATTATACAAAGTTTCAAGTCGATCCAATGATTTTAAGTGGATGGAAATCGTTTTGTAAGATTCCGTTACATAATTACACAAACACTTTTTTTTGTTTTTCTGATGATTCTGGCCAGGATTTTGGAAAAAATTATGAAATTATTTTATTGCCATTGGTCCTTTAAAAATATACAAAGTTTCAAGTCGATCCAATGATTTCACGTGGGTGAAAATCGTGTTGAAAGATACATAATAATATTACACAGACATTTTTTTTTTATTTTCTGATGATTCTGGCAAGGATTTAAAAAAAAATAATGAAATTATTGTATTGTCGTTGGTCCTTTTCAAGTATATAACGTTTCAAGTCGATCCAATGATTTTAAGTGGGTGAAAATCGCGTTAAAAATTCCGTTACATAGATAGATACAGGTCAAGCTGATATAAAGTGTGTAAAAAGTCATATATATTGTTTAGTATCGGTTGTAACGAGGGGAAAAGTGTAACTCATAACATTAATACTCTTATTTACAGGCGAAAATTACTAATTTACTAAATTGGAAACATTGAGATTAAAGTTATTTTCATAATACTAATTGATGTTACATTAAGTTTGAAAAAAGACACCTTTTTTTTATAAATGAAAAAAATTCTAAGTACTAATTTGGAAATATTAAGGTAAAAAATGAATAAAACTACTTTTTGTTTCATAAATGGAAAAACAAATCTTACTAATATGGGAAACTTGAAATTTAGAAAAAATAAATAAACTACTATTTAATTAAATAAAAATAAAACCTAGTTTTATTTTATTTTCATATTTATAATGAAATTGAAAAATATGAAGTGTTCTTTAACTATTTAAGATGATTAAAACCAAATAGAGCGTATTTAAAACATTTAACAGTGTGTTACCTCGTGAACCGCAGCTATGACTTTTCGAGCATGCGCAGTGGGCCATAACAAGAACTATGCTTTTTGAAGCGGCTCATTCTTTTTGTCACTAAGTGTACATGTTAAACTCGCGATGTAACACTTGTAACGTGGTATTGTAACTGCTTTACTTTATTAGTTCGTGTCACGTTCAGCGAGTTACATTTACCACTAAAACATTAACAAGAGCAGTTTTGTTTTATACATACTAAGTGTAAACGTACGTAAATTACACAATTATAAATAAAATTAAATTATCAATATCTAAATTGTAAGTAAATGTATTCTATTTTGATAAATTAAAAGCTGAATTCATAATCAAGTAATTAAAATAATCCGGCTTTACCAGAGCTTCTATCAAAATACCGCTGACTGTAAAAATTAATTCAAGTGATAAGAAAATGAAAATAGCTTCCGAAAAAAAAAGTTAATTTTTATTCATGTACTTATTATTATTATAAAAATGCTTTAACAGCAATATTAATGCCACATGAATGTAGTCATATTTTGAAATGATACAATGAAGAGGCATATATGATGAAAAAGGTCCTACTAATAAAATCTGGTAATAGCATTACAAACCGGTAATTGCCTTTATAACTGAGCAACTCAAGAAAAAACCCCAGTAAAATCTCCACTGGAAATTAGCATTCAGTATCTTCCGAATTGGAGTGTCAAATGCTATCCTTGTCCACCGCTGTGGTCTCGAGGTAGCGTGCTGCCTTGTCACGCAGCGGGCTCGGGTTCGATTCCCGGACGGAACAGGCTCTGGGTGAAATTTTTTTGCGGTTTTTCCTCACCTGTAAGGCAAATTTCAGGACGCGTTGGGCCCAACGGTCCCCGAAAATCATCCGGCCATCATCATCATTCTTATCATTATCATCATCATCCTTCACCGGTGTGGAAAGAACGGGAATATACCATACCTATAATTCACTAGTACATCTACAAAGCATAGTATGAAAAATGCTATCATTGCAGTGAAAGACCTGCCCTCGGTCAGAATTACTGTGGAAGGTCGGATGGATGCTATACTTCATCCAATTCACTCAATGAAAAAATTATTGGTTCCCTTACCAGAATAAGACCTTAAATACACTAAATTATTATTCTTAAGAAGTTAATTTAAAAATTATCTTAGCTATCTAAGGCAGAGGAATAAACTTGTATAATTTATTGGAAAAAAAGTATTTCACCTTAAAAATACAATAGTCAAGAAACATGGATATGGGTTCCACTGCGGTAAAAATATTCCATTCGGTTCTCCGGTCGGGGGCAACTTCAGGGAATCCATATATAAGGCTGAAACTCAGGGACATGTTCTTAGGAACATAGAATGTTAGGACATTATATAATAGTAGGACACTAGAAATATTGATGCAGGAATTAGATCAACGATCCTTGGACATAGTCAGTTTATGGGAAGTTGTATGACAAAAAGAAAGTTGTCAGGTATCAGGAAATTGTTTAATATTGTAGGGGTGCAACGAGACCTGTATTCGGAATGCGTTTTTAAGCCTGATGGATTCTGTCCGCTATCCGAGATGTTAAATTTGTCAGATATAGGATAATATACATAATCCTAAATGGTGAACGACATGATTTTGTGATCATAAATGTACAGCCCCTGAAATAATTGATGGCGCACAGATGATTTTCAAGTCTCAGAACGAAGCCACTGCGCATGATCAGAGATCAGCTATTTGGTTCACAAGTATACAACTATTTGAGAAACTAAATCCGTTCTATTTCGTTGTGTCGTGCAATGGAAAACAATTTCGGGTAAATAAGCTGTGCGGTAAATGTTGAAAATAAAACAAAGCAAAAGAAATAAAACAAAAGAAAGATAATTAATTGAAATAAGGACAAGAGGGAGAAAAAAAAGCATGACAGCAGTATCAAACACTCGACCTCATGCATGGAAAACAGAAGCTCCTTCCACTAGACCAAAACATCTCTCCTACAAATTGTCTGTACGAAGAAATGCAGTACTTATGAACTTACTTCTGTAATGCAATTAGATATTAATTTAATTTAAATAAATCAGACGCATTTTGTATTAGTAATGGAAATAAATAATTTTATTATGCCATGTATTTTGGAAACAAATTAACGAGACGTTGCAATCGTTATTCATTATATATATATATATATATATATATATATATATATATATATGAGCCATTTCCTTTAATTTATTTAAGAATAAGAATAAATTTTATTTACATATATTCCATTCCACAGTAATTCTGTCCGAGGACAGGTCTTTCACAGCAATTATAGCATGTTCATGCTATGCTTTGCAGTTTTATTAGGGAACTGTAGGTGCGGTAGCTTCTCGTTTCTTTCCACACCTATGAAGAATGATGATAATAATGATGATAAGGATGATGATGATGATGGCCAGATGATTTTCGGGGGTCGTTGGGCCCTAAGCTTCCAGACATTTATCTCACAGGTGAGGAAAAACACCGAAAAGAACTCACCCAGGAGCCTGTATATATATATATATATACAAATTTATTTTTATAATGGACCTTGGTAGCATGGAGGAATTATTAAAATTAACGACGATATTAAATAATAATAAATAAAAAAGTATATTAAGTTATGTAGATAGGAAATAACACTATGAGGTTCTTTAATATTGTTTATTTTTTATTATTTCACTCACCTCATACTTTATAAATCATAGCAGACCCTGGGTTTCTTCACGTAATTTGTGACATTGTCAATGCTGCGTCACGTTCACAACTGACGTCCAACGGCCTTCTATCCTGCAAACTGACCTCCGCGCCATCTGGTGGCCGACCGAAGAATTTCCAAATCAGTCCTCTTTCTTTATAACCGGGTATTTCAAAATTCATAGTTGTATTTTCATTCTTGCATATGTAATTTTTTTCCCAAATTGTGAGTTCCTTCGGTTTTTCCAATTGTTTAAGTAATTTTGTTTTGGTTTCTATTCTATGTTTTTCTGACCAGGCATGTGCAGCTATTGCAGATTTTTCGGTTTCTCCATTTTTAACATTTCTGAGGTGTTCTTTTAATCTTGTATTTAGATTCCTTTTTGTTTTTCCTATGTATATCTTTTCACAATCTTTACAATTAATTTGATAAATTCCCGATTTTTTACAGTCTTCAATTTTTTCATTTTTGTTGGTTTTTATTAAATTACCTAAGCTGCAATCATTTTTCGGTGCTAATTTAATGTTGAATTTGTTGAAAATTTTTTGAAACTTGTCAAATACGAAAGGATGGTATGTGAACTTCTTGAATTTTTTGCCTATATTTTTATCTGTCTGAAGAGTACTTTCATTGATGACTTTTTGTTCTTTGAATTTATTTATTTTCTTGTGTATCATTTTCTTTTGAAACCATTATCCTTAGCAATTTGTATGATGTGTTCTTTCTCTTTATTGTAATTTTCTTTGCTCATGGGGACATTCACAAGTCTGTGTGTTAAACTATTAAATACTGCCTGTTTGTGTGAAAAATGGTTAAATCCAGTAGCTTTTATATAATTGTCGATGTGAGTTTCTTTTCTGTAGATTCCAAATTCTATTTTCTTTTTTTCTTCATTCCTAATCAATTTAAGGTCTAAAAATGGTATTTCATGATTATTTTCTATTTCCACTGTAAATTTGATTGTTTTATTTTGAATATTTAACAGTTTAATGGCATCTTCTAATTGTTTCTCTTTTACTATTGCTATGATATCATCTACGTATCTTCTCCAAAATTTAAACATCAAAGGATGTGCTTTAGTTACATGACATTCAAAATTCCCCATAAACATGTCTGCTAAGAATGGTGAATTTTGAATGTCATGTAACTAAAGCACATCCTTTGATGTTTAAATTTTGGAGAAGATACGTAGATGATATCATAGCAATAGTAAAAGAGAAACAATTAGAAGATGCCATTAAACTGTTAAATATTCAAAATAAAACAATCAAATTTACAGTGGAAATAGAAAATAATCATGAAATACCATTTTTAGACCTTAAATTGATTAGGAATGAAGAAAAAAAGAAAATAGAATTTGGAATCTACAGAAAAGAAACTCACATCGACAATTATATAAAAGCTACTGGATTTAACCATTTTTCACACAAACAGGCAGTATTTAATAGTTTAACACACAGACTTGTGAATGTCCCCATGAGCAAAGAAAATTACAATAAAGAGAAAGAACACATCATACAAATTGCTAAGGATAATGGTTTTCAAAAGAAAATGATACACAAGAAAATAAATAAATTCAAAGAACAAAAAGTCATCAATGAAAGTACTCTTCAGACAGATAAAATATAGGCAAAAAATTCAAGAAGTTCACATACCATCCTTTCGTATTTGACAAGTTTCAAAAAATTTTCAACAAATTCAACATTAAATTAGCACCGAAAAATGATTGCAGCTTAGGTAATTTAATAAAAACCAACAAAAATGAAAAAATTGAAGACTGTAAAAAATCGGGAATTTGATCAAATTAATTGTAAAGATTTGTGAAAAGATATACATAGGAAAAACAAAAAGGAATCTAAATACAAGATTAAAAGAACACCTCAGAAATGTTAAAAATGGAGAAACCGAAAAATCTGCAATAGCTGCACATGCCTGGTCAGAAAAACATAGAATAGTAACCAAAACAAAATTACTTAAACAATTGGAAAAACCGAAGGAACTCACAATTTGGGAAAAAATTTACATATGCAAGAATGAAAATACAACTATGAATTTTGAAATACCCGGTTATAAAGAAAGAGGACTGATTTGGAAATTCTTCGGTCGGCCACCAGATGGCGCGGAGGTCAGTCTGCAGGATAGAAGGCCGTTGGACGTCAGTTGTGAACGTGACGCAGCATTGACAATGTCACAAATTACGTGAAGAAACCCAGGGTCTGCTATGATTTATAAAGTATGAGGTGAGTGAAATAATAAAAAATAAACAAAAAAGTATATACCTGACCAGAATCGAACGAGAGCCCGCGTCGTTGAAAAAAGAGTATCTTACCGACTGATCCACTGAAGCGAACGATACGAATGCTGCATGAAAGAGACTTACGCCGTCCGCTTTATATTCACGAGGCAGAACATGTAACAACGTATACTGATGTGAATCGCTCTTCAAATCTCTAACTTTCCATCATCAAAATTTGCGCCATCATTTTTTTTCAAATGCTGTACATAGTCACACATAAGACAAGGATGACAAAGATGAATTCTATGAAGAACTAGAACGGATATATGATAGTCTTTCATGATATCATATGAATACTGTCTTGGGATATTATATATAAAATATACGGGCAGATGTATTCAGGCCAACAATAGGTCAATTCATTGTTCATAAAAATACTAAGGACACCGAGCTTACATTACTCTCCTTTGCCACATTAAACATACTTATTAATAAGAGCACAACATTCCAGAATAAGGATATTCATAAATACACCTGGACGTCTCCAGATGGTGGAACTCGAAAACCAGATAGATCATATATTAACGGACAAACGCTGGCACAGTAGAATCATCAATGTTAGATCAGTTAGAAGAACAGACAAATACGTATCATCATCTGACCAGAGTGAAAATCAGATAATGGTAATTTCTTGTGAGAGAAAGAAAAGCTTGAAGATGATTTTGAATGTTTTGAAGTAAATTACTTGAGGACTGAATAACTGGGGCAAGAATTCCAGATCAAATTGCTAATAGATTTGAAATACTGGAATATTCAGATGAGAATGTGGCAACGGAAGAAGAAACTCATATAAATAAGAATGGGTTGCAATAAGTGATTATTAAATTATTTGAATCAGAAAGTGTGGGATAATTAAAAACTCCAAACAAGTAATGGTTTGGTGGAGGAATGAGCTGTCATTGTAAAAAATAAAACTAGTTTATATCATTTGATCACACTAGCAGCCAAATGAAGTAAATTTAAAATAATTAGATAAGATCAGACGGTACACCGTTATGTTTTAAACAATACAGACGGTAAACCGTTATGTTTTTTACCGAAATCAAGTTTTCGATAAGTGCATTACGTCATACTGCGCAACCTATACGTCATCGCGTCTCCATTTATTCTGTGATCTTATTAAACAGTGCCAAATTCTCTCCTACATACCCCCCTTTCTTTATGCGCCGTGTTCTATCGCGCATCCTCCCCTCTCCTAGTGAACCCTCAAATAAGCTGCGCTTACTAAGATCGAGTTCATCATCTGTTTATTAACCAAAGAGTCAAGTCGATACAGCTCGGAGGAGCTTGTTTTGTTTATTGGTCCTTTAGGCCAGGGTAGGGCCACAAGGACCTTGTACCCTAGCCCTTGGCGGGACTGGTGTGAATGAATTGAGTGTGCGTATGATTCATTATTATTGTCTTGTTTAGATGATCGATAAGAGTATTGATTCTTTTCTTAATTTATTTTTAAATGTTAAACTAATTAACTTTTATTATTTGAATGTTATATCTGACTGTTTTTTACTCTTATTAAATATGAGATATCTACTTTTAGTTAACTTCTGCCTATTGATTCAGTAGCTAGTCATGTCAGACATGAGTATAAAGTTCCAAAGCTTTCTCAAGCGAATATGATTTCCTCTTTCCTTGAAACTGCCACGATTATAATCCGCATAGCTTACAATATGTTACATGCTTAACAATTTATTGAAGAAAGATATGTAAATTTGAACAAAATCTATGTAATTATCAACAACCTTGGCATGATCCAGCACGAGCGGTGCAATTTTTGGTAGCAGATCGCGCATGATACACTAGTTTATATAATTTGATCACACTAGCAGCCAAATGAAGTAAATTTAAAATAATTATATAAGATCAGACGGTAAACCGTTATGTTTTAAAGAATACAAAGAGGGTTTTTTGAGAGAGGAGATTAATGACCTTGAAATGAATACAAAAGTAGGGACATTTAAATTTTGAACAGAGAGGTATGATAGAGAGAAGTTGGTTTAAAGCTAGAACAAAATAATAAGCTGTGAAAATGGGAATATGACTGCATATTGTTGGATTAATTTGAATAAATAGATTAATTAGTATTTTAATTAGTTATTAAATATTCATGCATAATAGGATATTGAAGAGGATTATGTACGGATAGTAGAAATATTAATCACGGAACCAAGCGTATTAGAGGATAAAATAACGATATAAATATATTTTTTCCCTTTCACTTGTTCAACTAGACATAAAAAGCATTGATTTCATTAGACGTAGCAGAATACGCCGGGTGTTAGCTAATGTTGAATAAAAGTTAATAGGTGAAAGTAAAATATGATATAATCCGGGTAATGTTTTTAAAATCTCCGACCCCTATTGGAACCTTGAGCCAAGGTACCTTTAATGTGAAGGTCTAACTAAGGTTAAAATAGAGATATTTATTGATAACATCAATTTCTAAACGTTTAGAAATATACTTATAAATACCTCAACACATCTGGAAATGCATGCTATTATGCATTGCAGAGACTCTTTCAAAAAAACGTTAAACTGGAAATATATAAAACTATTATTCTACCAGTTATATTATATGGGTGCGAAACATGGACTCTTACTTTAAGGGAGGAAAGGAGATTACAAGTATTTGAGAATAAAGTACTTAGGAAATTTTTGAACCAAAGAGAGATGAACAGACAGGTGAATGGAGAAGACTACATAACAACGAACTACATGGTCTTTATAGGAAGCCAGATATAATAAGAACAGTTAAGTCTCGTAGACTGCGATGGGCAGGACATGTTGCACGTATGGGGAATGAAAGACGTGCATGGAAGCTTCTTGTAGGAAAGCCAGAGGGAAAACGCCCAGTTGGTAGACCAAGAATGAGGTGGGAGAATAACATTAACTATGATTTGAGGGAAGTAGATTATACAGGGAATGATTGGAAAGCATTAGCTCAGGATAGGGGTGTATGGAGAGCTTATGTCCTCGCGGCCATTAACCTACGGGTTCGATAGTACCTGTGAGTAAGTAAGTATAACACAACACAAATCTACAAACCATGTGCAGAATTCAAGACAACCCCAGCTTCTGTGTGCATTCCATACACATCAAAACACGCGTAATACATTACTAAAACACTGTACACACGCTTAAACAACTATGACAATTATTGCAAACTTTGTTTAATAATTTTTTCACACGACACGTACAGGTTCTATACAACGTACGCCATCTTAATACGCAAATGTATTTCACATCAACGAAACATAAAAGCTAAGCGGAGATGCTTGTGCAGCGTTTAGAAAAGACAAGCGATCCTTTTATAACAAATACGATAGCAGTATAATTTAATACTAATATAAATACTTTATAAAATAATTATATAACACACTTTTTTGAAATCTTATATATAAAAATGAGTGTCTGTGAGTCGGTTGGATTAAAAACGTACTTCACTGATTTTAAAGGAGTTTTTGCCATCATTTAGAGTTATTTTTAGTTAAGGTATATAACATATAATCGAACGTACTATGGGGCTGGGTCCACCGCTGTGGTCTGGAGATAGCGTGTTGCTTTGTCAAGCAGCGGGACCGGGTTCGATCTCCTGTTGGAAAAGTTCCCTCGATGATGTTTTCAAGGTTTTTGCTCGCCTATAAGAAAAATGTCAGAAAAGATAATTCCCAATCAGAAGTGGGTTACACAATTACGCCAATGCCAGGATAGAACACCAGAAATGTCGAAATGACAACCTGGGGCATTGAATAAAAAAACTATAGGGCCGAAGCTAAAATAAAATTCATTAATGCACTAAAAATTAGCTTTTGGACGATTAAATGGCTTACTCTGCCTTAACCGTAACAAATACACCAAATTAATGTACCCAGAATTAAAAATCTCAAAACATTCTATAAAAAAGTATGCAATAGCATGTATTTCTCTTTTTTGCGATAGTGCGTTTTGTAGTATTTAAACAAATGACGATCATGATTGAAAGCTGAACTTCCTACATTTCGGGGTTGCCAACCTAAATAACTGTAGTGCAATATTACATATTATAAACACGTGTGTGGGAAGTAAAACCACTGTCCTCTGTGTATAGGCTACTACATACAATGTATACAAAAAATATCCAAAAGATAGTGTTAATATACATAATACGAAACAAATCACTGCACTTTAAATGAACTGAACTTTATTTGAAACAATATAAAAAAATAAATACGTACTTGTCATTATTTTATTACTAAATTGGTATCACGGTCTCCTGTTGTTTCAACTAATAAACATTGCCCACAATGTTAACGTTAGTCAATTTTTTATAATGAACGCAAATATATCCAACAAAGATGTTATCATTTTACTATTACTTATTATTTTGAAAACACCATTTTGCAAAAAATAATGTTAACGCACGTTTGTGAAGTGTTTTACAGAATCTCGGAAATTAAAAACCTCGTTATCGCTCGGTTTTTAAACATTCTCCTCGATTCTGTAAAAACTACTTTCCAAGCTCGCATCATAATATACTATTACGGATAACTCAAAATAACCCTTTTTGTCTTTCAGTTCATTGATACCAAAAAAGATCGAAATAAACAGGTTCCCGGGCATCATCGGGTAATCAGCACAGAGTATCTAAAAATAATTACGATATAAACGTGTAACTATTTTTCTTTTTACTCATTCAGCTAAACACAATTAATTAATTTAAGCGTAGCAGTGCATGCCGGGTATTAGCTAGTTAATACAAAATACGTGAGAATACGATTTTATTGAAAACGTATTGTTAAACATTTTCTGATTACCGGGATACAATTGTTTTCTGATATTAATTTATCATTATCTGAAGTTTTATTATGAAGAATATTATGTAAAAACTAGTGAAGTACCGTACTTGATGCAGCAAGAGGCACTGAGATTAGTATATTTTAAATTTATCGGCTGCGGTGGACTAGTGGTTAAGCTCCTTGCCTGTGGTCCCGAGGGTCGCGGGTTCAAACCCGGCCGTGGTCGATGTATTTTTTAGGATGGAAAAATCCAAGGAGTAGGTCTTCCGGGAGGGACTTTAAGCCGTGGGTCCCGAGTCTGAAAATTTTTCAGGCTCGTAAAATATCCTTAAGCCTGAATGAAAAGGCCTCTAAGCAAAATTTACCGAATTTTCCCGTCCTAGTACTACCTTGGTTTCCTAGATGTCGGTATGAGACGGAACGCTGACCACGTTCCACTCAAAATAACATCTATATCGAAAACAAGTGTAACTAAATTAGTATGGTTCAAATTCTTCCCTGTAGGGGGAGAGCGTCTAAATCTCTGTAAAGAGAAAACGTAGGCTTACAATACAATACAATACAATACAATACAATACAATACAATACAATACAATACAATATAAAAGTGAATACATTATGCAATTAGTTGGTAAGTAGCAGAATAATTTGGGTAATAAGCGATCACAGAGTGAACTTAAAAATACGAAGCTACAAATGTTACAAAATTATATGAAATAAGACAAATGATGTAGAATGGTTTCATTTAAAAACCATCTATAAAATGAATTCAGTTATTAGGTCTAATTTTAGGGCTATATTTTACAGACTTTCACCAGTGCTTTTTATTATATATATATGAATAAATTAATAAATGAATGGAGGAAAACACAACGAGGATATATACCCATCAATAGGAACCTCAAACTCGATGCTATTCTTTTTGCAGACGATTTAGCTCTTCTAGCACTTTCCGAAAATGATTTGCAACGAACAATTTATAATTTACAAAGAATACGGGCCAAATTTAATTAACAAATCTAAAATTATGGCATTTCATGGGAAGGACCCCATACAAAGTAAAATCTGTCTCCAGAATAAAATTTTAGAGATATCTAATCAATTTAAATATCTTGGATATTATCTCTCTATGTGGGATGAAAAGGATATCCCTGAAAAAATTACTAGTTATAATAAAATTTAGGAATTAATAATGAAGTTATGAAACCATCCCTTGTACAAAAAAAACACCAGATTACGTTTATATAACACTTTGGCTAGACCAGTGTTGACCTATGGTAGTGAAGCATGGAGACTAAAAAAACAACATGAAAGCATAATAACGGCTTGTGAAATGAGATTCATGCGCAGAACAGCGTGTTACACCAGATGGGATCGGAAAAGGAACACCGATATCTTAAAAGAATTGAAGACTACGCCAATTTTGGAATATATTAAACAGTACCAACCAAATAGGAAACACCATCTTGAAAGAATGACTTCAAATCGGATCCCCAAAGCTGTTTATAATTATATACCAAGAGGATGAAGATCACTGGGCCGTCCTATGAAACGATGGAGGGAAAATTTTCTATAGGATCGTAACAGGCCCTGGCCTAATACTTGGAAGGAAGAAGAAGAATAAGAAGATATTTTACAGACTTTGAAATATTTTTCGTTTTTAATAGTTTACGTGGATTACCCTAGAAGATGAATATTATCCGAGTTTTGAACTTATTCTGAGGACAACACGTGTATGCAATTATAAAATTTAATATAATAATAATAGAATCCTGGAACGAGATTCAAGGAAACTCTCTCTAACTTCACAAGCAGTCGCCCTCATAATCGCTATTGTTTAAAACTGGAAAACTCAAGAGACAAAGGTCACACCGCGGGGTTCCTGACCGCAGTTTGGTTCACATCTCCCATGTGGTTAGTATCTCGTTTAGCGGCTGAAAACCTCATCTCGTGGCCAGATTTGTGCGGTGCAACGCCAAAGTTTGCTGTTGGTTTCTAACAGAGTTGTATTCCAGCAAACAGAACTACAATCCACCAAGTTCATATTGACATACAAAAGCATTCCATTACACTAGTGTAACTTTTATAAGTGGATCTAGGAAACAGAATCTACACTTTACTGCACAGAATCTAAGAGCATGTGTTTCACTCGAGCTCTGCTCTTCAATTCCTCACTATTAACTGCACCCTGCATCTATGTAATTTCAATTAAGGGTTAATATAGTTATTTCTAGAGGTTGTAATTACGTAATAATGAGAATTGCACCAGTTCACAGGCAGGTAATTATGAAATGTCGGATAGGTAAGGTAAAGTAATCCCATTACAGGCCATGTGAGATCTTAAAGGTTGTAGGAGGTTAAGGTTCTCAATTTTTCTAGACAATCAACACATGTTGTTAGCCGGGTTGTCAGCCCTGCATGATGATGGCCTTTATCGTCAGAAGACGTGTCTTGTACTCATTTCCATTAGAGACTAAGTCGACCCCAGGGGCATGGTGCTACCAAAAGGTTTAGGTTAGTTTAAAAATCCTGACTCCATCGGGCCTCGAACCCTTGACCTTCAGGTTTGTGGCATATTGCCTTTACCAATTACGCTACGGCGTTCTCGTCGGTGAGGTTGGAATACATAATTTTATATATCGACGCTATTTAACGTCTCCTGTCATTATCATTGCAATTGAAATATGGGAGAGAAAATATTGCACGACGCCTCTAAATGTTCTTTTAGGAGCCCAAAATCTATGGCATGAAGTAAATGTCTCTATTTCCTTCTGAAAGCAATCCAAACTCTGGATTTTTAATCCCTGAAAAAGTCATCAAAACCAGCCCCGTTTGAATGCAATAACCTCGAAACAAACGACGAGCACAGTTGACAATTGTTCATCGAGATTATTATGACGCAATAAGTCACAACTGCTTTACAGAATTAGTATGGGAACCTAAAACAAATAATAAGATGTCTTACATTAAATATAATTACTCGCACGACTACACGAGGTAGAAAAACTTCTCTTCTTCTTCTTCTTCCTTCCAAGTATTAGGCCAAGGCCTGTTACGATCCTATAGAAAATTTTCCCTCCAGCGTAAATAGTTTGATCCTTCCGGAAAATTCTCATATAAGATTTGAAAGCATAATAATAGTCCCTTCGATTGGTTGCTGGCCAAAGGAAGGCAAGACCAGTGATGGGGCTGCCATCTTATAGCCTCTGGTCAGGCTTTTCTGGAGAAGAAAAGAAAATAAAGGAAAGAAGAAATGGAAGAAAGGAAAGACTCCCTAGCCCTCGGATGCCCTAATAGCGTCGGGGTCGAAAAAACAAGAGTTAACCAAGGGAGGTTAGATAGTAAAGTTAAAAGAGTGCAAAACATAAGTAAGTGGAAGAAATGTTTTTTTAGCAGCATTAATTATAAACTCCTCTCAAGAATATCATTTTGATTGGTTATTAATATAACATAATTTCATATTAGCAACTATCGTTACATAAGTGCTTCTCAAAGAGTTGCCGTACAGCTATTTATATTCGTCTTTTACGTAAAAATTTCCAGATGATTTGTCATTTTGAACTTCGTGTTATTTTAGCGTGTTAGTACATCCAGCCAATACTGACAAAATTCCCATTTAAGTCTGAGTGCGTCGCAATTATTTTAGAGAGATATTTTGTCCAATCTTTTGTAAAATAATTCACCATATATATTTTTCTTATTCTTTGGAAGAAATGCCCTCTTCTCTGATCTTGCTTTCCCAAACGGTATATAAATTTTATTTTCCGATTCAAGTGAGCAATTGAATGGATTCTCTCAACTATTAGCGCACGTACCAAATTAGGGAGTCAACATTGATATATGTTTAACGCAATGTTATAGCTTCGATATAAAACTCTGTGAATTTCTATTTTTCTACATAATCTATTAAGATTACTTTATCACAACGCTATAGAAATATTTTTCAATTATTGTAAAGTAAACAGTAATTATCATGTCGATCTCCGATATATAAACTAATCCTACAAATCTATTTCACAATGGGAAATCTTTGAACTTCAACCTCTTTCCTGTGATATCTTTTAACTCCTTCTGTGAAGAGAGGTTAGTTAAATTGTCTGAATAAATGTATATTTCAAGGAAGCATTGTTCCATAATCCGAACTGTTTTACACGATCTTTGAGTATACCGTATGTGATTTATTTAGTGGAATTTTACACTGATATTAATACATTAATAAATAGTGACAGCATTTTTACTTTGGGTTATTGTTTTACTGTTACATTTTCAACCAATCTATAAATATTCAGGAAGCATTTTTTTCCCCTTTATTTAGAATAAGGAATTATATCATTAGCATTTATTTAACATTCTTGGTAAATATTTGTCCCGCGCCGTAGCCGAGCGGTTAAGATAGGAAGCCTTGGCGCAAAGCTACGGGACTTGCGCTGGTTCGAGTCTCCATGGGGGAAGAAATTTTCTCATGGTATTTCCGCCAGTATGGGACCGGTGCCCACCCAGCATCGTGAGGCAATTGGGTAGCTACAATAAGTAGCGGCTCCAGGTTGAGGAACCAGCTATAACGGCTGGGGGACTCGACATGCTAACCACATGTCACCCCTACACTGGCTGTTGATCATCTACCTCTGTGATTGACACATGTGGATGTGAAGGGCCAGCAGCCGGCTGGTAAAAGGGCAACCGCTGAAAAGTGGAAAGACCCTCAATCGGAATCGGTAAATATTTCAGTGATAATTTTTATTTTATTTGATAGTACTTAATAGTACATAACATGCTGTCGTATGCTACGTATCATTTCTTAACTAAATTTCTTGATTAATGTCCTAGTTAGGTAGTATGGACTAACGATCACTCATGGCACTGACCATAATTCTATTTTGGGCGTGAAAAGAACGAAAAATATTCCACATTGGTCTGTAATTTCATATTTAATATTATTTTACCTGTCGTAAATCCAGAACGCGACACTCTGTTTTCGAAGAAATAAAAGGTAAAATAAGGTTGCACTCTTAAAAATTAAACGATCTGGGCGCCTTCTAACCCGCGTACCATTGTACTAGAGGCGGGCATGGTAACTATTAAATATCTAGGATCAATTCAATGTACTCTGATATCAATATTTGTAAATATATTTAATTCAAATGAGATACAGTCTGTTTTGCACTACACTGTGTCAGAGTACATACAAAAATCAATTGCTTGAACCCGCTTAAAAAATAGCCCACATCTTAAACTGCAACAGACAAATGCGTTTACGTTACTTTTGTCGCGCACTTTTATGTCGAATAAAGTCTAGGGCTAGAATTTTAGCTATGATATGACTTTGAACCGAGTATCCTGAAATACGGAACAAATGATCAGAATTTTATATTTAATGCGCCATCCGGATCTTCAACCTTTTAAATACAAATAGGGTTTACATTCTGCCCACCTACTCCACAATTTAATTTTTATATACGTTCCATCCACCCATAGTAATTCAGCTCGAGGGCAGGTCTTTCACTGCAATCATAGCATTTATATGCTATTCTTTGCAGCTTTACTAGGGAATTAATTATTGGTGTGTTAGTTTCCAGTTGCCTTCCACGCCGGTGAAGGATGATAATGGCCGGATGATATTCGGGGAACGTTGGTCCCTAAGCTTCCTGAAATTTGTCTTACGGTGAGGAAAAACTCCAAAAAATATCCTCACCCTGGAGCCTGTCGCGACCGGGAATCAAACCCGGGCTCGCTGCGAGACAAGGTAGCACGCTACCTCGAGACCACAGGAGTGGACTGATATACGTTGACAGTGTTTTATAAGTATACAAATATTATTTATAACACTGGTCAACATGATTACTGTCTCATAAGTACCAATAATTTTACTTAATGCCATTTTTAATCGTGTTTTCAAATATGTATTCGAAATTTCTCCATCGCCCACAGTTTTTTTATTTCAATTTAAATTAATGGATTGAAATAATTATTTGTTAAATAAACGTTTCTTTGTCCATTTGTCCATTGTAAAATAAAAAAGGGAACACTTTCATCAGGAGATTTAAGCTATGGAAAATAGCTATCAAGGCAAATAGAAACCTAATATGCTGACCGATTATTGTTAGTCTATCAAGGGGGATGCCCCACAGGCGAAATATAGCAGAACATCACCATTTCTTACCTTATAGATGAGTCCGACAGTTCGAATATTGTGTAGTTACGAATGTAGAAAATATTAAAGTGTTTGAAATTATAAATGCCTGACTCTCGGAAACCTTGCCTGATGGAGAAAAACCACTATCATGTTTGAATTCAGGAGAAAAAATACCATCACAATCACATATGTTTCTTCCTGAGACAAAAATAAGTTAATTTTCTGTTGCTCAGTGTTATCCTCCCCCCCATGAATAATTCATGCGACCAAATAAAATGTCTTACTCCCTATATTGATGACATACTAGGAGATCATCAATGTGCATTTAGAAGAAACAGGTCTACAACAGATCAGATTTTTAGTATAAGACAGATTTTAGAAAATAAATGGGAACATAATGGTACGGTACATCAACTATATGTAGACTTCAAAAAAGCATATGATTCAATTAAGAGGGAGAAGTTATATAGTATCCTGCTGGAGTTCGGAATTCCTAAAAAGTTAGTTAGACTTATATGAATGTGTCTAAATGGCTCAAAGAGTAGGGTGCGTGTAGGCAAACAGTTTTCAGACACTTTTGAAATCCAGAATGGGTTGAAGCAAGGAGATGCACTATCTCCTCTACCATTTAATTTTGTACTAGAGCATGCCATTAACTCTTTAGAGAATGAGGAAGGCTTACAACTGAATGGTATCAATAAGCTGTTAGTTTATGCTGATGATGTAGTACTACTGGCCGATAGCGAGGAGATACTAAAGTCCAACACGCACACACTATTGAGTAACACTAAGAAATTAGGACTGGAAGTAAATATCAGTAAAACTAAATATATGGTCACACATAGAAATTCAGTATATAATGGAAATGGACAGCTAAGGACAAATGAGGGAAATTTTGAGGAAGTGGCTGAATTCAAATACCTAGGAACAATAATCACAAATAGGAATGAGATGCACAAAGAAATTAAACATAGGCTCAATGCTGGAAATGCATGCTATTATGCATTGCAGAGACTTTTCATGTCCCAACTCCTTTCAAAAAACGTTAAGCTGAAAATATATAAAACTATTATTCTACCAGTTATATTGTATGGGTGCGAAACATGGACTCTTACTTTAAGGGAAGAAAGGAGATTGCAAGTATTTGAGAATAAAGTTCTTAGGAAAATTTTTGGACCAAAGAGAGATGAACAGACAGGTGAATGGAGAAGATTGCATAACAGTGAACTGCATGGTCTTTATGGGAAGCCAGATATAATGAGAACAGTTAAGTCTCGTAGACTGCGTTGGGCAGGACATGTTGCACGTATGGGGAATGAAAGACGTGCATGGAGACTTCTTGTAGGAAAGCCAGAAGGAAAACGTCCAGTTGATAAACCAAGAATGAGGTGAGAAGGAGAAACAACATTAACTATGGGTTTGAGGGAAGGAGTTTATAGCTTATACGGGAATGATTGGAAAGCATTAGCTAAGTATACGGATGTATGGAGAGCTTTATGTCCGGGCGGCCATGAACCTACGGGTTCGATTGTGCCAGTGAAGTTAAGAAAGTAAGAGTAAGATAAAATGGGATAGTGTTGGTCAGATATGTCAAATTAATTGTGAAGGGTTGTTTAGGAATCTTGGGAACCCTACAGCTATGCTATATATTATAACAAATGGTTAACTGTTGAGCTTATGTTACAATAAATAATAGACGGTCTTCGATTGTTTTCAATTTATATTTACTGACTCATAGAAAACGGATATAATCAAAATTGTAGGCGCTCCCTCTCGGTGAAAGATTTTTGTTTAGTTGGTCTTCCGCTCCGAAATAGCCGTGGTCCAATTTTATTAAAACTCTACTTTTTTCTGCTACTGCGGTAGGCAATCCTAAGCAGCGTCTGAGTACTCGGATTATTGTGTTAAACACGGAGCACGGCCGATTCTCCTGAGAATTTCTACAGCGCCAGTGTGTAAAGAAACGGTGAGTTTTCAAACCAAAAAGCAATCACATAATGTTTAGCCCGAAAACCAGCTAAACAAGAAATCATTTGGCATGTTCATTGTTTCCAATAACGTCTCATTAGTCCTGAGTGGTTTGAAGTCTGTTCTATTGCTTACCGTCACTGGACTGCTGCAGAGTAGATATATCTACTATATATATCTATATATATAAGAATTAGAAAGTTTTTTGTCTTGGTTTTTTCGCGTCTTGGATTCACGTTAGGACACTGGCCAACTGACTCCGACGTTTCGGCAGGATCCCACAGGCCACGTATCAAGGAATGATAAGTTCGAGTCACAGGTTTCGGTCTTATATAATTAAACAAGATAGGAGTTTTCGCTGTGGTTCCGTTTCCGAAAGGCATCCGTTACAACTCATCCGAGGTTTAGTTCTTATGTAGTTTAAACACCTTCAGTTTTCAGTGGGGTCCGTTTCGGAAGCCGTATACAACCTCTAAAGTCTAGTCTAAAACAAGAGATGGACCAGCGCCAGGCGGCTCACTTTTCCCTACAAGCGGCTAATTTGCTGCCTGTCACACCCGAAGTTGGAATGGGGACGCGAGCCTTGTGGCCATTAACACCCAAAAATTTTGAATAATAAAGTAATGACGGTAAGCAATACTTTATAAATGTAGATGTTCACTAATTCCTCACTCGCATCCCTACCGAGGATGAAGATAATGTGTAGCTGTGGTGGTGGCTCGGTTCTGATTGGTTAATTTACACGAGAAAGTCGGTATAGATGTTTAAAATTTATTAAAATCCGATAAAATGGGATTTTTATTATTAAATAGTTAGTATTATAATGTACTAATGTATAATGTTATTTTGGAAATGTTAATAATGAAATAATTAATGTTTAAAAGTGTGTGGTGTCTGACCAATCACAGTCGAGCACATGGCATTCCCTGGTGGTCACCCATACAGGTACTCTGCCTTGCTCAGATCACCGTGACTAACCGGCTATATTTGGCGGGCGATGAGCCTGCTGTAAGTGGTCTCGCATTTGCGGTGAATATTAATGGACTTAGAAAAATTTTTTCATTATAATTTTGGACATAGAATTTTTATCGAGGTCTACTTGAGCGCTATAGTGCACTTTACCATGACCTCTGAAGTGATATTGCAGCCGTTAAGTGATTGTTCCTACATTCTTATGGAATATAGGACTTGTATATTTTTCCTGATTTATTGATTTATGGACTTGCAGTTTTTTTCTAAATTTTTATACGTAGTCGATCCTTTGAAGCTCGCATCCGAAGAGGTACGAAGGCAGCAGTCGTCTGGGTGAGAAGGCATTGGCTAACAGTCCCAAATTGAAATGAAATCTCTCTCAACATCCACTTTCCCGGTCAGTAAGGAAATAATGAATTTACTGATGGAGCAAAGGGGACTACTCCGGTATTTACCTTAACGCCAAGGAAACCATCAGAAACCTTGACAGAGTAGCTGTTGAAAATAATAATTTAGATTGAATTGTTTCAGGATAGGTTAATTAATTTAATGTGTATTAGAATTTAATTTTGTGAAATTGCCCTTAATTTTGAATTTTGAATATTTAATGGGATATATAATAATTTACTGGTGGAATCAAGTGGCCTACTCCGACATTTGTCTTAGCGTCAAGGAAACCACCGAAACCATTGACAGAGTAGGTTTGAAGTTAGTGAAAATTGATCGAAATATGGCCAAATCGGTAGGGCCTTCCAGCTTTTAGAGGTGAATAGCTGGTTTTTCACCTATTTGAAATTATTTTTAGGACGGTTCTTTTAGGCGAATAGCCGTCAAAATCACCTGTCTTGTCGATAATTATGTGGGAAGTATGTTTTAATAGGATGTTTGCCTTCGTGAATGACATGCCATCCTATTATTTTCTCTGTAGTACTGACCATTTTCAGGTAAGAGTTTTTGCTTTTTTTCTCTCTTCAATCATATTTGCAATGACTCTAGAGAAATAATGTATCACTGGGAGGTCCGTGATAAATGTAGGACATCCAGGATTACATGTGCAAGTATTATCAGTACTAATTTCCTGATCTTTTGTCTCAATTCGTGTTTGAGTTCTTTTGCTGAATTTGATTTCAGCTTTGGTTTGTGTCACTTGATTAGTTGATGTACCAGTCTCTGCCTGAGAATGTACATTATCAACTGTTGCAGGATTTAATTCACTCGTAACAATATTCTCTGTCTGAGAATATGTACTTGTGACTTTTGGCTTGTCAGTTTGGACTGATTTTTTATGTTTTTTGTTTACAGTTTGAGGAATTTTATTCCCTCGCACTGCTTCTTTTTTGGCAGCAGGAACAAATTCAACTTGAACTGCCTTTTTTCCTTTATTAGGTCCATGTTTTTCGACAAGAGGAGCTTCTGGCTCAACTCTTTCTGTGTCGTTTGTCTCAGTTAGGAATTCATTAGCAGGAGGAACGGATTCAACTACGACTGCCTGTTCAGAGGACTGTTTTTTGACAGTTATTCTTCGGTAACTTTCTATCTTCACTTTATAGAAGCATAGACGTGTTACTTTTTCAGCCTCGCCTACTGAGGAATCATCCACCAGAACTGCCATAAACATAGGCAGCGGGCCCTTGGTTCTAGCAGAGGTCATATTGACTACTTTTAGAACCTGGAATCCGAGATCACTAAGATCCTTCTGGATTTCTGATGGTTCCACTGAGGGGTCAATTCCTTTTACCACGAATCTACGTGTTTGTATTTTCTTTTTTGTACCTTCTTGATAAGGTATTTCGTGCTGCTCCAGCAGTTTTTTGTACTCAGAGTGAGCTGTCAATGAAGTCAACAACACTCGAGTACCCAACCGTGTAACTTGGCATTTTACTGCAGCTCCAACAGTTGGATTAAGTGCCTTGTGCATTGCTTGAAGTTGGGCGAGATATTCTCGTCTTATCAGCAATGCTGAAGGTTTTGTTACGCCTATGCGCTGTTCCTGCGACTCTGTGACTTCAGTCTCTCCTCCAATATTGGTTGGTGGAGTGACTGGAGGCGGAGAGTCTATTGTGCAGGATTTTTGACCTACATTTTGTGGTTTTGGAGTCGAGATTTTATCAGATTTATTCTGACTTTGTGACTTTGGGACTGTTTTTCTGCGTGTCCTATACGCTGTTGGTGGGGAATTGCCATAAATGGAATATCCAGGTCGTCGAGACACTTTCCTAATATGTTGAGGGTTCATTTTGATGGTTGGAATTGTTGGTACACAGGTAGGAGTTGCCCTGACAAACACCTTGGGTTCTAGGTCTAGCTAGGGGCCGACAGGACAAGGCCTAGTGCCTTCTTGGGTAGTAGGTACTAACCAGGTAAGAAGGTAGGTAATGGAGAACCCTCCCCTGAAAAAGAAAATGGCGTCTGACGGTTAGCTCAAAGCACGTGGCTAGCGCCACGTGGTGACTGGATCAGCAGTTCGCAGGCCGGAGGTTCGACACCCCCTGGCGGCGGTTGGGCGAGGCTACGCTGCGCGGTGCTCGGAGACCCCTTCCCTGCTGCTACCTGGAGAACCTTCCTCTTCGGCTGCTGGCACTCGACTCTCTCTCTCTCTATCCCGTACACCCATACAAAGTTTAGTTCTTAAGTAGTTAAACATTTTCAGTTTTCAGTGTGGTCCGTTTCGGAAGCCGTACACCCATCCAAGCGTCGACCACGCTCCATATTGCCCAACCGTGGTTTTCTTCATATCTTCTTCGCTGTTCTAGGGATGACATGGTGAGCAGCGAGAGCAGTTTTCCATGTAGATGGTAATCTTTGGGCATCATCTCGGGTGTTCATAGTATGTGACCTTTTTTCAATCTCTATTGCTTCTCTGTAGATTATTGATTTTTCATGATCTATTTTAGCCAACGTTCTAGATCTTGTGAGGGTATGAACCTACGGGTACGATAAAGTCAGCGAGTGAGTGAGTTAGTGTATTCAGTTTACGCTGAGAATGTAGTATTTTTTATAGTCTTCATATGACAGCATGCTCCACTACAGTTTTCTGCAGTACTACATGCCTTGGTTTAGCAATTTTAGAACATCTCTATAATTTTTTATGTGTGTTGATATACCTAAGATTTTATAACGTTCTTTTACTAATTATAAAGTGTGAAGTTATTATTTCTATTTTCGTTTCCTTAAAATATAATTTTGAGTTGTTGTGACGCTAAATTGTTCTATTTGGTTATGGTTGTTATTTGCATTTCAAACAATTATACTTAAGTACGTTATGGTTCCTCTTGGCACTTAACAATAGCATACATAGTAGCCTATGTAGGGGTAAATGTTTAAATGTGTTATAATACGGGGCGAGCTTGATGGGCTCTATATCAGGGTGGTGGATTTAGGGCATGCGATGTTAGAAACGAACTACGGACGGTAAGGACAGATTAGAACTTTCATTATGAATTTTATAAATCGCTATTAATCAAAAAATTAATCGTGTAAAACATTCAATTATAACAATAGCACACAATTATATTAGTAGACGAAATATGTGTGGTCTATTCCGCGATATTCGTTTATTAATTCCGGAATATTATTTACGATTGAATGCACTTGCAATTATGGTCAAATGATTGAACTATTAAACATGTATTATTTGGCTGATAATTCACTATCAGTCGCAGCGCTCTAATCGAAATTACGGGCAGATGAGACGACTCACAACTGAGTAGCATTCAACTTTATGTTTACTAGCAAATACCCGGCGTGCGCTGCTGCACCTAAATAAATGATAACGTGTTTTTGCATTTAGTTGTATAAGTAAAGGGAAAAAAAATATAAATTTATACCGTTATTATTTTTAGATTCCCTGTGGTGATTACTCGGCGTTGCCCGGGAATCTACGCATTCTGACAAAATTCGTTATTTTGAGTTTTCCATAAAAGAATATCCGCAGTGCGCTGCTATGCTTGCCCGGGAATCTCCTTATCCTGATCTTCTTGGCATCAATAAAATACATATTGTAAGTTATCCTTAAAAAATAAACATATGCTGTCGCGGACTTTCCTGTTGAGTTTTTGAGATATTCAATTCTGTGTACAATAATTTTGTGTGTTTGTTATGGTTTAGGCAGCGTAAGCTTAATAAGTTTACAAAATCCGACACATGTCACTACAGAAGGTGATATTTAAGGGTGAAGAGCTTGAGCATTAAACATCTCTTGTGAAGACGTAATTCTTTACCCACGTTGTGGTGACATCTTGAAGCAGCTAACTCTCTTCATGCCCGATGTTGTAGTAACATTTTGAAGGAATGGTGTCCCAAAAAGAATTACTGGTTCAGGTTGGGTTTGATTTTCGGTAGAGCTGGATTCTATTCTTAGGGTCGGAAGTTGGTACACTGGATAGGAAAACACTTCACAATCACAAAAAAAATGTTTCTTGTAGAAATACTTTCACATTTATTCATTTTGTAGGTTCCCAGCAGAATAAGTAAATTTAAGTGGTATTATTCTTCACTGTCAATTAAAAATAAATTATTTTCTTTTCTTGAATCAATTATTATTCTTGTATTAAATATTACATTTTATCAGGAGATCTCTTATTGCTTCTATCTTTGTTGAAAGTTGTATGCAGAATGACTAGGTAATTCTTTTATAATTTTAAAGAACATTATTACATTACATGATAGTAATTTTAAATTCTATTGGTTAATAACCCCTTAAATACCAGGTTTAAATTTGGTTTGTTAAATCAAAAAGTTAACTGTTTTTAACATCCAATCAGAATTTAGTATACTTTCATTTAAAAATATGAAGTAAAGCAGGTATTCTTATTACAGTTATAACAGAGAGCTTTATAATTCTGACAGTAATGAGTTAAAACAATTTTAAAACCATTATTTTGAAAGACTTATGTAATACAATTCCTATAATTGTTACCGAGACATTTTTATTCAACAATGAACACCAATGAATTATTTAGATATTTTTCTTTATTTAAGTTTTATTTAAATAAACTGCTCAAAACAATTAGAGGAACACTTGTAATAAATTGAATAAGTAATTGTTTTTTAAAGCTGTGATGCTGAAAGTTGGACAATATGTAAATTGAATTATTAGTTTTATCACTGGATACAAATTTTAAAGCTCCATGGCCTAAATACAGAGAAATTACCTCAAATAACAAATATAGAGAATTTTTTTATTTTAGACGGCACTAGCCACTACTAATTGGCAAGCTTCCTGATGTTGCTATAGTGACGAATGTTGATTATTGCCTTGTTTATTGAAGTCTCTGACAAAATGAGGCATTTAAATGAGTTTGAAGTGTATCATGCTCTACATCTTTTAAGACAAGGTCAATCTCTGCGACAAGTGGCTAGAGAGCTTGGGGTTTCTCCTTCCGTGGTGTCCAGGTTACGCAACAGGCACAGAGAGATAGGTCAGTATTGTAGAAGACGTGGCCAGGGCCGTAAATTTAAAACAAGCCCCCAGGATGACAGATACGTCGTTCTTTCTGCTCTACGACAGCGTACAAAAACTGCAAAAGACCTGCAGAATGACCTTCATATGGCTTCCGGAATCCGGGTTTCAGACCAAACCATAAGGAACAGATTAAGGAAAGAGAATATTCGTCCAAAAAGGCCCGTTAAAAAACACGCTTAACAAATGGGCATAAGACAGCAAGACGTACGTATGCTGAAAACCATGGTGATTGGAACCTGAACCAGTGGGAGTCTGTGCTCTTCTCGGACGAATCCATGTATCGTCTTACACGTTGTGATGGTCGATTGAGAGTGTGGGGACGGCCAGGAGAAAGATTTTCTGCAGAGGCTGTACAGGAAATTGATAGATTCGGAAGAGGTTCCATAATGGTGTAGGCCGGAGTTATGTACAACAATCGTATGGACCTTGTACTTGTTCCCCAGCGACTGAATGCTGTCCGGTATATCGAGCACGTTCTGGAAGAGCATGTAGTACCTGCTGCCATTTGAGTAGGCCCTGGATTTCTGTTTATGCAGGATAATACCAGGGCACATTCTGCGGCTGTCACCAGGGATTTCCTGAGGAGGAATGAAATTGAGGTAATGGAGTGGCCAGCGATCAGCCCAGACCTCAACCCTATTGAACACTTGTGGGATCTTCTAGACAGGAAGGTCAGGAACCGACATCAAGCTCCACAAACTCTGCAGCAACTTGGAGATGCTCTGAAGGAGGAATGGGAGAATATCCCGCAAGAGGAAATCCAGAATCGTACTGGGAGCATGCCACGAAGGTGACAAACTGTCATCGAATGTCGAGGAGGCCATACACGATACTAACTCTATATAACTAGTGTTTAACTTTGAAAAATAAGCACAAGATTCAATTGCTTACATAGCGGAATTATTTGAAAAGTTAATTGTCAGCGTTATTCATTTATTTTTGCTGACATGAGCAATAAATAAATAAATAACCACAAATAATGTACTTTATTAATTTCATGTTTGTACCTTTATCCAATGAAAAAAATATTTGTATATTTCATAGTGTTCCTCTAATTGTTTTGAGCAGTGTATTAAAAGAATTTTAAAATACAAAATTATTAACTTTAGCTTCCATACTTATTATGATATTAAAATCCTGCTTTACTTATAATCTATAACATTCCTGGGAAAATTCTGAACATTTTGCAAAAAGCCCCATGACGATTGGATGAATGGTATGGCAGCATATGCTTGCCAGAGAATCTATTTATCCCGATCTCCTTGGCATCAATGAAAGACAAAAATGGCTATTGTGTGTTATCTGTAAAAGATAAACATATGCTGTCGTGGACTTTTTTGTAGAGTTTTTGTTTTTTGAGATATTCAATTTTTTATACATCAATTATGTGTATTTGTTATGGGTTATAGGCAGCGTAAGCCATATAAGGGTAAAAAAGTGACTTTTTCATGTTTTTCACTACAAAGGGTGTTTTAAGGGTGTATAAGTTAAGTATCTCAACTCTCTTATAGATATGTTCATCCCGGGAATCTCCTGAACATTTTGCAAAAAACCCCATCACAATCGAATCAATGGTATGGACGCGCATACAGTACGAACCAACAAACAAACAAACATTTCTATATTAGATTATCGATTAACACTTCTAAATTAATTCTCTTGGTACACGGCTGAAGAGTCGCCCTATAAAATTAACTAAGTGATAACTAATGTTAAGTTTCGTAGATTGCGATGAGCAGGAAATGGGGCACAATCTGGGAATGAAAGATATATTGAATGAAAACCAGGAGGAAAGTGTCCAGTAGATATGCCAAGAATGAGGAGGGAGAAAAACATTGCACATGATTGAAGGAAGGCGAATTACACAAGAGATGATTTGGAAATATGATATCAAATTAGGGATGTATGGGGAGCTGATGTCCAATCGGCCATGATTCTACTGGGGCGATGGAGTAATATAGATACTTATATATTTTTTATATTAAAAAAAACATATGATATAATTCAGGCTTATATATGAATAAAATGTAAATAAATTGAATTATAAATCAGTTAATTATGAACTGCCAGGATTTTAACGGACATATTAAAGGTTTATAATTTATATATTATTTTGAAACCATGTTACGCAGTAGTGGTTATGCTCCTTCTCTCTGGTCCCGAGGGTCGCGGGTTCAAACCCGGCCGGGGTCGATGGATTTTTTAGGATGAAAAAATCCAAGGAGAGAGTCCTCCGGGAGGTACCTAAAGTCGTGGGTCCCGAGTCTGAAGATGTTCAGGCTCGTAAAAGATCCTTAAGCCTGAATGAAAAGGCCTTTAAGCAAAATTTACCGAATTTTCCCGTCCTAGTACTACATTGGTTACCTAGATATAAGTATGAGGCGGAACGCTGACCTTGGACCACACAAATGACATCTATACGAAAACAAGTGTAACTAAATAAGTATGGTTCAAATTCATTCCTGTAGGGAGAAAGCGCCTAAATCTCAGTTAAGGGAAACATGGCCTTACAAGATACAAGAAGAAGTTTATTTACTTTTGCTATTCCCCGACTATACATCTTTTTATGGTGAGGTGATAAGGTGGTTTCTCGAAATGTGGCGCACAGCCGGAATGAAATATATAGCCTCGTGTATTTAGAATTTTCCTGCCGAAAAGTCGAACGTAAAAGAAAATGGATAAGAATTTGGCTGTTCGAGTGTTCTGCGGGCCTACCATTGCTACTTTGATTATCAGATTGTGAAACAAGTGAGTGTTGACGTCTTAACCAGCGATATTCACGCTAATATAACCAGCAATAACGACAAAATAAATAGCAGTAAGCGCATTACTAATCAGCGATAACCACACTACTCTTCAGCGATAAACCCATTGCCACAGCATCTCTGTCGATTATAACTATTTTCAACAACAAACTCTGCCCATAACGGTGCTTCTCTGTCGGTAACAATGATTTATGTCAGAATTTAGCCGTGTAAAACACAAACAAATGCATACATTTCACAGCGTAAAACAAGAAAAAGGGTGTTCCATGGGATTCAACTAGATTAGAGTAATTGATTTAGTTTAGGTTAGCTTATACTTTCGTTACATTTTAATCTTGTTTAAATACGTAAAAAAATCTCTTCATCACTGTTATTCTATGGAAATTCAAAATGGGTAATTTATGCTCAGCCCGCAGTTTCCCCAAGAATTTTACTTTATCAGTATAAATATAAAACGGTCCATTCAATAAAACTGCACAGATTAGCTACAGAATGTTCATCAGCACTCGTTGAAATTTTTTGCATGCAAAACGTGATTTCATCATGATGCTAACGCACGTATGGAAATTAATTAGGCTTCAAAATGCTCAAGAAATGTATTTTAATAACAGCTGTGATTTATTTTAAAGGGAAATTTTGTTTAGTAATGACATGTAACCAATATGTTCAACTAATACTTACTATGCACAAAAATGGCATTTTCATTCAAGCACATGGACAAGTGTTGGAAGAGAAAAAAAATATTTAAAACAGCCATAATAAATCACAATCTACACTCTTCTACTAAAACTCAAGGTTTCATATTGAAATAAATTTGAAATGGATTAAAAATATGCCGAAAAAACTCTAAAATATCTGTAAAAATCGGTTTAAAATAAAACTATTATTCTACTTCAACTGATAAAAAAAATATACCATGCGTATGCTCCACTGTTGGCCATTATTACTGTAACTTATTGGTAGGGCTGAAAAAAGTATTGGTTATAGGCTAGGCTGCATCGTACTTAGACCGCTATGTTTACAAAACTGCACGTTGACACGCACTACTCAGGACAGACTTCTAGTACAGTCCGCTTTGTGTAGGAATGGACTCACCTTTGCACAATTTTTGTTTCGGCATTCTGATACAACCACACGTCACGTAAACAGGTCTATTACTGAGGAGAGTCCAACATACACACTCTCCGCTCCGAGCAGGCAGTGGAGACGCTCGACAAAGACACGCATTTTGTAAACAATATGTATATAAATTAGTTACTATCTTGATACCGATACTGTTTTCAACCCTACTTATTAGTAAGGTTGTGCCCACTTCCTGTTCCTCTTGCAGGTTTTACTAGGATGACTGCATATAATAAAGTTGTGTTCCTGAGGCGCATCGTCCACATAATATCGAAGTTTCCAAACGAAAAAGAAAACTATTCATCCAGTCACGACAAAAATCGTTAGTTTATATAAGATTTAAATTTTAAATTTGTAGGCTTACCTCATAAAACAATCGTCCTCAACTATAATAATTTGTTATATACATCTTCACACTATTAAAATTCTAGGCATTTCAAAAACATGCTTCATCCTCAGGAATTCTTATGGTACTGAAATTATTTGTATATTTCATACACAGGGATTTAGTTCCTGAGTTCGTTCTCATTTAGCATATTTTTATTTTTTGCTTCCTTGATAATTTTAATCTCTTCCAGGATATTGATTTTTTATTGTATTGTTCTCTTTGTGGATTATTGACATTGTTAGATCTATGTTGTTAAATCGATAGCCGGTTTTCGAAGTGTATTCAGCAAAACTTGATTTTCCTTCTATTTTAATAAGGTCTGAGAAATGTTCATTAAAACTAATTTTAAAACTTGATGTTCTACCTTTATAAAATTGTTCACAGTCGTTACATTTGAGGCACAAAATAAAAATATGCTAAATGAGAACTCACCCAACAATCAACGCCCTCTGTATGAAATATACAAATAATTTCGGTACCATTAGAATTACTGAGGTTGAAGCATGTCTTTGAGAGACCTTAAATTTTAATATTATGACGACGTTTATAACAGAAGTTATTATGGTTGAGGAAAACTGTTTTTTTAAGGTACAAATTTAAAAGTGAACCTCAACGGTATTCAAACATGATCATTAAAAGTACATATAAAATTGAAGTACGAGTCGCTTTAGAGCGTATTTTAAATGTGCCTAATACATAGATAATGACTCTTTAATAGGATTTACTGCGTGTGATTTAGGAAGTCTTTATGAAAAATATATAAACTAGCTAATACGCGGCGTACGCTGCTACGCTTAATAAATCATTTAGTTGAATAAGTAATAGGAAAAAATATAAATTTATATCATGATTATTTTTAGATACCTCGTGCTGTTACCCGGCGTTGGCCGGAAATATACTATGTAGTCCGATGTACTTTGTATAAATGAGCCGAATGACTAAATTAATTATTTTGAGTTATCCGTAAAAGAATACCCGCCGTGCGCTGCTATGCTTTCCCGGGAATCTACTTATTGCGATCTTCTTGGCATCAATGAAAGACAAAAATGGCTATTGTGAGTTATTCTTAAAACATAAACATATGCTGTCGCAGAGATTTTTGTAGAATTTTGTTTAGATATTCAATTCTATATACATTAATTTTGTGTATTTGTTATGGATTATGCTGCGAAGGCCATTTAAACGTAAACAAGGAAATTTTTCACGGTTTTCACGTTTTTAAGGGTGCAGGAGTTGAGTATCACAACTCTCGTATAGCTTATGTTCATCCCGGGAATCTCCTGAACATTTTGCAAAAACCCCATTACAATCGGATCAACAGTATGGCCGCGCATAAAGTTCGAACAAACAAACAAACAAACAAACAAACATTATTATTTATTAGATAGGCCTATATACAGTATGTGATTTACAAGGTATTTATGAACAAAGTAACAGTTAAATAAACCGCACTGTAATACCAGTTTCGTTTATGAACAGCCGACAAGGGCTTCCTAAGGTCTGTAATGAGTTCGGTATACATTTTTTGTTAAAATATACTGTGTATTCACAGAACGAATAAATATTTGCAACACATAAATAACGGATAAAATATATGGTTATTAAATACTGTCACACATGGAGCTGAAGTTTGGAAATTCAACAAAAACTCAGAACAAAAACTTACGTCTATGGAAATTGATTTCTTGAGGAAAGCAACAAGATGTTCAAAATTAGACAAAATAAGAAATACTGTCATAAGAGAAAAAATGAATAGTAGATTATATACGGTATAAGCAATTCAATTGGTATGGGCACGTACGACGAATGCAAGAAGAAAGATTACCCAGGAAAACATTGGAATGGTGTCCACCTGGAAGAAGAAGGAGAGGAAGACCTCGAAACTCGCGGATGCTGGAAATAAGAACTGGAATGAGAACAAGAGGACTGGAGGACATGGATTGGCTGGAGAGAGACGAGTGAAGAAAAAAATTAAAAATGTAGGCACAAAAAGATGTGTAAACATTAAAATTCTGTATATAAATAAATCAATTTTAAAAGTTAACAAGGAAGTTTACTCAATGTAAATTATAAGGATTAATATCATATCATACCTCTAATATCAATAATAATAATAATAATAATAATAATAATAATAATAATAATAATAATAATAATAATAATAATAATAATATCCTCAGCTCATGTTCAACTCAGGGTTTCTTCGAGAGATGTATTTATAGAGGTCTGTGAACGATAATGATGCCGACCAGGCCTTACGCATCGTCACAGTGGCGGATGAAAGAAATGAAAAAGAATTGATGAGATGAATATGGATAAAATGTAAATATATGAGAGGAAAAAGAGAGAAAACCTGAGAAAAACTTGCCTAAGCTCCGTTACATCCAACACCAAACCTATATGACGTCACCGAGATTCGAACTCGAGGCCCTAGCGGTGAGAGGCGAAAGTCTAACCTCTTGCGTCTTACTATATTTAATAACATTATTATACATCACTGAAAACCATTTGTAATAGTTATGATGCTATTATGGTTTTTAAAACTGAGATTAATAAATGGATCGGAGTTCAACAATTATTATATTTTTACAAGCAATAATACAATTCATGACAACACCTTCATAATTGTAATAATTTCATGGAATAATTAATATATTGTTACCATATTTTTTTCAAGTATATTATTTTGCTTTACTTTCAACATTTCTTATTAACTTCAAAATTCAACAAGTGTGTTTTTGTGTCAGTTGTTTTGATTTTACATGTCAATATCATAAAATGTAACGATAATAAAAATAGTAAGAATTACTAACTAACCTTCTGGCATTATCGAACAGGCAGGTTGATGGCCGCTGCGTACATACGTTCTCCATACATCCCTATCCTCAGCTAAACTCTCCTAATCATCGTCTACGTCCCTGAAATCATGGTTAATTTTATTCCCCCACCTCATTCTTGATCTACCAATAAGGTGTTATCCCTCTGGTTTTCCTACAATAAATCCCGATACTACTATTTAATTTCCCATTTGTGCCACATCACCTGCCCATCGGAGACTAAGAGACACAATCGTTCTTATTGTATATGACTTCCTATAAATATAGAGTAGCTCATAGTTATAGAGTATTCTCCATGCACCTTTCTGTTCATCTCTTTGGTTCCAACCTTTCCTATAAACGTTAATATCAAATACTCGCAATATTTTAACTGTGCGTGTTGGCCCTTACTATTTTCTCGCTATCGCGTAATGCAGAGAATCCATTTTAAACCGAAACCTTTTTACAGCGTTGCAGCAGCTCTCATTTTGCCGGCTTTTGTGCTAGCACCGGCGGGGAGCGTGTTGCGTTTACTACCGGCAAATGAAGACAGCTAGAAACTACAAAATACAAATAACTTAAGTAATTTAGATTATTATAAACAATAAGCCTAGACATAGAGACTTATTACTCACCATTTATTTGAGACACTGTTAAAAATGACCCCCGTCCCTAGTAAGACATGCTCCACATCGTTTAAACAAATTATCTGCCACTTTCTGTAATTCCGCTTCGGTAATAGCATTGCACGTGTTATTTAGACCTTAAGTTCTTCTACGTTATGAGGATTATTTCGGTAAACTTTTTCCTTTAGGTATCTCCAAATATAATAATCACAGTAAGTTAGGTCCGCTGATCTTGGGGGCCATAAACCTATGTTAATTATCCTGTCATCGAAAACTTCACGTGAAGTTTCTATAGAATTATGAGCGGTATGTGCTGTGGCACCATCCTATTGAAAATATCCATAATACTTTTCTTCCTGTGTCAATTCATTAAGAAATGGACGCAACATTGTTGTCACATAAACAGCTGAGTTTACACGGTTTTAAGAAAATATAGGCCCAATTATCCGCCGTGCACTTAACGCAAACAAAATCCCTAAATTAATGGGATGCAAAGGCACTTTCTGTGTAATATGCGGGCCTCAGTACTTCACATTCGCACATTTTGGGAATTTACATGTCCCAAAAATAGAACCGTACCACGTCAGACATAAACATTAGCTGTGGATCTACAATTCCGTTATGCACACTTCCAAGAAACCAATTACAGAACCTTATTCTTGCGACGAAATCTGCCTGTTTAAGTTCCTGCACAAAACTTTGTTTATAAGGTCGAAATTTCAGCAGTCTGGTCGCTTTGTGGGGTGACCCCTTCGATATGTTAGTTTCCTGCTACATACTTTTTGGTGATTTTCTAGGACTTACTTCTAATCGCACCCGAATATCCTCAAGTTTCTCTACTGTTAAAACGTGCCTTTCACTCTTCTTCGGTATGTCACAAACCGAACCCGTTGTACGCCACTTTTCACCAACTTCGAAAGGCACGATTTTGTAGGAATCGTACAGTGAGGATATTTTTTAGAAAGTCTCCGAACGCGCCTTCTATGGTTATTTCTCAATAAGTAACATTCCACCAAATAAATTCGCTGTTCCAACGTATACTTCATTTTCGATGATTTCCTTATGTAACACACAACAACAAGCGACATGCGTCCCACTACAACACACTGAATAAACTAACTGCTGGGATAATGTGTACAACTTATCTCCAACGCTGCGATCATACTGCTCGCAGCGGCGGCAGCGGCAGAATGATGCGAGATTCTCTCTTAAAATGGATTATCTGTACTGCTATAACAACTGAATAAACTATCAACTTACGTAACCATTGAGTTGTAACCTTTATACAGGGTGAAAAAGTGTTTAAACCGACAAACTCTGGGAGGTTGTAAGGGATACCAAAACAAATATTTTTCCTTAATGCAATTTTTTCCTATGAGGATTATTTAAACCGGTAGAGAGCGTACTACGCTCTTCAGTTGTCATGACTTCAACTGCTGTTGATGGTAGGAATTGTTTTGTCCACCAGTGTAGTAGTGAATTGTATCTGTTTACTAATGGAGCGATACACCTGGAGTGAGTACACTGATATGTGTGGGCCGGTGTAGTTGGGGACTGTTTAATTGGGACATATATCCTACCTAGGCCATTAAAGGGCAGGCACTATTACAATTTTATAGCCAGAAAATTGCCAGAACTGCTGGAAGATGTCCCGCTCCCTACAAGACAACGCACGTTGTTCCAACATGACAGGGCGCCGGCACATTTCAGTTGTCGTGTGCGTCGATTCTTGAACCAATGGTTTTCAGAAAAGTTTATTGGCAGAAGTGATCCTGTACCATGGCCTGCTCGATCCCCATATATGACCCCTTTGGATTCTTTTGTATGGGGAGAGATGAGCAACCTTGTTTACATAACTCCTGTTGCACCGGGAAAGGATCTGGTTGCCCGGATAGTAGCAGCAGCAGCAGGAGCAATTAACGATACTCCTGGAGTTTTTGTCCGTGTTAGACAGAACATGATCCGCCGGTGTAACCTTTGTTTACATGTCAATGGAGACATTTTTGAACCTCTACTGTAATTTAAGTAATTGCGTTGTGTTAATGTGTTGTCTCGTGGTAATAAAAAATACAAAAGTGTTTGTTGGTTTAATTAATTTGCCGCCAGATAAATCATCCTCTACCGGTTTAAATAATCCTCATAGGAAAAAATGACATTAGGGAAAATATTTGTTTTGGTGTCCTCTACAACCTCCCAGAGTTTGTCGGTTTAAATAATTTTCACTTTGTATATCATTAGTGATTTGATGGGATGCTCTAGTACAAAAGTGAACAGTAGAAAACATAGTGCACGTCCACGCTTTAACCTATTGTAATATTCAAAAGTTCAGTTAATAAGAATAAGAATAAAAATAAGTAATTAACAAATACATGTAGTATACTGTATTGATACCCGAATGAAGAATTGATGGTGAAAAGTAATTAGTTTTTGGTCTGTAAAATTATATCGTTTTAAGAAATATTTTCAAAATTCTGGTCTGCGTTAAGCTTCTTACCTCATCCATAATGTCCGAATATAACTAATTCTGACGTAAATGGTAATTAGAAATATTTAACTACACTGGTTGGTGAAAATTGTCTTGAAATATAAGTACCACTAATGCTGTCTATTTAATACAGGTATTTATTTTTTATTATTGATAATGTCCTCGCCGTGGCCAAGCCATCTAAGACTTTCGTGTAAAGGTACGTATCACGCACCGGTTTCAGTCCCCATATGTAAACAAAAAAAGTAGGGAATTTTGACCAATATGTAGGTATGATTACCACCTACGCTTCGTGAGGAATTTGAGTAACTTCAATAAATATCCTTTTAGGCTGAGAATACTTGCTGTATCTGCTTGGTCACCGACATTCCTCCCAGATGTCACCCCCATATTGGTTGGATTATTGTTCATCTCTGAAGTTTGCACGTGTGGATGTTACACTAGTACCTGGTTAACATACCAAGGGTTGTATTGAACAGTCGAGTCATAGATTTTGTTATATTTGATTACTGATGTTATTGATAGTAGTATAGTATTTATAGCAACTGTCATTACAATTATTTACTTATAGCATATTACTAACTAACTCACTGGCACTATAAAACCCGTCTGTTCATGGCCACGCGGATATAAGCTCTCCATACATCCCTATCCAGAGCTAATATTTTTGGCATGGATTCCTTGAAGTATTCTCGCCTGGAGAACCAAATGTGGGACTATTGTACCTCAGGAAAATTTTACCCCGTGGAACCAATGTCCGCGTTCCTTGACGGTTATATTTTTACGGTGAAAGATCGTCACTCTTTCGACCAAGGTACTTTTTTCGTCTGACGTATCATATTCGACCAATCCGGCGTGGTGAACCCTATCGGCAGCAATGCTAACGCCGGCATAGCTCTTGTGATCATTTAAGCACACAAACACTCCATCACGACAGGGTAAAGATATTACTGTTAATTGTATTGTATTACACCAATGCATTGTATTATTCAATACATATAGTGGAGTTAGGAAATTGGTAACATACATAATAAAAATAAATAACCTACCGTAGTAATAATTCCGCTAAAATGAATAAATATTTGGGATGCAGATTTTTCAATAAATCGGAAATACCAATAAGAGTTATAAAAACGTCACAAAAAATACCGAAATTGATAAAAACACTCGTTCCGCTCGTGAGAAGTTCATCATCACCAATCGCAATAATAAATTTAAAAAAAAACAGACCATATACTCTACATTATTTACTGACATCTGAAGGTGGCGTCTATGGTAACGTTATGTGACTTCTCCCACAGATGGCGAGCCAGCGGTAACAATACGTATTAAAGGAGATAAAACAAAGTTTTGTCTTTGAAATTTTCGAATAGTTGACAACAGTTCCAGGACGTGTGTGTGATTTGGAGCAACGTGAACACAAAACATAATTTAAAAACAAAAATAATACATGTTTATTGTTGAATGAACAAATTAATGTTTTATTTTATCTCCTATAATATGTGTTTTACGGCTGGCTCATCATCTGTGGATGACGTCACAAAGTTATAGGTGTCACCTTCAGATGTTAGTAAAGAATGTAATGCTTTGTTATCTGCTTTTTAATTGTGTTGTTGCGCTTGAATATCAACCCTGATGATGTTCTGTTTGATAACGAAACACGTTTTGGTAGCGATTTGGATATTTTTTGTCATGATTTGATTGTTTTTACTACTGTTTGTGATTTTAATTAGACTATTTAACTCATGCCCCAAATGGGAGTCAATGACCAATCACATTTCAAAGATTTTTTATTTACCACCAATTACAGTCGTTTTCACCTCGATTTGGTCAGTTTAATTTTATCACTGTAAAATCAGCTCCTCATTTTTAACATTCTGAATAGGGCATAGCATTATTTTGCATAGAAAATATGTGGCTGCCTGAATGTAAATATAGTGCACTAATGTAACCTTATCGTGGTTACGGGATATAATAAAAAAACATTTGTAGCAATTGATTGTACCACAAAAGAAAAAGAAACCACTGTTTGCACTTTCGTAAACGTATTTTTCCAGGGTAATAACTTTCCAGAAAAATATAATTTAAATATTTACATAATAGGGCATCAGAAGTGAATTAATATACAGTTTGATGTGTTTAATTTTTTTCCACTCTGGTCCATTCTTACAATATTGCGATATTTTGGCAATAAATAATATGATCTCGTTGCAGTGATAAACAAGTGAAACGTATCGTTTCTCATTTGTTTTCAAACATCGCTGTTTACATTAAATATATACATGTTTTAAAATAACTATATTTAAATAATGAATTCTGAGTAAACAGCTTAATTGTATTCGTTAAATAATCCTAACAAATGCCACGCTTGATTTCCACATTATCTAGATAAATTCACTCCTCATTTCGTGAGTCGTAAATTTGTTAATAATTTGGAAATCACTCGTTGCATTACTTCTGACAAATTAGCGTCTCCGATTGTTTAGTGACACTAACTGGAATTATCATTAAGGTATATTGTTTTATTTTCATTGTTTGCCGAGTAATAAAAATTAATAAGATTCGCTCAGGGTGCTGCTTGCTGGAACCTGTTGAGGCTTCTTGACAGCCAAATTCCCTAGTGGTTATCAGTTTAGGGTTTCCTCACATTGCCAGCTCTATCAACGACGTCGATGTTGTGCCGTAATGTCGAGGTGAATTGTGTATGAGATGAGTTGTTTCTTCACTAGAGCAGGACATCAACCGGACAATATGAGAATCCATAAGCCGACAACGCGGAATGAGCCACATTACTGTAGCTTTAGCACAGCACTCATCTCATAGGTCTGGGTCCATCTTTTGGGGGAATATGCATCGATGAACAGTACGTTGCTAGAAAATATGTCCTATATTACAAACAATTGGATTGCTGTAATTTATAATTACAATTCGCACGATTACCACTTGTTCAATTGTATTCATAATATATGGCATTTGTTGTATTATATTGTGTAATATTTGTATTAAAAGTCCACCGCTATGGTCTGGAGGTAGCGTGCTGCCATCTCACGCAGCGGGCCTTTGTTCGATGCCCGGTCGGGACAGTTTCCTAGGTGAAGTTTTAGCGGGATTTTTTCCTGACCTGTAAGACAAATATCAGGACACGTTAAGGCCCAAACGGTCCGCGAACATCATATGGCCATTGCCTAGAGCAAATATTTAAGTTTGAGAAATGGTACCGACCTTACAAAGGTCTTGACCCAATAATTTATGTGCTTTTAGTGAAGTGTTTTTTAAATTTAATTTGATGACAAGGAGAGTGTTCCTCTCTCTGTTTTTTGGCTTAAAATGTCTTGTTTGTAGAAGTTTTATTTTTGTATGAGTGTATATGAAAAATTACTGTTTTATTTTTATATGAGTGTATATGAAAATTACTTTTATCGACGAGGAATATTTAAACTCGGGTAGAAAGCATAAGTAACTCGATCTTAAATTTCTTAATGTGTTCTGTAGTATATTGTGAATTAAAGTGTAATGTGCATAGGTGTTCTGTATTGTAGTGTGGTGTGAATTGTGTATTTCCTATGTCGTGTATTAGTCTGTTATTATGTGTTTGAATTGTGTCTCTCTCTGCGTGCTAGGTGTTTTATGTGGTCTATTATGTAAGAGATTTCTGTGATATCATGTAATAGAGAGATCTGAGTTTGACGGTCTGCATGAAGTATAATTCTTAGGGCTTTGTTTTGAGCTATTTGTAAATTTTTAATGTAAGAGGCTGCTGCGTGTCCCCAGGCTGGACTGGCATATGTCATAAGTGGTCTGATGAGTGCTTTGTATAAGTTTATTTTGTGTTTTAATGAAAGTGTACGTGATGCAAGTATAGAAAGATGTGTGAGGTTCTGGTTTGTACCTTAGTTTTCAGTTGTTTGATGTGATGTTTAAATGTTAGTTTTTATCAAGTGTTACTCCTAGATATTTAACTGAGTCTTTGTATTCAATGTTGTATGTTTATAAGTAATGTAGGTGGATTTGGTCTTCTTCTTGTGAATGTGATGGCTTGTGTTTCTCAGCGTTTAGTCTGATTCTCCATTTGGAGAACCAGTTGCTGATCTTGTTAATGTGTAGCTGTATTTTTCTAGTGGTGTGATATATATCATGATGTGTACAGTATATCGCTGTGTCGTCTGCATATTGTGCTATTTTAGTGTGTATTGAGGTTGGGAGATCTGAAGTGTATATGTTGTATAGTGTAGGTGCCAGTACAGATCCTTGGGGAACACCTGCTTTTATCGGATGCCAGTCTGATTTTTGTCTATTAAAGATAGTTCTGAAAGTACGCTTATTTAAAAAGGAGTGAATTAATTTAATGTAGCTGTCAGGAATTTTATATTGAATTAGTTTATATATTAGACCTGTATGCCAAACGGAATCAAAAGCTTTTTCGATGTCGAAGAAGACTACAGTTGTGTATTGTCTTAGTAGGAATCCTGTGTTATGTCGTCCATGAGTCTAGTTAGCTGTAGTGTAGTTGAGTGTTCAGATCTAAAGGCAAATTGTGTCAGAGGTAGTATCTGAGTTATGTATGGAAGTAGTCTCTTGAGTATTAGTCTTTCTAGTATTTTGCCTATATGGTCGAGTAAGCTAATTGGTCTGTAGTTTTGAGGGAATAGAGGATTTTTTCCGATTTGAGAATGGAAGTGATGTTCGCTTGTTTGAGAGGAGTTGGGAAATATTGTAATTTTAGTGCGGAATTTAGAATTTTAGTCATGTGAACTAGTCCTTTCCTAGGAAGTTGTTTTAAAGCAGTTGTAGTTAGTCTGTCTTGTCCTGAGGCTTTATTATTGTCTAAGGAGTTGGCGATTTTCTTTATTTCGTTTGTGGTAGCTATTGGTATTTGAAATGTCGTGGGTGCGTTTAAGTAGATCCTTGTTAGTCTTCTGATTTTTGCTTGGAAGTGTTCATAGTGATTATTATTTGTCTTTGATCTAAATTGATTTTCTAGAGTCTCTGCAAATGCGTTAGCTTTGTCTAGATCGTCGTAAAGTAGTCCGTTTCTTCCATGTAAAGGTCTGTTTCTAGTCGTTTGCCTGTGTGTGAAATTTTTGATTATTTTCCAAGTTGCATCAGTCTCAACTGCAGTCTTTAGTTGTTCATTAAGTTGTTCGAATTTATGATTTTGAATATGTTGATTTATTCTTTTGAGATTAAGTTAAGTTGTCGTTTGTCTTCCTGTGTTCTTAGACGTTGCCATTGTCTTCTTATTTGTCTTTTCTGTTGAAGTAGTTCAGTTAGTCTTGGATGTTGTATGTATTTTGTTTTCTGTTTGAACTGATGGTGGTAGTACTGTTGTAAGTTTGTAGTAGCGTGTCTTGGAATGTTTGGTGGCTAGGTCAAGTTCTTCTGTAGTGTTATCGTAATATTTGGAGTTATGCTGTCGTTTAATTTTTGTCGAAAAGATGCCCAGTTTGTTTGTTTTAGTAATGTAGTTCCTAGTCTGAGATCTGATGGGATGTAAGTCTATTTCAATTATTACTGGATTATGATCGGAGTTTAATTCGTCAAGAACGTCAATATAGTTTACAATCATCATCATCATTCCATTTATCTTAGATTAGCTTAGGATTAAGGACTCTCTTGGCGCACCACTATCATATTCATCGGGGAAACGTAACCCCGCCTTCCAGGTGACCAACCTCAGAAATGGGTTACAGTTACGCCAATGCCAGGAGAGAACACCAGTAATGTCCAAAAAGGACAAATCTGAGACATTAAAAAATATATACTAAACTATATAAAGTAAAAGTAAAAGTGATCCCACTACAGGCCCCAGGAGGCCCTTGGGGTAGTAGGAGTTTAAGGCTCCCACTTTTCCTGGACAATTGGTACTTGTTATCAGCCGGGTTGTTAACCCTGCGTGACTGCCGCCTTTACCCCCAGAACAAGCATCTGGTACTCATTTCCGTTAGAGGCTGAGTCGGCCCCAGGGCCACAGTGCCGCCAGAAGATCGGGTCAGTTTAAAAATCCTGACCCCACCGGGACTCGAACCCGCAACCTTCCAGCTTGTAGCGGAGTGCCTTAACCACTACGCTATGGCGTGCCCCATACTAAACTGTATACAGTTCAAAAGCAAAGATTAGACCGGGTGACTAATTGCTTTAATGAATTAAATTAAATTTAATTGTGTACATGCCAATTGAAAAGAGTAGGTGTTGAATTTAAATAATTTATTATTCATTTAATTGAATTCTGTCAATTTTATATAATGTTCATACAGTGATTTGACATTTGGTAACATTGTATGACTGTATGCTAAAGATGGTGTTTACTGAGTAGCATTAAGGATCTGCGTGACTGGTGTCACAGGGCAGATAGTGCACAGATGTTAGATAGCAACTGGAGAGACATCGAATATGGTTTGGAAGGTTGCCATGTCACTAGCATCACGATGATATGGCTGTGAAGCCGATATCTAGTCATGGCTTCTGCTCCCTCTACAACACACAGTCTGTTTCCAGGTCCTCACTCCACCGATGTCTTTACTATGAAGCCCACACTCCCTTTCCTACCTAATACTGGCTACCATCTTCCATTACAATAACTTTCCATATCCAATGCAGTTGTGCAAAAATTGAAACCTTTATATATAAATATTCCTCTTACAGATTCTCCTATTAAATATATTTTTAAAAATAGGCTGTTCTCATTGTTAAAAAATTATCAGAACTGGTTTTGGAAAACACATCCGTCAGTCAAATTAATCCGTTGCACGTCTCAATTTTTAATCAACTACTGCCAGTTTGTACGTCTGTATTTTTCTACAGGATTAAATATATGTTATTCTTCATCATCACTTTACGGATTAGGCAAATTGCCTGTTCCGCCTCACGGTTGTTCTGTCCTTGATCCTCTTCGCTTATAGTTAAATACTACTTTTTTAATCTTGTTACTTTCATTATTTCTACCATGTGTAAACCATTATCCCTATATTTATTTTATAGTTAATAATAGACAGATCATCGGTTAATTAATATCTTTCGCATCGTCCGATTCCTAATAGCCAATTTTATCGGTTCATTCAATATCCTGGTTGCAGATGTTTCTCTTTGATATATAAATATATTCCCGGACTTCAGGAGGTTTTAGATCTTCCTCTGCCTCGTCTTCCCTAGGTTTCCGTTCCAAAACACATGTTGGTAGCCAATCCTCTTCCATTCGCTGGTCATGTCCGTACCTCCTTAATTGTTGAGTTTTAACACATTGGTGACCGACTGCTGTGCGTTCCATCCACCGCTGCTGGACCGGACATTTCTGTCAGTAGCGTGGACTTTTAAATTTTAAACCGCGCTAGCACAGTGTGATTTTTACATCAATATATTTACAGTCAATAACAATATTGCATAAGTAAATCTTTATTAGTGTTCTCATCAGACCTTCTAGTAGAAATTGAGGGTTTGATAGCGTTATAAACATTTCCCTTATTTAAAGGCACAGGGCAAAAGAGCGAGTTTATTTTCTTGTGTTCACTAAAAACGTGGCAAGGTTTGGAAGGTTTTTTTTTTTCAGACACAGTTGGTGTTAATTTATGTTTCTATATGTCTCAGCCTTCTTGGTGGGTCTTGACATGGTGTCCTTTTCACTCCGTCTTCCCTCCTCTTTCCTGTCATCTGTTCCTAATTTTACGACTGCCAAACAAGAGGCTGTTTCAAGCAAAAAACTTCTGTTTGACATATTGTTGTTAGGATTTTGAAATTTATAGACCCAAAAAGCATTAGAGTGCACAATTCACAGGCCACAATACAACTTTCTTGCTTCATTTCACTGTTTTTCTAAGGATGGAGTAATATGATAGGTACTGGTCAGCCCTGTCTACACCCTTCACATACCGTACTTGTTATTTTGAAGTATTCAATAGGGCATTTTTACAACTTTACCCCTCCCATTCTCGTGTTGCCTGATGCAATGTGCTAACCATTCTTACGTCCTTTTATCTTTCGATGTTTGTAGCAAAAGGTCCCCCTTACTACAAAATACACATTCTCTTGGTTTGAGTTTATTTCCTGCTTCCACAAATGATTTGGAAGTCCTCTGTTAATCTTTATTGCTTCAGAAACTCTAGTCTTTCTTTCGAGCAAATTTTTAGCTTTAGCCACACTTATAATAATTATTCTGGTACACATGATGCCACAGATATAAATTCGACTCCAGAACGCAAAATAGTGTTTCTTCTAATTTTTCCCTCTGCAACATATATTTACAGGTTACATACGTATCCCGTAATCGCCTAACTATCGGCACTAAAATTCCATATTTCACCAGCCATCTGTCTTAAAATTATAAACAACTCTTTCTGTAAGTTGGCAATTTCATAAAAAGAGAAGAGAGGGGTACAAAAAAAACTATAGTTTATTTCACAATGAGAAAAAACAAAATGCACGCTCCTTCAAAAGCGAAGAGGCTGGAAAACCATAGAAAACGTAAACACGGAAATCTCCGTGGCCCGTCGTCTAGCGCTGGCCATTTAAACACGGAGATCTCCGTGGCCCGTCACCAATGTGTTAATATAATCTAAATACTGTCTTCAATCTTCATTTTCTCCCTTATAACTGAGTTTCTATTTTTTTTCTTCTTGAAATTCTTGCTGCCTTTGTATAAAATCCATTTCCGTTGCAAAGTGATACTTATTTGTTTTTTGTTGTTAATGGCTAAAGTTCTGCTCCATAAGTAATGATGCTTTTAACAATTGTACATGATACATATGTAATATTCATTTTATTTTTATTACTCAAAGTTTTGTCCCACAATATTCCATTGAGGCAAGAAATTGCAAATTTTCTTTGTTCTTTCTATTTCTTATTTTCTCTTCCAACTTTCCATTTTAATTTCTTTTTAATTCCTAAATATGTGATCTCACAACAAGATTTGATTGTTTCTTCAGTCTCCAAAATTAAAATTTGTTCTGGTTCACCAATTGATAAATATTTTGTTTTCTTCATGCTCAAAATTAATCCCCATTTGTCATATTCTTCTACTAATTTTTAGTCATATATTCTAAATCTTCATAATCTTGTGAAATTAACAATTGATCATCTGTAAAATGTAAGTTCTATATAGTTTTGTTGTTTGAAATAGGAATTCTCCTGCTTGAACCTTTTCTCCTCCAATTCTTTAATATTTCATGGACATCTATTTTAAATAGTGTCGGTGATAGGCAACAACCTTGACGTAGACAGTTATTTATCGTAAAACCATGTGACAACTTACTGTCAATTTTAATTTTAGATATGCAATTGTCATAAAAAATTGTATTTTAATTATTATGGTCTTAATTCCCATACGTCTTAAAGCAATCAATTTCTCTATAGGGAGTAAACATAATCATAATAATGTCAATACTTATAATAATTAAAAGGCAAGTATTTAATCAGTTCCCAAATAGATGAACCAATTGAGCAAAAGTATTAAAAATATCCATCCAAAGTAATTCTGCCCGAGATCAGGTCTTTCACTACAATCATAGCATTTTCATGGTATGCTTTGCAGCTTTACTAGGGAATTATAGGTGTGGTAGCTTCCCGTTGCTTTCCACACCGGTGAAGGATGATGATGACTATTTAACTCATGCCCCAAATGGGAGTCCATGACCAATCACGTTTCAATGATTTCTGTTTTACAACCAATCAGAGTCGTGTTTCACCAAATATTTATCAGTGTTATAATTACCATATTAAAGAAAGCTCCTCCTTACAATATTGCGTTCCTTTGGCAATAAATAGCATGATCTGGTTGCAGTGATAAACAAAAGAAGCAGTAGAAGCGTACCTATCGTTTCTCATTTGTTTTCAAACATCGCCGTTTACATTAAATATATAAATATTTTAAAATAACTATAGTTAAATAATGATTTGTGAGTAAACAGCTTAATTTTATTCGTTAAATAGTCCTAACAAATGCCACTCTTGATTTCCAAATTCTCTAGATAAATTCACGACTCACGAAGTGAGTCGTGAATTTATCGATAATTTGGAAATCACTCGTGGCATTACTTATGATAATGATAAGGATGATGATATTGATGATGGCCGGATGATTTTCGGGGACCGTTAGGCCCTAATCATTCTGACACTTGTCTTACAGGTGAGGAAAAACCCCGAAAAATCCTCACCCAGGAGACTGTCCCAACCGGAATCGAAACATAATGATATATTAATTCAAATTAAGTATATGCAAGTAGATTACATTTCACAATACAGAGAAAAAAGAATGGACCACGTCAATAGAATGAATAGTAACAAAATCCCGAAACAGATTCTTCACAACCGACCATTAGAACGAACAAACGTAAGAAGACTCATAAAAGATGGACGAATTAATTCTAACATCAGATCGGAGCAGATATTAAAGTCTTACCCTTGATTCTGTTGATGATGATGATCAATATAATTCCTATAATAATAATAATAATAATAATAATAATAATAATAATAATAATAATAAAAATTATGGTAAGAATCGTTTATTAACTACTGTCAGTTTGGAAACCTACTAAAAATTATATTAAGTATTATTCACAGGAATGAATAATTCATTTGAACTATTCAAAAAAGTGACATTCATTATACTCGAGTTAAGGATTTAAATTTCGCACCGCGTCTCATACGTTCTTTGAGCATACCTACATAACAGTCGCTAGTTCGATTCCCCAAGGGATATGCAATGTGATCATCTAAATTATATTGCAGTAATAGAATATTCGAATAAAAAACTATAAAATTATCACTTTGTAGGTCCGTCTCCTCAATTTTGTATCAGTTAACCTACAAGGGGACTATTTTATAGGTTTCATTCATATTTTATATTAGTGTAATTTAATGCCTCAACGGAAACTTATCATGAATCGTACCAGTATCGATAGTTTCTATTAGTGCATGTGAGAGTTTCTATATCTATTCCTGAGATTTTGTTTGTGTGTTATAAGAGAAACCTCCAGTTACAACAGCGGGAGACCACGTGCAATTATATATTTAACAATGATATTTTAAATTAGACAAACAAACTTATCTTCAAGTAAACGCATGAAATACAGAATCTGTAATTAATTCTTGGACTATCTATAATAACTCAATGATTTTAAGCAGGTGAAAAAAAAACCGTTACGCTGGAATTGGGTGAACCAAGGTAATTGTGGCCCTATATTTATTTTCGTTGCAAGGATAGATGACTTAGGGCTGATATAGGGATTTTTAGATTTCATCCTTCTGGTAATCCTCTAAATAGTCCGATATATGTTACTTTTGGGGAACATATTATCATTTCATTCGAATAGAATATACTTAGTTTCGTTTCAAAAAAAATTGCTACCGATAGAGCTATTTTAAATGTTAGCGTTAGATTTGAACAGAAAAATATATACCTATATCGGGATTTGAACCCAATATCTCTGGTCATGTACACCAGTGCTTTAACGATTTAAGCTATTAGGCATCACTACTTAAACATAGATTTTCTCTTATAATAATACGATTTGTGTGCGCCTAGTATCAGTGAACTTTCGTTCCTCTAACACCATCAAGCGTTCTCTTAAATAAGAACACATTAAAACGGAAATCACCACATTACATTTATAGAAAGTAAATCTATGTTTAAATCGTGATTCCTAATAGCTTAAATTGTTAAAGCACTGGTGTATAGAACCGGAGATATTGGGTTGATATTCCGATTTAGACATATATTTTTCTCTTCAAATTTAATTTGTCATTAAGTGAGAAGTGCTAAATTTAATATTCCACCCGAGGGCAGGTCTTTCAATGCAATCATAGCATTTACATGCTATGCTTGCAGTTTTACTAGGGAATTGTAGGTTTGGTAGCTTCCTGTTGCTTTCCACACCGGTGAAGGATGATGATGATGATGATAATAAGGATGATGGCCATATGATTTTGGGGACCGTTTGAACCTTAAAATTTTCCTGACGTTTGTCTTACAGGTGAGGAAAAACCCCGATAAAAACCTCACCAGAAAAACTGCCCCGACCGGGGATCGAACCCGGGTCCGCTGCGTGAAAAGGCAGCACGCTACCTCGAGACCATAGCGGTGGACAATGTAATATTAAGTCTCAAATATTAGGTTTATTTGCTAGAAATGTAATGTTTTGATTTCCATAAAGTGCTCTTACTTTAAGAGATCGCTAGATGGCGTTAGTGGAACAAAAATTCACTGCTACTTGGCGCACGGGAATCGTATTAGTATAAGATAAAAATCTATGTTTAAATCGTGATGCCTAATAGCTTAAATCGGTAAAGCACTGGTGTACATAACCAGAGATATTGGGTTCAAATCCCGATATAGGCATATATTTTTCTCTTCAAATGTAATTTGTCATTGAGTGAGAAGTGATAAATTTAATATTAAATATCGAATGTTAGCGTTAGGATAAACCTCAATCATCGGATATTTTTGACCTAGGAACAAGAAATTAAGTTGTTTGATTGTTGTAATGTGCCAAGATTGATTAAAATAAAATATTACGGGGATTACAAAGCTGACAGTCAGACAGACAGAGAGACACACAAACACACACATCATTTTGGTACTTAATGTGTAGGATCGCAGATGATGCAAAAATATACATTTTCATGGGAACAGACTCATTTCCTTTATGATTCGCTAACAAGGCAACAAAGAAAATTTTCTGCAAATTAGTCTACTGCTCGCTAATGATGTAATCATGAATAGGAATCTCTGTGACGTAATTACTCAGGGGAAACTACTGCCGAGAACAAGGAAAACAGTAGAGGGAGCCCTGGGTAGTTGTGGTTCTTGGCATGATTGCTATGTATAAACACGTCTGTTTATCAGAGGTGAGCAGTGGTGGATCTCATAAACATCTGCGAGATACCATACATATATTGTTGTGTTGTTAAACACGCCATATTTTATAGTTATATCGAGAGGAAATAAAATAATGTAGTCATAAAATGAAGAGTGTGTTGTAAACGGAAATTGATATTATTATAGGGATAAAATACATCTTCAACTTTTCAAGTAGTATGAATAGAGTTTCATTTATAAAACAGTATTATTTTAAATACAGATCTGTACTTGTGTACTTGAATTAAATCATGGTGAGGAACCACATCAATACATGCGTACTTTTAAAATGGGATTTCAAACTGCATACATTACAAATGTAATTGTAAGAATGTACTTACCTCATACATCTCTTGTGGAGACACGGGTGCTCCTATAGCGAGGAGGTCCTTGAACAATGATAACTTAGTTACGGTTATTTGCCTACAGACGTCTTTGACTGATATGTGATCAGTACACTACCTCAATCTAGTAGGCAACTAGATATTACATAGATGTGAAAGGTAGGATAATTTTTATATAGGTACGGATTTAGATTTGAAAGGTGGAAAACATTTAGACTTGTGACGCACGATTTAATATCCTCCTGGAGAATATTCGCTTGGACTTTAACAGCCTAAAATTATATCGACCCTGCTAGGTTTTAACCCACGTCCCTCGGAAACAGAGGCAAGGTACATAAGCACTAGAATACCACAGCAGATTCTGCTAAAGTAAACCAGGAATACATTAATTGCCATCCATTTTAACCTCGTCGAGATATTTTAATCAATTTGTCACTCAATAGTTTTCAAAGTTTGGTACCAAGTTCAGAGATAAATTCTCTCGAACGAGATTCAATTTAAGTTCTGTTTGGATAGTTAGTTTCTGTACCTCGGACTGTACGTCTTCATCAGTGAAAACAACTGTTCACAAAATTATCAACATTTAAATTTGCTAAGACACTAGGTTTGGGAGTAAAATAAATTGTGATTGAGGAAAACTACTGTAGAAGTGACTCAAAATCTAGCATATTCTGATATTGATATCTGAATATTTAAATCATTGTCTACAATATCTGAAGAGGATTTGTTAAGGTTTCATTGTAATGTGTATAAGTTACAACATCTCCTGGTTTATAGACGAATTCTGCTCTCTTTGAGTCAATAAATTCTTCAAAGATACCTCCTGTTTGATTGTTGTTAGTGTACCCTATCTCTTTGGATTCCCATTGAAATCGCTGACTATTACTGTCTTTGAACACACATAAATTATACCTTATGGGTTTGTTATTTGGAGCATTGTAGATGACATATATCTTATAGTGATAGTTTTGTTTCCAAACATCTATCATGACAATATCACACTCATATCCAGCATTTCCCTCGTTATTAATTATTTCAAAATTAGATATTAGAGCATATTTTGACATATATAACAATGTCATTCCCTATTTTCTATATTTGTCGAGGAAGTACATATTACAACCAATAAATTGGAATTGACATTTACAAGATACATAAGACAGTAGTATTACAATATACACCATGTCACTGCGGAATCATTGGAAATGAAGTAGCAGATATGCTGGCAAATCGAAGAACAATGTGTTTACAGCAACCTAATTCAAAGACATCTTACCGCTCAGCAAACAACTATATCAAACAAACGGTAAAAATTTCATACTCAAGCTATCTTCAGATCTGAATACAAGAAAAACAATTTTAGAACTACACCAGATGCACCTATAAATAAAAGTGTATTATATTTTCTATTAAACTAGGATATTATTGTCTTGCAGCTCTTATTCTTCGAGTATGAATTTACAACTGACCTCTTTGCCCACTTTGCTCCATGAACACTAACATGGACAGAAACCACCTGCTTACAGTGTCAGATACTTCACTCTGCTACGCTCAAGGATAGGCACTGGGAAGCAAGAGCCAAACTATCAGTTTTTCTTATTTACTGTTATCATATATTTGTTTACTCATAATTTTGGATAAATATCTGGAACCTCTATTATTCCTTGAAATCCAGAGCCCGCTGTGCTTAACACCCCCAAAAACAATGAATTCTGCACCGAAAATAATCGAAAATGACCTTTATATTATAGTTCAAAGAAATTATAATAGTATATTATACTTATATAATCTACCTTTGCTTCTTTAATTTGCTCGATTATTATTATTATTATTATTATTATTTTTATTATTATTATCATCATCATCATCATTCTGTAAGTACATTAATTTTATGAAAACCATATTTTAGAAAAGTATTTTAGCATCTAAAATAATCCATTTTTATGCTCTAATTAGGGCGCTAGAAATATTTGAAATCCATGTAACCTTTTCGAGATGGTAAATTATATTCCTAACTACATCGTATAAACTGTTCGTTCTGATCTAGAATTGAATCAGTAATTTGAGAAATACCTGAATTCGAAAAAAGTAAAGCTTCTGTAAACTTGAAAAACCTGCCCTAAGGTATTACTATAACTTGCATTCATACTTTTGTATATTTTAATATATTTGTTTAGAGTTCTGCCACTTGTTAAAAGAAACATTATGTTATCTTAGTTACATTTGTTAGAAAAACTATGAACTTCATTGGAGATGTGTTGTTTCTCAAGTGACATGTAATGTGCATTTAATAGGCACAAAATAATGTTATAGAATATTAATATAAGGAAAAGCGGATATATTGAAATAAATTGATAATCATGCAATATAAACAATGTAACAGTACCACTATCGATCCACGTGTATTAGTTTCACCATTTTTCACTACACGATTTCATTATCAACTTCGTTCATAGTTGGCCGGTCAAACGTTAGGAGTGAACATCACTTACTTTATCTCCAGGAATATACATATTTAGTAGTTTTCGAGATTAGTAACTTTGTTATGATTATGATTGGAGCACAATGCTGTGGGTAAGCACAGATTTTAGGACGTTCTATTGCGCCAGCGCGTGTTTTTGTGAAGTCGAGGCTGTGTTAAACGATTACGTCAATTCAATCTATTGTTTTAATTTCGCCCGTGTGTTTGTTGAAATATGTCAGATCAAGTAAACTCGAAATGTTGAATTTGTGTTTGATTACTAGAGAGCGGATTTATAAGCACTGAAAACCATAAATATATGCATGCAACTATGCAGCAAAAAAGTTCAAAATATGCTCTTAAAATTTTAAAAAAAATATGCACAAAAGTGAATGTTCTTATAGTAAAATACACTATTTTCTCACATTTTATTTTTTATCAAGCTACAGTTGTAATATTTTTACTTTTTTCGCTCCTAATTGATGTTAATAATTGTATTTTATAGTGTCATTCTCATTAATCTTGCCTGTAATATGAAAACACTTGTCTTGCTCCACTAACACTCACAAAATGGTATTTGAGAAAATAATTTAAACTTCGATTCCCGATTTGTTCGTCACCGTGGTTAATAATGTACAACAGGCTTCTTTTGTGTGAAATTAAGTATATTTTGCACACATGAAAGTATATTTTGAGTCTTTGTTGTGTATACCGACAGTCTCAACAAAGTTGATGTTCAAACTTCAAAGAATATCGCTGGTAGAAAACGAAAACAAGGAAGTTACCACCAATAAACTGTCCATTGTTGGCAAACACGTTCATCTCTTTCGAAATCTTCATTTTAGGAAATTGTTTAGGTCAGATTGCTTTATTGACCTGTTGAGATTTAAAACTGCAGACCCACTGATCAGCATTGCCACTGTTGTGTGAAAATGCGAAATAGGGATGCTGGCTTCTTATGAAAACAAAATTGTCTTCATTTTTAAAAACATGACAATAAAGCGAAAACTTGTCATTTTATGGGGGTTACAAACTATATTTTAATATTAAATAGAGAAAATAGTATAATATATGCACCCATATGAACATATTAGTGAAATATGCGCTAATCTCATGAATATGCATTTATATGCACTATACAATTTTTCTAATTGATTCCAAATTACATGAAACGCATTTTCCTTTTACATGCATATGTTTATCTTTGAAGGAATAAAACAAGCAAATATGCAGAAGTCCGCCCTCTATTGATTACTCATGGAATGTTCCATGATTGATCTTAGTCGACAGAACCATCTTGCCGACGAGATTGTACCATACATTACTAGAGGCAACATCTACAGGAGACGAGCTCGATTTTCGCCGTGATGAGTGTAGTTATTTCTGGTATTAGTTATTTAAATGTGGCGGACAGCTCTGAAAACAAAATCGTGTCTAACTGTTATTATTAGTTATATTGTGTAATTCAACACGTATCTCAGTGATTTATTACCGTTAGTTTTCTTGTGCTATATTAGAACTATTAGATAAATTAATAGTACATTGCGATACAAGTGAGGTAAGCACTTGTTACTGATCGAGAAAAAGTTTGAAAAAAAAAACGAGACGCTTGCGCCGAGTTTTTTCAATTGTCGAGACCTGTTACGTGCTTACCTCATGTGTTATGCATACTATTTTTTGGGCGATGTGACTAATTTTTATTAAATGTAGTAATAAATGAATTAAAATATTGGTTGAATGTAAATTACTCATATGAGAAAGAAACATTTGGTGGTAGTTGCTATGTAGCTTTTCATTTGTTTTATTATAAGCAAGGATTGTTGGCTGTGGAGACATTTTTGTATGTAGTACCGTGATAAGATTCTGTTTGATAATTTTATTATGGAAGGAGTCATGGTAGATGATAGAGAAATTGAAGAAGCCTGGAGAGTGTGATGTTCTGCATTAATTCCGGCAAAGTCTAAAGGAAGGTACGAATTAGTGTACAAAACATTCAAGAACTGTTAAATTTTACTTACCGAACGTGTGCGTTTTGAAACCATATCAGCATTGCGATTACTTTTGTTTCCATAGCAACCAGGTTAGATGTGGAACGTTGACTTACCTCCAGTAACAATAATATTGGTAAGTTAAGAAATTAGTCACATCGACCAAAAAAAAAACAATTGATGTATCCTATTGGATACTTGGCGAAATTAAGGGTCAGGGGTGTACTCGATATTCTGCGTGCAGTTCCTGATAATCCCGTTAGAACGTTAGAATATATATAGGCCTACAAGCTATTTTTTGAGGTCATAATGCATTACGGTTGTGAGATTCGGGGTCTCCTGAGAATGTAAATACTACATAAAGTACAAACGCATTTTCATAAATATTTTGACTCAATGTAGATCTATTGTTCAAATCATAGCCTTTGAATTATGAAAGAGGCAGTAACACTCCTTATAACTTAACAGGTGATGTGTAGACAGCAAACGATCTCTCTACACGTCATTTGTGATTAAACATGTTTTCAGAATATCGATTCTTGAAACATCATTCTTTCGGATATTATTTGCGAGAGAATTCGAGACCAATGTCCAGAATGTCCTTAATTTCACACGTGTAAGTAGTTGCGAGGCTCAGGCGATCAGTCGTGCCCTGATTATGACGAGTAAACATAATCAAAGTGCGAAAACAAGATGTTCTGAGTAAAACCGTCAGCGAGTATAAAGAACAAGACAATAAAATAAATTGTGAGGAGAGATTTTTATTGTAATTAAATTAAATGTATGAAGTAAGTGATTTGTCGTGAAATAAGTGAAGTGAATTTGGATATTTTGTGGTATACATCTCTGGAGTAAATACAAAGAAAGCCTATCTGAATTCTGGTCGACGATAACAACAACAATGTAATTTAGAACGTAGTAAGACTATTTAAAAGTGTAGAGTAGAATTTTATATGAATTTGGGTCATTTCAGAACGTTATAAGTTGCAGAATTTCTGTACTAAAGTAGGCCTACATGTTTAGGTTAATTCACAGTGAAAAAATAATTTTAGATAAATTTGCTACGAAAATAGAAGCTTATTATGGTCAGGTCGGATTAGAAGGAGACATGTAAAGAGCTAATAACTCTGCTGTTTACACGTTATTCTCCTTCAGTATCCTATTTTTCGTATGTATATATATATATATCCATCCATCCATAGTAATTCGGCTCAAGGGCAGGTCTTTCACTGCAATCATAACATTTTCATGCAATGCTTTGCAGCTTTACTAGGGAATCATAAGTATGGTAGCTTCCCGTTGCTTTCCACACCGGTGAGGGATGATGATAAGGGCGATGATGATGGCCGGATGATTTTCGGGGATCGTTGGGCACTAAACTTCCTGACATTTGTCTTGCAGGTGAGAAAGAACTAAAAAAAAAAACTCACCCAGGAGCCTGCCCCGACCGAGAATCGAACGCTGGCCCGCTGCGTGTCAAAGCAGCACGCTATCTCGAGACTACAGCGGTATAGCTTATTAATATTACTTTTGCATCTAAGGTTATATTCCTTCTGTCTTGAAACCCTTTCCTCTAATTCTCTGACATCATATCACTGTGATATCCCTACTTTAACGCTTATATCGATGTAAATGATCTTCTATTTCAAATTTTGTCTCCTCTATGAGTCTTTAAAAACCTAAATTTACCTTTCATGTGTTACCTAATTGTTCTAAATTTGTTTAATTTGTCTCATGTACGCAATTCATTTTACTAGTTTTCTTATCTTCAATATGTCGCACATTCTTCAGCTAACAGATTCCTTTTTTTTTTATTCCTCTGTCTTAAATAACCTATGTTTTGTTTTGACGACCGTTTAATCCTAACTCTCATATTCTCTCATTCTCCAATTATAAGAGATTGTTCTTCGGTTGACCAATTTTCACCTAAGCATTCAAATATTTCGAAGATGTTCAAAATTTTGCTTTGGTATTCTTGTCGCAATTCTTCAATTCTCAATTTTAATAATTCTAATTTTTCGGAATTATCTTTAGGCTTTATGACACACATATGCGAAATTCATTCTCTGATTTTCACCCTGACCCAACTGTCCGAATATCGACTACCCTACTGTACCATCGTTTATGTAACAATACGACGCCTATCTGGTGTTGCGTTTCTGGATCTGGAGACTTTTAAGCACGGATATCCTTATATTGCAAAGTTGTGCAAGTGATTAAGGGACTTTTTGATGTGACAATCTATATCCAATATCATTCCTATTTTTATTTTGACTGAGGTTTCTATTATTGGCCTCAATATATATTTCTGTCTCACTATCTAATAAAATCTCGTAAGAAAATGTTCATACATTATCACGACAGCCTATCAAAAAGCATTCTAATTCATTTTAAATCTCTTCCTTCATTGTGTCATCCTTATCTGAAATGTACCATGAACATTGAAATTTGCAAAATCATATCTTATATATAAAAATTGTCTGTTTGTTTGTATATTTGTTTGTTTGTTCTTACTTTATGCGCGGCCATACCGTTAATCTGATTGTGATGGGTTTTTTTGCAAAATGTTTAGGAGATTCCCGGGATGAACATAGGCTATAAGAGAGTTGTGATACTCAACTCCTACACCCTTAAAAATCGCCCTTTGTGGTGGAAAACGTGAAAAAAAGTAGTTCTTTGGACGCTTAAATGGCTTACGCTGCCTAAACCATAAGAAATAAACAAAATTAATATACTCAGAATTCAATATCTCAAAACGCTCTACAAAAAAAGTCCGCAACAGCATATGTTTATCCCTTACGGATAGCTCACAAAAACCATTTTTGTCTTTCATTGATACCAATAGTCCCTTATCTCTTACGGATAACTCACAATAACCATTTTTGTCTTTCATTGATACCGAGAGTCTCGCGCCGTAGCCGAGTGGTTAAGGCAAGAAATCTTGGCGCTGAACTACGGGACTTACGCTGGTTCGAGTCTCTACAGGGGAAGAAATTTTTCTCGTGGAATGTCGGCCAGTATGGGAGCGGTACACAGTGGGTCAGAAATGAAATCTAGCTGGGGGGGAAAAAACTGTTTTGACTCACTCTCATTAATTTATCTCTTTTTTCACTCTAATGTAATTATTATATGACGGTTCGTAACTTATCTGCAAAGGAGGGTACAATTCTAATGTTCATGACTGTGTGACGTCATCATTCACACGTCTTGGGCCACAACAGAAGGCTGTAAGAGGTTTTCTTGCGAATTTATTTAATAATATCTATTTATGCCCTAATTGCTGAATTTTTATGGTAAAAAAGTAACATTTTTATCGTCCGCCCATGACATGAGAATTGAACATTCGGGCAGGACAACGTCTGCCGGGTCCGCTAGTAATTTATATTTTAGAATCATGATCTACGTTCAATAGTTAACAAACCTTACGCTTGTAATATCTTAGCGATTCATCTTCGGATTTAAAATCAGTTTCGAATTTTGTTTTCGTGCACACCATGGTATAATATGTAGCTTTCTTAGGGCCGGTTTCACCAATAGAGGTAACTGTACTACGCCAGGTTACCCGTGTATAGTGCATAGCACAAACTGGCGTAATACATTTACCTCTGTTGGTGAAACCGACTCTTATTCCTGATTGCAATCGTCTGGTCATCTAACATGCTGCAAAGCAACTATATCCAAACAAAATCTATCAAATTCCACTCTAGTCTCCAATTACTGTAAAACGATCTAACATTCCACGTTGCTAGGAAAATGTCCCCAAAATTAAGTTTAGGTGTTAGATCCCCTGAAGTAGTTTGCGCCCAGAGACCCTATTCGAGGACGCTTTTACGTATGGAAAATTTTATTTCGGCAGAACGTATACCCGTGTCCACGGCAGTAGTAATTTTACGATTGGCATTCTTTCTGCCAAGTTATTGCTATGCTTCTGGGTTATCGATTTTGATCTTACCGGCATAGGAAAACTTCCGGCAGTAGTTTTACAGCCAGTATAGCTCACAAAATACTTTAAGCACGAAATCTCCCCACCACGATCAAAGTAAACACACAATCGGGAGTCGGTTTTAACGTACGCTATCCTATATGGTACAGCCCCTAGCGTAAATAGTTAAAGCAAAATATTTGCAAGTGGGAAAGTATTAGTCTTGATTCCAGAAGGAGTCAGAATTTGTACAACTACTCCAAGCCTCTTGGAGGCACAATGAACCTGCTGTCGACTTAGCTTCTAACGAAAAGTACCAGGCACTTTATCACGAGGTAAGAGCGACTGTCACGCAAGCCAACAACCCGGTTGAATGTCTCATGCCAATTTTTCTAAGGAAGGAAAGCATTAATCATGTATTACCCCAAGAATGGTCAAAGGCTACAGCAAAATCGCTTTTATTACTATATAATTATCACAGACTCCTAAGAGCAGGACAACTGATATTATCGTGGAATTAAAATGGGGCATGGAAATTTATTGAAGCAAAGCCGGAGGAAAATCGCTCAGTAGGTAGGTTAAGCATGAGGAGGGGTTGTAACATTAGTATGATTTCAGGAAGTTAAATTATGCAAGGAATTATTGGAAAGTATTAACTCGAGAAGAACGTATGAAGAGCTTATGTTCGCCAAAGCCCTAAGCATTCGGGTTTGATTTTTATTGAGTGAGTTATTTTGTGGTAACATTTCAGACGACGCAGATATGCAGACATATTTATAATATTGAATGTGGTCAATAGACAGTTACAAAATAATGAGGAAAATTTACACCGTAAATTGCATTTTTATGATGCTAATTAGAATTCACGTAACTTTAAAAGTAAAATATGTTGATTAACTCTTTTTATCTTAATATTAATGAAACGGTATCTAATAGAGAAGAAGATTAATGTAATCTTTTATTATCCTGTTTAACTGATAATTTTAAGACAATTCGCATTCATGTCTGTTCATTTTGTGCTTTTATAATGATATTAGATTTCTTCTCGTACATCATTCCGTCTTTGTCTCTTGATATTCCAGGAAATCCATTTGTAATGTAGTAGAGGAAGCTTTTATGTTGAAATATTAACAGCGCTCTGTGGACTCAGCGTTTTTTTGTGCTAATGAAAGCCAAATGCGATAAATCTAATCTCTCTTTCGTGTTTTGCTATGATTTTCATCTGAAATTCTGCAACTGTTTCCTATTACGAAATACTGGGGCCTGAATCATTCACACGAACAATGCTCTAACCAAAAATATGTTAAAATGATAAAGATGTTCTCTTTCATCCGATGGAATTATTTTTCAGCTTCAAGCAACGGTTAGCACGATTGAAAATAGAGAGCGTCGCGGCAAATATTATGCCAGACATGCGTAACCTGATGAACGAAACCCATCTAATATATCCTCTTAATGCGAATTAACAGCCATTTTTCATTTTCTACCGGATTTATAAGACGTTACTCACTTTGAATACACAACTGGCTTTGAATATTTTGCACTAACTTGTAATAAAATGTCATCAAAATACAGGGCAAGTCAAAATGTTGTGCAGGTTTTCAGAAATTTATTATGTGAAATGTAATGAACATATAATATCGTGAGACATATTGTATGAAAGGTAAACTCTCAAAGTTTAGTTGTCCACTTCTAAAGTTCCGCGTTCACCCGCAAGATGTCAAAAGCAGAGCAGTAAAGGAAAATGGCGTTGACTGGGGATCAGAAGTCTTTCTGTGTGCTTGATTACCATGTAAACAACTCTGTGACTAGTGTTCAACGACATTTCCGTACCAGATACGATAAAGACCCGCCGGATGGGAGATCCATTCGTAAGTGGTACACACAATTTAGGGATTCAGGCTGTATCTGTAAACGAAAATCGACTGGCCGTCCGTCGACGAGTGAAGAGACAGTCGAACGCGTTCGCACATGCTTCGTGCGGAGTCCACAGAAATCCACCTACCGGGGAGCGACAGAACTTCAACTACCACAAAAAACTGTATGGCGGATTCTCCGGAAACGTTTACAGATGAAAACCCTACCACTTGCAACTGGTTCAAGCCTTAAAACCCGCCGATTATGCTTTGCGAGCGTCCTTCTGTGTTGATTTTCTCGCATTAATGGAAGAGAATGAGTTCCATGAGAGGGTAGTTTACAGTGATGAAGCGACTTTCCACCTTTCAGGAAAAGTGAATAGACACAATGTAAGGATTTGGGGAACTGGTAACCCCCATGCAACTCTGGAACATCAACGCGATTCTCCGAAAGTGAATGTCTTTTGTGCCATTTCCCATGCAAAGGTTTATGGGCCCTTTTTCTTTCATGAACGTACTGTGAACGGACATGTTTTCCTTGATATGCTACAACAATGGCTCCTTCCGCAGCTTGAAGCGGATAGTCCAGATTTCATTCTGCAGTTGGATGGTGCCCCTCCACATTACCATGGCAGTGTTCGAGACCATTTGAATACGGCTTTACCACAACGCTGGATAGGCCGTGCATCTCAGGGTGATCAACAACTCATTCATTGGCCACCTCGTTCACCAGATCTAACCCCGTGTGATTTCTTCATGTGGGGTCTTGTAAAGGATCATGTTTACGTACCACCACTTCCAACAACACTGCATGAACTGCGTGCCCGCATCACAGCAGCCATTGCTGATATCGACCGCGGACTGCTACAGAAAGTTTGGCAGGAGATTGAATATCGGCTTGACATCTGTCGTGTAACAAAAGGCGCTCACATAGAACATCTGTGAATATTTAAAAAAAAAACTTTGAGAGTTTACCTTTCATACAATATGTCTCACAATATTATATGTTCATTACATTTCACATAATAAATTTCTGAAAACCTGCACAACATTTTGACTTGCCCTGTATATAGTCCTCGTGGGCTATTTTGAACCATGGTAACCTCTATTTATGGTGTTTACTGGTTCGAATCCAAACTGATGTCGATGTATTTAGAGGTCGAAAATGTGTTGGCTTAGTACTGGTTTGGAACAAGTATACTAATCACGTTATGCATTATTTCACGATAATGCTGTATTACTCTATGTTCAGTGCTGTTAACATAGTTTCCTGGGTTCGCGATACCTATTTTAGCAATCTTACCAACTCACTTTATCGGAAGACAAGCCATCACGCATACGCGGCTTCTCCCTTTTCTTATGAGTTTCTCACTTGATGCCAGACTATATACCTTAGTTGGCTAGGAAATGAGGTACACCACACACAGAATCATTGCTACGCAACGGAACCAATGCAGTGTATTCCTGTTGGTGGCGCGTGGTGCGTAACTTACAGTGATATCAAACTTCATTACAGTAAGTTACAAAACAAAAGCACGGCATTTACATGATAGTTTCTTTATTGTTACCATTATAATGCACTACAACATACATTATAAATATTTCAAAGTAAAATCTCCTCCTATCATGATTATCTTGTAGAAGATTTCCGGGCTGTTGTCCGTGGTCTTGAGGCTTGTGGTGCCCCGACGTTTCGCCACAGACTGCGTCCGGCATCCTCAAGGGTTGTCATGAGACTGGCAATTTTTTCGACTACCTACCCTACTTATACATTTATCCACGTTTCAAGACAACCCTTGAGGATGCCGTACGCAGTCTCTGGCGAAACGTCGGGGCACTACAAGCCTCAAGACCACGGCCAACAACCCGGAAATTTTCTACAAGAGCATCATAATAACTCGGGCCGTGAAAGCCTAAGTCAATATATCTCTTCCTATTACCATGCAAGCAAGATTTGTACATGGAAAAGCTTCGTTCTACATACCTGGATGGCACAGGCACAAAACGAAAAAAGCGGGCGTTGTCTGAAGGCAATACTAAGTTGATGCAGCTGGTTTTCCTTCTATGGCATCTCGAATATCTTTCATGACGGAATATCCAATATTTTTCAGTAGAACAGAGTTTAACTTATTTTTTTATGTTTTCGGTGATCGATGTAGATGTAAATGTATCCATTCTTTCTGACAGTTTCTGAACTAGCTCAAAAGCTTTGGGCATTTGTGTGTGACTTTGTCTGTATATGTGATTGTATTTGAAATACACCCTAAAGAGTTGTTTATAAAATGTAGCTTTCATTTAAGTTAGAACAAAGCAGTGACTTTATTATTCCAATTGTTGAACAGTCCGTACAGTCGAAGGTATTAACTATTTTACCGATTGTAGTATAATACGTGCCATAATATGACACCGCATTGAGCCAAATTCCCACCTCTGAATTATGGATTGTCGGGGTAGAGTTACCACTGGTGCAATTACTTTGAATTTCCTTATTCTTGCCGGAGTCTTCCGTAATATGTTTTCATATTTGAAATGAATCGGTCTATGTTATCATAGGATGAAAATTATCACCATTTCACACATATATCTGAAAAGCGTAGATTGTTTTTTGGGAAGCGAATGTGATGAAGATGATGCAGAACGGTGATCCTTTTATGATAACAAATGTATATGTTGCTTATGTTCTTTGTTACAATGTCTCTGCATAAGCTCTCGTTCATATACCTGTATTCCTGTTGTAAATAATATAATTGTCCTTTTCTCCTTATTATCTCGAAAATATTCACTGCCATACTTTTCAATCAGCTGCTTATTTGTCGAGCTCTTCCTTTTCGTCATTTCTCTATCACCTTTTTTCACTTAATATCTTCCAGAAGGAATGTAAGCTGTGTACTGTACACTTCCTCAGTGACGTCTATATTCTGTTCACTCTCTTAGTATGTGTCATTGCGGATTGTGAATAAGAGTGAAACTGGGTGCTCGTGTTTTTGCACTCATTTTTCAGCAGGTGTTAGTTTGTTTTTATAAACGTAATATCGATATTGCGAATTTATTTTGTTTGTAGCTTAATTTTACGCATAATGGCTCCACGTAAAACAAGAAATTGTGAAGAAAGCAAAGCAGACATAACTAAAGCGTGTTGTCCACAATGTTTTGCGGGATCCAGCCATGTTGCAGCTGTTGACTGACTTCCTGCTTGAGGCTTTTGTATCGGAGCTAAAGGTAAATATAGACCGTAATACGGAAGTTGTTAGGCATTTGGAACTCTCGCTTCCGGAGAGGGACAGACAAGATATTAAACAACTGGAACTTGAACAACTAAGTGAGAACACCGACTCGCTATAGGTCAATACCAACGTCGACAGTGTCTACGTATTTTCGGTATACCCTCCCTGCACATGATGGTGAAGATACGGAGAATATTGCACTCGACGTTGCCTCCAAAATTTGATTTAATATAGACACCTGTGATATCGACAGGAGTCACAGGGTTGGGAAAAAGTCGGATCGACCACGGCCTGTTATTGTTAAGTTCATCAGTTATAGAAAGAGAAGGGAGGTCTTCCAAAATAAAAAACAATTGAAAGGCAGTGGGATCACAGTAAGAGAAGATCTCACCCAATTAGATATAAATTGTTAAAGGACTGCATCACAAATTTGGCGTCACAAATGTGTGGACAATTGATGGCGCAATACATGTGAAAAATGGAGATACCAAACGCATCATCACCCGGGTCTCTGATATGTAAATCTATCTAGTGCAAACACGCCCAGTGATACCATATCCCCAATTTAGCACTTTTATATAAAATTATTAAAATTATATTTAGAAATTTCACCATTAATTATTAGTATTATATTTAGAAATTTTACTTTATTTATTAATTTAATATTTGAATAAGATATTAGTGACTTGTTCTTTTCTTATAATTCTAGTTAAAATATTTTTAAAATTTTCCATCCAAATAATGCTATTCTTTTGGCGGTCTCTGACAGGTTAGAGGACACTACCCTTCTCAAAACCCTTCCAAACAACAATAATGCAAGACAGGTTCTAGAAACAGCATTCTCCCCCTTCCCGTCATCCCTACATGTGGTTCACTTGAACGCACAGAGCTTAACTGCACATACAGACGAAATTAGTATGATTTTTTCTTCTTCCAATATTCATGCTATTCTCGTATCAGAAACATGGCTCACTCCCTCCATTAATTCTAGTTTAATTGACATGGGTGGTTATACTTTTCTTAGACATGATCGTGTACATAGTCGAGGGGGCGGTGTTGGTGTCTTCGTTAGGACAGACCTTTGCCCTAAGTCTGTATACTTTTCTAATAACGAGACATCTCCTGAAATTATGTTTATAGAAATATACGCAAGCTTCAAAAAATGCCTTCTTTGTGTAGTGTACCAACCCCCTAAAATGAAAAAAATAGCAGAAATAGAATCCGCTCTACAAAACGCACGTATACAATATGAACACGTTATCGTCATGGGTGACTTTAATATAAATATACTAGACACTGACAACAGACATACACAACAGCTTATGTCCGCGTTCCAAGTTTGTGATATGACTATCCTTCCCTTACAGCCTACACATCACACCAATCATTCTGAGACTTTACTTGACTTAATTGCTACTAATAATCCAGACAGAGTACTAACCCACGGGCAACTGTCAGCTCCCGGAATATCAGCACATGATATTATATTCTTAGCATATTCACTGCAGTGCCCTAAACTAGCTCGTAAGACTATCACCTATAGAGACCTAAAACATATAAACAATGCAGCTCTACTTGAAGACGCTATAAAATTACCCTGGCATACTATATGGACGTTGCATTCTGTTGACGAAAAAGTTGAGGCATTAAATAACCTTATATTACAACTATATGACAGACACGCTCCACTGAAAACTAAACTAGTGAAACGACACCCTGCTCCCTGGATGTCTGCTAACATTCGTGACTTGATGACTGAAAGAGACGCAGCATATCGGAAATATAGAGTCGACAAAACTGATATAAATCTTAATCACTATAAACGGTTACGAAACAAGACTACACAAACTATCAGAAACGCCAAACTTAGACATCTATACAGCCTTACTGAACCTAATAACAATAACCCAGATATTTGGAAAAATCTGAATAAAATGGGTGTAGGAAGGAAAGACACACAGGTAGAAAAACTACCTGTTTCTCTGAACACACTTAATAACCATTTTACAAGCACATTCTTTACTCCTAAAGACAAAACACATACAACAAGTGAACTACTATTGACAAATCCACCAGACAGAGAACATTTCCATTTTTCATATCTTACAGAAAATGACATAAAGAAAGCTCTCAAACGAATAAAAACAAAAGCAGAAGGTACTGACCGTATAAATATCACTCTACTTAACAAAATAATCGACGTTATACTACCTACCATAACTCATGTTTTCAACTCCTCACTACAAACCTCTATATATCCCACATTATGGAAGCAAGCAATTGTACGCCCACTCCCGAAAGTAAAAACTCCCTTAACTCCTAACGATTTTCGACCCATTAGTATTTTACCTACCCTTTCAAAAGCTTTGGAACGATTAGTCCACAAACAACTGACTGACTACCTAACTGAACACGACCTTCTAGATCAATACCAATCAGGCTTTAGGACAGGACACAATACAAATACTGCTCTACTAAATATATGTGAAGACATACGCGAAGCATCTGATAATCGAAAACTTACTATTCTTACACTACTTGACTTTAGTAAAGCATTTGACACGGTAGACTTGGACTTATTGTTGCTTAAACTAAAAAACCTCTCACTTTCTGACAGTGTCACGCAATGGTTCAACTCCTACCTTCGTGAGCGCCAGCAATATGTTGTAGGAAATTCTACATTACGCTCTTCTTGGACCTACCGTAAAGCTGGAGTTCCACAGGGCTCGGTGCTCGGCCCATTGCTTTTTTTCAATCTATATAAACGACATATCTGACTCCCTAAAACATTGCAAACATCATTTATTTGCGGACGACATGCAGATCTACCTTCACTCAGACAAATATTCTTTAAATGACGCGGTAACCAAAATTAACGAGGACCTTGACTCGCTAACGGCGTGGACAGAGAAATATGGACTTGAATTAAATCCTAGAAAGACACATGCAATCATTATGGGCCATCAGAGACTATTATCCTCAATTAACACAAATGCAGTATTACATGTGTCACTTAATGGGGTTCAGATCCCTTATAGTGAGACAGTAAAAAAATCTAGGAGTGTTTATGGATAAACATTTAATTTGGAATAAACAAATAAATAACATTTGCAAAACTATCTTCTCAATAATACACTCATTAAATCGTATAAGAAATTGTTTACCGTTTTCTCTAAGAAAAATGCTAGTAGAAACACTCGCAATGCCCCATTTTGATTATTGTGATACTCTTTTTACTGACCTAAATACTGTTCTTACCCAAAGACTTCAACGTGTTCACAATTCTTGCATACGTTTTATTTGTGGTATACGTAGATTTGATCACGTTACACCATCCCTGGAACAATTGTCATGGCTTCGTCTTCAAGATCGTAGAACCATCCATTCCCTATGCCTACTCTATAACATATTACACACATCTTTACCTTATTATTTATCACACACCGCTTCACTAAACTCTCTGATACACATAACTTAGATACCCGATCCCTTGAGCACAGTGTCCTTTATATCCCTCCTCATCATACTACCTATTATTCGAAATCTTTTACAGTTTCTCTTGCTAGAACATGGAATTCACTTCCACCCTATGTCAGAGACTGCCAAACTTTACCATCTTTCAGAAATAAATTGAAAATAAAATCACTAACAGAAACAACTCACTAATACTACTTTTTAAGAATTAATAATGCGTTTTTGCATTATTTAATAAAAATAGACTTAGGATTTGTTAATATATTTACCTAATGCCTTGTATAAAAAGCGTAGATTAATTCATTGTAGTGTTTTTTTTTGTATTTTTTTCTCTTCTTTTTTATGCATAGTAGATTCGAGCTGTTATTCCTTTTTTATTCATTGTATCATTAATTTAATTTTAATTGTATTTAGTTTCATTCTATTATTAGACATTAATTTCATTATTATTCAATATGACAGATAATGAATTGTTCAATAACTATTATTGTAACTTTTTTTTGTATTCATATGTAACATGTTTGTCCTGTCTAATATGACTACTATTGTAATTTTTTTGTATTCATATGTAACATGTTTGTCCTGTTTAATATGACTATTATTGTATTTTTTTTTGTATTCATATGTAACATATGCTTGTTCTGGTGAGTGGAAGAGAAGGCCACATGGCCTTAACTCCACCAGGCTAAATAAATAAATAAATAAATAAATCTATTATGTACCGCATCTGCGCACTGAATTGCGTTGCTGTCTTATGCCGTCACATCGCATGCGTACTCCGGTTTCAGTTAACTTGTGCTCTCTACAGAGAACTACAATGCCAAACAAGGTACTTTCTCTGACAAGGTTAGATATGCTGCAGCGGCTTTCCAAGGTAGTCAGTCATTGCGCTTCGTATAATAGTGGATCGTTTCATGCTGTAATTGTGAGTTAAATATATAAGTTAAAATATCATCAAAATGCCTATTTTGTACAACAATCAGCGCCAATTGAGGTTATCGACGATAGGGAATCGAATTACGCCACATATACCACTAGGTCCATGCAAATTAATTAATTAATTAATTAATTAATTTAGTCTGGTGAAGCTAAGACCATGTGGCCTTCTTTTCCACTCACTGGGACAACCATATATTACATCAGTTTATAATAATCGCAAATAACTCTAATATTAAATACTAAATGAAAATTTGATCAATAAGATAATATCTATTATATTACGATCTATAATACAACCAGTTAATTGTACGATTTCATCAGAAGAAATTTATGTATGTCTTTCAAATACTTGAATCTACGCGACCTTTCTACAGATAACGTAATATATGAAACTTGACTCTACTATTATACAGCGAGTCCGAACAATTTCACCAAATGAAATTTAAACCATCGAACAGTCATGATTACTTTCTAAGCAATATATTCCGTATTATGAGAAGATATCACTTCTCTCGATAGTCATATAACAAAAATGGTATCTCTGATTGGTCCATGAATTAAAATATAGTAAAATTCAGTACACTTAGTCTATTTCAAGTTAGAGAAGACAATAAATTAAAATTTTACAATTTAATGTTGGGTTAAATATTTTCGAAAGTCTAACTGGGTCAAAGAATTTCTAGTCTTATAAATTCGTAACAATATATTAAAATTAATTACGTTTACTATAAAATATATTATTACATCAATTGTGTATATTCGTGTAGAAAATATATTCCAGGATTCTAACTAAATCCTGAAATAATATTTAGTATATTCAAGAAACCTTTCTAAATATTCTTATAAATGAAGTCATTATCGGGTTTCATGATTTATTAGTTTTCCAGCTTTTTACATTTGTTTTTCTTTTATCACGTTGGCATATATAAAAACAAGGACAGTACACACTCGGACCCAAGATAGATATTTCAAATCAATTGAGCTAGCAGTCGGCTGTAGCCATTATTCAATCCTCCGTATTTTGAGTTCTTAGTACTTTATACTATAGCGAAGTTTTCTTGTCACCCAAGTGTGAGATAAGAACAATACCACCTACGCCGTGGGGACACAGTGTGATAAGGAATATACCGAAATGCGAAATTTCATTTGTATAAGTAGATTGTGCTTATCGGAGAGTTGGACGAAGTAAGTAATTAGTTGAGGATAGGTGTAGTATTTTAGAGAAGTGATAATTATCCGATATCATAGACAACACCAAGATAATTGTTCAAGGAACTGTGTAACGTGACCAAATCAGCGAATACTATTTAATCTATCTAAAGAAGATATTAAGAATAAGATGGCCATAAACATTAACAAATAAAGAAATATGGAAAAAGCTGACTAGAAATAAAATGAAATAGAAATAAAAAAGCGAAAATGGAACAGGATAGGACATATATAAAAAAAAGACCATGATTTGATTCAAAGAATAACATTGGATTGGAATCCCCAAAGACTCATGGGAAGAGGCAGACAAAAACAGACATTGATGATAAGCATCCTTGAAGAAATTGCGGAGGAGGGGAAAACCTGGAGGGAGGTGAAGACGTTTGCTCAGAATAGGATCCGTTGACGACGCTTTGTGATTGTCCTAAGCTCCAGATAGAAGATAAAGGAGATGACAATGATGACGATTAGTATAAGAAGAGTATTAGAGTTGAATATCACAATAATTAAAAATTTAGACCATTTGATGTGTTTCTGCTGATACTTTCCTTTCACTATTTAACTCGTGCCCCAATTGGGAGTCAATGGCCAATCACTTTTCAATGATTTTTTATTTAAAACCAATCATAGTCGTGTTTCGCCTAGAATTTACCAACTAAAGTTTATCAAAATAAAGAAAGCACCTCCTTTTTAACATTGTGAATATGTCATAGCATTATTTTGCAGTGACTAACTCTCCAAGAAATACAGATACCAGATTGTATATATATTGCATGAATGTCAACACATAACGCATACGGGAGTTAATATAAAAACATTTGTAGCAATTGATTATACCACCAAAAAAATAAACCACTGTTTGCACTTTCCTAAATGTGTTTTTCCCAGGTAATAACATTCCAGGAAAATATAATTGTCATTTATATTATAGAGACATCAGAAATGAATTAATATATAGTTTGATGTGTTTCAGTTTTTCTCCACAAGAGTGCATTATTGTAATATTGCGTTCCTTTGAAAATAAATAATATTATGATCTGGTTGCAGTGATGAACAAAAGATGGAAATGAAGCGTACCAATCGTTTCTCATTTGTTTTCAAACATTGCCGTTTACATTAAATATATAAATATTCTAAAATAACTATGTTTAAATAATGATTTATAAGTAAAGAGCTTAATTTTATTCGTTGAATATTCCTAACAAATGCCACTCTTGATTTCTAAATTCTCTAGATAAATTCACTCCTCATTTCAGGAGTCGTGAATTTATCGATAATTTGGAAATCACTCGTGGCATTACTTATGATAAATTTATAATTTCTTATGCGAATTATTGAATGGCTCACTGAAAAGATTGCAATGGTATTAAATAGATTTTAATAACATTGGAAAATCGTAAATTAATATTTGGTTTGAGTTGAGATTAGATGACACTCACTGTACACTGTAGTTAGTCACATTATATAATTACCGCATGTGGATGGCGAGATTACTTCCTGCCGCAAGTTTTAATATTTGAAATGGACATCCAATTTCATATAACAGCCGCCCTGCCTCATGAAATGCGAGATAGTCTACATTTAATTCTAATTAAGTGGGGCCAGCAAGAAATTTGTTAAGCTGCATGACAAGCAGGTTTGCCACAAATCAACTTGTGTTGAGGGGCCTTGTGCTGGTGACGTGAGGTTGGTTATCACGCCATAAGAGGGTGAAGGTCTCCCTGCAGGGTTGGGAGTTGTCCAATCCTTAGATTAATACTGGATGGAGTGGGGTGGGCGGTTCAAACAGAGACAGAGAGAGAGAGAGAGAGAGAGGAGAGGAGAGAGAGAGAGAGAGAGAGAGAGAGAGAGAGAGAGGAGGACATTTTGCTAATGAGAGAACCTGCTGTGCTACTGACACATCTCCACACTTGCAACTCACTATCACCACTAATGTTCAAACAAGTTACAGACACATATGGGCATGTCCGTAAGAGGGCGTCCAATTTTAGTTAATACATTTTTAAATTGCAAAATTTCGTTACATGGGTATAAATTATAGCATATATATATATATATATATATATATATATGTTTATTTAAGGTGTTTATAGGAAGCCAGATATAAAAGAAGAGTTAAGTCTCATAGACTGCAATGGGCAGGACATATGGCACGAATGGGAATGAAAGATGTGAATGGAAGCCCCTTGTAGGAAAACCAGAGGGAAAACGCCCAGTTGGTAGACAAATAATGAAGTGGAAGAATAACATTATCTATGATTTGAAGGAAGTAGATTATACAGGAAATGATTGGAAAACATTAGCCCAGGATAGGGATGTATGGAGAGCTAATATTCGCGCGGCCATGCATCTACGGGTTAGATAGTGCCAGTGAATTAGTTAGTTACGTAATATTTGTACAGCAGTAGACATGGAATTTGACCAACCTTGTTCAGGGCAAAAATTATTAATTTGCAACAAGCGAGCGACTAATATACACGAATATGACACGGACATTTAGAGAAGTAAGTATACTATATGACCAAAATTGTAGGCAATCTTGTTGATACATTTTATGACAGCCTTAGCTGAACTCTAGCAGGAAAATTTCTAGTTGGCGTGTGAATGTTTGTGGAGAACTGTAAAGAGAGGAGATAATGGTGTGTATTATTCGAAATTTCAGCGAAATCTACGTTACAATTTATCCTGAAGGCGTCGATTGAATTGAGGTGACGGCACTAACTCAGGCAGTCCGTTTCCAGGAAGTTAAAGTTTCCAAACTACCTCCATATAAACATGGCATGAAGCATCATGCTGGTATTAGCAGACTCATCAAACGGTCCCCCAAGCTGGGTAAAATATCTTGACTACATTTAACCTTTAAATTAACATTCTGTTTCACTTGGGAACAAGTTCGGATCATGAGAATCTGGCGACACTGTAATGCCGCCTAAACTAATTTTTATTGCTACCAGAAAGCAGAATAATATATATCGTTCCTCTGACAATCGCCACACCAAAGTCCTTCCATCAGACTGACACAGCAATAGTTTAACGTGTGGGCAAAAATAACAGATTTCCGATAATCCATGTGCAATGACGGCGTTCCTTAAAACATCAGTATTCGGATGAGAAAAGTTTTACTTGTGTGCAGCTTCCTCTTCGTAATTGTCTAGTTTCGTCCACTCACCAAATTGTAGCCATAATCACTTCTGGTAGCATTTTCAAATCATAGATGATTAGTACATTCGACAACAGTCGATAATTAGGAATGTGCTCCTCGAAGATCGACGATCTCCTTCGGAAGTAATAGGCGGACTAACAATTAATTGTTTACTTTTGGTACTACTATCACGGTATCACTTTATAAAAACATAAAATAGTTTATTTTGACAAATTAAAAATTGACAACATTTATCTGACGTATTTAATGCTTTATCTGGATCCAATGATCAATTACGTTGAAAGTTTCTAAGCTCAACTGTTCTAACCACTTTATTTTTATTTGTAGTACCGATCTGTACAAAACAGGATGACATCATATAAACCGACTTGAGGTTCGTCATTTGTCAGCAGATACATCATTAAATAGTGTCCATATACTTCTCATCTTATTGCATGTTTAGACGATATTCACTCGACGGCTAATCTGTCCGCGTATGTGTGCCTCTCTAAGAAACAAGCACAAACAGGACTTGGTTTTTGATGGAGAGTTAAATTATGTATCTAATGCTGCATTTTTTTCAGAATTCCAAATAATCGTTTATCAAAACAAATGCTTCATTATAAACATCAAGGCCCAACATATGTAGGAAGACCAAAACGACATTGGAAGAACGACTTGTAGCATATTGTGAATCGGGGAGCGGAACAGCCAACATGCTCATACCTTGAAGATGATGATGATTGAAGATGATGCTGTACTTTATTAATTATATATATATATTCTTTACAATAAAATAAAAAGAAAGAAAAAACATCCCTGAACATTTCATCACACGGACTTCCAGATATTAACAGCGGGAAACAAGAAGAAAGGAACGTATTATATATAGCGTTCAGCACAAACATTATGAGAAATTATATTATCAAATTGCTCAATATTGAATGAATTGTAAATTCGTTCCAAATTAGAGTCAACATTTGAAATTACATATCAATATAAATCCTCGGTTCTTAATTTCCATTATATAGGAATTATATACATATATATATATATACATATATATATACATACATATTATATATATGGACAGACAGTTCAAGCCTACTTAAAAAACCATCCTGATCCCCATAAAATATCTGCAAGATTAATAACGTGAATTATAAGTTATTTATAGTAACTGTCACAGAAGTAAATGCGGATACTACGCTGGATTGAAAATGCATAGCCTGGAAGTCGGCGGCTATTAAAAAAATTATATTACATTTCGTGATTTCACTTAAGATCTGCAGTAGGTCAAATATATTTTCATGGACTTATTTTGGTTCATTAACTTTGTGCAATAAATTCATTTGTTAATGAGTATGTTGACCTCTAGTTAAAAAATATTCATACACCTACACGTTTATACTATTTACCAAACATAACATCTACATGAATTCAGTCACATTTGAGCCAACTTCCACATCTCGTTTTATTATTATTAAACTTTTCTGTCTTCTTGGTGAGCCCGAAACGGCATTGGGTAATTATACATTTCTTTTCATCTTATGACTTAATAATTATGAAGATATTGACCATTTTTTCCAAACAAATTATGGAGAGTAAATTTTATGGAAATACACAATGTTAGCCGTCTGATACAGTAGACGTAAGTTTTTACTATTTGTACAATACGAATATTTAACCTTGAGACAAACGAAAGATAAATATGAGCAATTTAACAAGGTTACATTAAATACATTATCAAACAGATCGAAACGTTCCTCTGTTGTTTATCGAGTGAGACAATTCAATCTATAGTGTATCATTTAGGATAAAAAGAGTTTAAAAAAGTTATAATGATTTTGTTAATGTAAGAATTTAAGTATTTAATAATAATAATAATAATAATAATAATAATAATAATAATGATGATAATAATAACAATATCAATAATATTAATCGATATGCCTTCACAATATATAGCTGATTAAGTATAATATATATATATATATATATATATATACACACACACACACACACACACACACTAGTGTCCAAAATTAAAGCAACAAACTGAAATGTTTTCTTTCTATCTTAATTGTGCCACAGAATATTACTAGCTCATACTAGAACAAAAGGACTAAACACAGTAAACATTCTAACATCATTTTTCATGAAATAACAAAAATAAAAATGATTTTCTTCTTTTTAAAGTCATCTTACATTCACACTCAGTATCGAGAAATATGGTTACAAGTGCTCAATATGGCGTGGTATCATCTCTGGCAGCAACACAGGCCTCACAACGACGGTGCATGCTGCAAAAGAGGTCATCAATCTGATTGTGAGGTATGAACGTCCATTCATCCTGCAGAGCAACTCTCAAGTCCTCAAGAGTGATTAGTGGATGATGACGTGAAGCAACTCGACTCTTTAGCATATCTCAAACATGCTCTTATCGGATTTAAGTCGGGAGACCAAGCAGGCAATTCATTCGAGCAATGTCTTCAATTTAGTGGAATTCATAAACCACTTCTGCTCTGTGTGGACGAGCATCATTGTCCATCAGCAGGAAGTCTGGACCCAAAGTATCTCGAAAGAAGCGTACATGAGGTAACAAGATATAGTCACGATACCTGGCAGCGGTTAAACCTTGTCGATTTACCATACAACTTCCTGTAGAGGTGTTCGAGCAGTTATCGTAATGCCTGCCCACACCATTATTAATCCACCTCCATATCAGGCTCTTTCGAGAAAGTTTAGGACCGAAATTGTGTTACAGATTCTCTCCAAATGCAAATCCGTCGAGAATCGCTCTGAAGACCGAATCTGGACTTATCTGTAAAGAGGGCATCAGTCGACTGTTCGTCCGTCCAACTGACATGTTGTTGGCTCCATTCTCGACGTCTTTTTTGTAATCACGTGTTAGGGGTACACATACAGCGGATCTCCGACAGTAAATACCTCTCTGTTGAAGCCTTCTATATAGCTACTGTTCGTCGCGATACAAATGTTCCAGTGGATGCTGTGAGGTCAGATGTCAGATGTTGTGAAATACAACACTGTTCCCTATTGCCCTTATTGTCAAGTAACGATCCTCCCTTTGTGTGGTGACCCTTGTTCGTCCTTGCCCTGGTCTTCGAGTTACATTTTCTACCTCTACAAATTGTTGCGACATCCAGGAAATAACAGAACGATACACATAGCCTAGTGTCTATATCAGCTAGAGACTGTCCATCTTACATTCTCCCTATCGTCCAACAACGCAGGGAGTCTGTCTGGCGTCTTCTCCGTGTCATACTGCATCTGAATATTTTCAAAGTTAATGCTCTAGTGGGTCTAAAGAGATTAAACATAAAGTACCCTCTGATAGGTGAACTGACGTTATCACTTCATTGATTCTACAAACATATAGAGGATCTGATTATACAGACATTTTCTTCCGTTCTACTGCCACTAGGTACTATTCTATGGTATATTGGACACAGAAAGGCGAAATTTGTGCTTGTTGCTTTAATTTTGCACACTAGTGTGTGTGTATGAATGACATGATAAGAAAAATAAATGTCATATTAAGCATGTATTGCTCAATGTTAAAATTTTAATTATAACATGCATACATGCATACATACATACACACATACACATATACATACATATAAATGTATATACATATATATTTATATAATTTTTATTAGGTTTTTAATTACGATTTACAGTAATTTTATTCCTCCAAAAGTTCCTGTTTTGTGTATTTTCTTCTGTCAATTCCATTATATTCAGATTCCTCCTGTTCATATCCTTCCATTTTTCCTGTTATTCCTCCTATCTTGCCTCTCACTTTAGCAGTCCATTCCAAATCGTTTTCCGAATTCAGTCTTACCACATTATTCTAGCTTGCTGAACCATCTCAATTTTCGTCCTAAAATTATTTCAACAATATTTTATTTATTTTATCATTCTTCGATTTCGAATTTTATTCGTTCTTGATTTTCTTGACGTTCCGCACTGTCAGTCAATTTCTACAGCCATGAATTAATTTTCATGTGGCCTATGTAACGTCCATGTTTGTGCTCCAAATACATTACGGTTCGAACTAATTATTGTTAGTTGTTATTTTTGATTTATTTGCAATATTCGTGTTCATTACACTGAATTAGTAGTAGTAGGACTTTATTAGACAAAAAGTAAGATATTTACAATATTATTTACAAATATGGGTCGCACGGCCAGTAAGCCGTACGTGCTGTTGACAGTCCGGTACAATAAAGTAATAATTGGTACTAGTGTAAAGAAAAATAAACAACAAAAACAGCAATAACATTACAATTACATAAAGAAAACACAATAATAATATTACAATTAAATAATAACACAATAGCATTATACACTAGAAAAACATTAACATTACAATTACATAAAGAAAACACATTAATATTACAATTAAATAATAACACAATAGCATTATACACTAATTAATTTATATATAATTGTTAAGAATTAATGTTATTGCATTTTGATAACATAGGCCTATATTTATTCATGAATGAGTGTTGTTCTTATTTTCCGCGTTTTGTCCAGAAATTTACCCAAGTTTATCCAATTTTCTGGATTTAACAATAACTCGTAGCATGCCAATCTTTCCCGATTTTAATTTAGAAATCTTTCCGGTAATAACTGACGTCTCCAATATTCTAAATCATTACATTGTTCTAATATATGTATCTCATCTTCAAATTTCCCGCACATTGGACATATTCGCATATCGTGATCGTCGCTAATTTTTTTTTAAATTTCCATGCCCCTAGCCTAAACCAAGCAAGCCCTGATCTCTCTTTAAATCCTAGGTTGAGTATATACGATTCTTTTCCCCAGACGTGTTTTAGGTCTCTTTTGTTAGCACAGTGAGCGTTTTCCTGTACATTCGGCGAAAGTATCTTGTTGGTTTATATCTGAGTACCTCCTCCTTATTTTTCTCCACACGTTCTTGTGATTTTCAGTCCCTTTTTCCCATATCCAGCCCATCCGAATCTTTTGGAGTTCTCTCCTAACCTCGTCTGCCCAAAATTTAACATCTATGTTTTTAATTTGGTGGTCGTAACAAATTGCTCTAAGCATTGTTTGTTCACTTTGGATTACTCGCAACCAGTATTTGAGTACACGAATTTTACAGTTAATGTCGTCCTGGAATGACCCGAATTCATATAAAATTCCACAGTTAGAAACGGCCTTACTAAGTCCTGTAATATACTTTAGAAAATGCGTATATACCTTATTTAGTATTTCCGTTCTTTGGAAACCCCAAATCTCACTACCATAGTGCATTACTGGCCTGACCATCGCTCCATACATTTTTTCTAATGTGCTGACTGGAATATCAGGCACTCGACCCAGAATACCGAGTACACTGTTAAGTTGTCCCCTCCCTTTAAATAATGCTATATCAATATGTTTTTTCCACTTTCCGTTCATTTTCAACGTCGTACCAAGATATTCAAAAGAAAACCAACTATGTTTCAATTCGTACTTATTGTTTTCACGATTTCGGATAAAATTCTTCCACCAGCTTCTAAAATCGATCTAAATATCTATATGTATTGACTTCTTGAATTTATTTCTGTTGAATCTGCTGCTTTTTATCATATTCCATCTTCAATGTCAAATATTCAGTTTTCCAATACACATTCAAACACGTTCTCTTATATTCTTCAAGTAATTATTTCTTGTAATATATAAAAATTCCATTGGATTAATAGTTTTTAGAACTTATCATCCGCGAAAGCAAGTTATATAGAATATATTGTGATTTTTTTGGTTTTACCATAACATTGCGTTTTCAGGAACAATTATTTAAACAGGCATTAATATACAAATTTTGGAAAACATCGGGAATTAACAACGATCTTGTAACAGCTCCTTGGTTAAACAAAAAATAATAATAATTATAAAAATATTTTATTAGGAATATTCCATAGTACATTATTTCTCCTTCAACCCAAAGTGATTTGTCGCCAGAGGTTCCTGTCTAAAGCGTCTTCTTCCCTCAAATCTCTAGCTTCCATACTTCTCCTGAGTCCATCTATCCAACGTTCTCTAGGTCTACCTCCTCCACTTCTTGCATTAGCTTTTCAATAAAGGATCTTCTTTGGTATTCTGGCTACATCCATTCTTATGAGGTGTCCATATCATTTGAAACGTTTTTCTTATTTTTTTCTGATGTTTTTTCAACTTGCATAATTTCCCTTATTGTGCTGTTTCTGATTTTATTATTTCCGACATTCTTGTCGATCGCCTCCAAAAATCTATTTCTACAGCTAAGAGCTTCTTGGCTTTTTTTTTTCTACTTACTGTCCAGGTTTCGGACCCATATAATAAAATTCTTCGTAACAGAACATGAAAAATAGTTTCCTAAAATAATAATAATAATAATAATAATAATAATAATAATAATAATAATAATAATAATAATAATAATAATAATAATAAAATAATAAAAATAATAATAATAATAATTGTAATTGTAATAGTAACAATAACAGTAATAATAGTAATAATAACAATAGTAATAGTAGTAATTATAACAATAACAATAAAGATAATAATAATAATAGTAATAATAATATTAATAATTAATAATAGTAATAATAATAGTAATAATAATAATAGTAATAATAATAATAGTAATAATAATAATAGTAATAATAATAATAGTAATAATAATAATATTAATATTAATAATAGTAATAATAATAATAGTAATAATAATAATAGTAATAGTAACAATAACAATAATAACAGCAATGGTAATAATAACATGGATCTTCATTACAATTTTAGCTTGTTGACAGTGCTAAATAAGAAGATCACTATACCTAGAAATTGTATGTTTAGGTCGTAAAAAATGTAATAGGGACCATAGAGTTCTCGTATTTGATTGCAAATGTTCATTTTACTTTTTTTTTAGAATAGTGTTTTCATATAATGTATTCCTTATTCCTTTTGTGAAGAAGAAATATATTTTATAGACCAGGATATTTGTTAACGAATTTACTTACGTCTAGTAATGACTGATATAGTATAACAAAGACGCCGACGAAACAAAATCCAATTTCCTGTAAAAGTTGTGTGAATCGTTTACATTAGACATTAAACAGAAAGTTGTACGTTGTCAACAAAATTATGCTTATTTAGCTAACGATCAATAAACAGATCGTACAATCATGTTCTGTCTAATCTTGAAGGAATATAGTGTCAGATTATGAGTGGATATTTTACTCCAGGATTTCCCAAGATAATCCTAAATATATCGAATGTATGTTTAAACTGTATTTCTTTTGTGAACATATCTTAAAACGAGGCATTTATAACGCTGTTTTACGTAGTTGAGATAAGACTACGGCAAATGAGTATCACTTAATTTCATAAAGTTAAAACGTGGAATAACTACACTTTTTATTGGTTAATAAAGTAATATATTTGTAGCGAATGTGCTCTTTCAGTACGAATCATCTGTGCTGTTATCCTCCATCTACAGTGAGATTAATGAACTATTCCAATTTCCTTTCCTTTATGTTTACCCCCACTCTCCTTCCTACCCCTCCCTTTGCTCTTTTTGTAGTGCGCAACTTCCCCTCTACCTCGGAACTCTCAAATAGTCCAAACACGTGCTGAACTGTATCATTCGATCATACACTACTTTCGTTATCGTCTGAAGGACGTGAGCTCAATGAGAGTTGCGTGGTTTTGAGTTTGGTCCGGCAAGCCAGAGTAGGGTACCCTAGGCAGGACTAAAAAGATATACATGGATGTTTGAGCGTGTAAAGATTATTACTTTTGTTAATATTATTATTGTTTTTCTTTACAACTTTTGAATGATCAAAATACAATTTATGTTTTAATATATTTTCATATTTCAACTTCAGACGTACAATTCAAATATTAAATCTTATTTTAAGTAAACATGAATGTAATTATTGTATTTGCTAGCTATGTTACAGCTGTCTTGCATAATTCCTGTTTACGAGCTTTTTCAAGGTTATATGAACTCCCCTTTCCCGTCTAGCTTTCATGGTTGAAAATAATATTCTGGGTTTAACAATGTATCATAAATTACCATAGTGTGTTTCAGGAATTATTATTAATTAATATATGTTAATGAATCTATATAGGAAAGATGAATCAATCTTTGCTTCTGATGGGCCCGGACAAAGAATTATAAATAGCACTGACAGTTATGATCTGGACGCTACTATAAGTGTAACTAAACATGTGAGTAAATTGTCTGTAGGCTAGTGCAAAATTGTAACAGAAAGTAATTCTGCAGATCCGGCGGCGCATATTAATAAAATAATATTTTAATAAAATAATATATTAATAATATAATATATTAATAAAATCATATATTTAAAAAATGATATATTAATAAAATAATATATAAATAAAATAATAATGCATATTCATTTTATCGATAAAAGAAAAAAATTGTGTTAAAAGAAGAATAACAACATTGTAGAGGTAAACGATAAAATGTTCAGAGGAGCTTAAACGTTGGAATGAAATTTGTGCAGATAAACTATAGCCTAAGTTGATTCAGTAAATTAAACAAGTAAAACTTTTTATCTATTTTAAACTGAGAGGGACAAACTTTCAGCTCCTAGATATTTGACACACTTCCTCCATTTTAAAGTATAATGGGCAGAATTGTAATATCTAGGCCAAAAACGTACACTATAATTCTACATCTTTAAACCAAAACACAATTTAATTCTTTCAAGTTTCGAAAAAAAAAAAAGTTTCCCTACTTCCTTAATAACTTCATTTTTCAATGAAACTAAAGAGAATTTATCGTTATAAGTTGCATATGATATTATTTGTTTCGTCTTCTGTTATTTCTATGGATGTTATGCACAGTTATAATATATTTTCGTGTATTACAATTTAATCTATCGATAAAAGACGTACTTAAGTCAAACGTAACGTATTAAAAGAATTAATAAAACTCAGCAGGACACTTTTATTTATATTTATTATAAAAAGTATTTTTTTTTAGTTTTTAGGAACATTTTTATATTTCAATGTCGCCGGACAATGAAAATCTTCTCCATAAACTTTGAAAAACCGTTTAAGTGTACTGAATTGTACACTGTGTAAAACATATCGGCACGTAATATTCACAAAGTCTCAAACTAATTCCTACAATATATCATCAACTGTCAGGAGAAATAACTTTTTTTTTACATGAAGTCCCGTCTGATTCTGAAATGTTTCTTTCTATTCTTGTATCATTTATGGATAATGGATTTAAGAGTTTCTTTTGCCCAGCGAATTATATTATTCAGGTCATGAAGATAAACAAACTTTTACCTAAAAAGATCTAAGAACATAGCAAGGATAGAATAACTGAACCACCTTAGAATATTCACTACACGTGAATTATGAGACAGCACTGCAAATTGCCAGGAATTTTATTCGCATGCTTCTCTTATCGACCAGTATTAGAGAAACCAGCGCTACAAATATTTATCAGCTGGGAAACATTCTGCGCGCAGATTTGAAAGTATTAAGTACTTCATGTACATACGTATTGCTTACTATGTTAGATCGTCATTGGTTAGTTAATATTACTATGTTTAATTTTTTCATAATTTAATGTGGAAAAACGATGAAGAAATTATATTCATGCATACAATTCTAGTTTTATCCATGAGTTGTTGATAATAGAATATTTCTCTAAAATTAATGTCTATTCAATTATTTTCGACAGAATATATTTGTACTTCTACAAATTAAAACAGCTTTGTATTTAATTGTACTGGAAACAATAATTCTGGGCAGAAAAACATTTTTTTTTTAGTTTTGTAAAAAATTTAACGCATATTTTTTAATCAATTGAGTTGGTGTTTACTTGATGAAAATCCATATTTGTTAATTAAATAAATATAAAACGTAGTTTTATTTGATTTTCATATTTATTATATAATTCAGTGACAGCTGTTTCGGTACACTGTACCTTCTTGAGACATGATAAATTTGTTATATAATAAATATGAAAATCAAATAAAACTACGTTTTATTTTTATTTAATTAGCATATTTTTTCTATACAATCCGATATTTATATTGAAACGATAAACGAAGTACAAATTACGGATAACTGTAACTCTACTACATAAAATATTTAAGAGCCAATGCATCTTAAGTTCAAACATTTTTCACTTGTGAATTGTGCATTGTGTTGGCGTTCTTGAGTGTTGATTGACGGAGAGAATCTTCAGTCTTCAATTTATAAAGTTGACCGCTCAACTTCATCCTGACAACGTTTAGAAACAGTTCACACACTTCACGTAAAGTGATCCATCTTCATCATTACTGACCATCAATTAAATCGCAAGTGAAAGTAATACGTTGCAAGGATGACCCGTAACATATTGTGCAGCGGGGAGCGGAACGGGCCAATAGGTCCATACTTTGAAGTTGACGATGATGATGATGTTGAAAGTAATTATGAATCTAAAGTATACAATATACTTAAAGGAATAATAACTTCAGAAAAATAGAGAGAAATAGTTAAATAAGTCAGTATTTTGCAGAACAGGGAATAGCTCCCGCTGATACATAAGTATGCCTAAGTAAATTCTACATCGGATACTCAAATTCTCAGGTGAGATTCGATGAGAATTAAGCTAAACTGTACAAGCTGACAGTAGGTCCAAGTATTATAAGTAGCACACATAAGTGTGCCTAGATTAATGGATTCGGTATTCATACTTCGTGACAATCTACAAGCAAGTGTCACAACTTGTACTCACGGTCGAAGTAGTAGCCACTTCTGCAAATAACAATATCCATTGTTTCATTTATATTTTTAGTTTATATAATCTAAAATTATATAGGCCTATGTTTTAGGTTCGTCTCCTCAATCGTTGAAACATGAAGTTACTGTAGGCCTTTCGGGACTAGTTCAGTTATCAGCAGAGAGTACGTCTACAATCACTGGCATCGAATGTAAGACTGGCTGGTCCGTTATAACTTTAAAGAGTGGGTTTGAATTACTGGGTGAGTTCTCGTTTAATAGCAAGTCATTATTGGACTGCTTAAATATTTACATTTTATATTTTATTAAAAATATAAAACAATCTTATGTATTTATTATATATTACTACAATTTCCATTGTTATTGTAAACAAATATATATATATATATATAATAGTAATTTTGGTTATCGACAGTACACTAGAACTCTTCCTAAACTCGTGTCCGACGCAAGGTTGGGTGGAGGGATGATATACGATGAAGCTCCTTACAATTAAGGTCTGTAAATAATAAGCAAGCTAGCCGACCGCGGATGATTCAGAATCACAAGGGCAGATGGAATGAAACGAAACGATATGGATGAAATGAGTATGGAGAATTGGTGAAATTAAATTAGTGGCAGACAAAAACGGATGAAATCCCGTGAAAACTTTCCTAAAAGCCGTTTTGTCCACTAGGAAACAAAAATGTAGCGGCGAAGACCGCGAACTCGGGCCCCCAGCGGTGAGTTTAAAGCTTCTAACTACTTGCACTATAGAGCCGCCAACACAAGCACTATTATTTAAAAACAAATTACAATTATATGTACAGGGACAAGCAAATATTAACATTATCGCATTAAATACAGTAACATTTTATTTTAGAGTTCATTTAATTATCCGCCCACTCGATGCATGCGTGGATAGACGCGCGGATGCGCCGGCTTTGATTATAGCGTCGCTTAAGAAACAATACCGCGTAACTGACACTTTTGGTGAAATTGACATGTTTATACTGTTAGCATCACGGAAGAAGTGCGCTCAGTTCTAACATAGAATGGGATGCAATTTTGTACCATGACCTTGCTAAACTTACAGATACAATGATTTCAATGCATAGGTACTAAGGCGAAAAGTAAACTGTTTTTTGTTTCTCGTGTAAAATGTTCATTTTGTTAGTTACGCGGTATTGTTTCTTAAGCGACGATAGGTGCGAATCCTAGTATTTGCGGAAGGGTATTGATGCTGGGCCACAACGAGATTTTCGGGTTTTTATCGGGGTTCTTATCTTACCCAAACTTCATTCAACAAACACTATTCATTTCTCTTCCTTCCCCCGTCACGTTATTTCATTTTCATTCATTTTTGTTATTTCACTTCATCCCATTTTTTAAACGTAGTCTGGTTTAGCATGCCACTGTATAATTAATATGTGGTTGTGATGATATAGTGGGATACACCCATCTACTTCCTCATGACTCTGAGCCTTTGAGTGTCATCGTAGGCCAGAATAGAGTCAATTGGGAGAGTTGTGGCCACTCCTCCAGGTTCTGGGCCCAGCCCTAATAAAAATGGCTGTGTCAGACATGTGTGAAAGTTTGACGTGTGCTGAAACCAGGAACGACATAATAAAATACATAACACTGTAGAGTGGAGTTCATTCAAATCATTCCATAGATGGACAAAGCGTAATATGTTATTGAGATCGCAGAGCCCTGGCGGTTTGCCTCCCACTTTAAACAAAATAAAAAATAATAGGCCTATAATATTATTACAATTTGCCTTATCGTAAGTGCTAGAGTTATGTAGGTATTGATCAGATATGCCAATTCGGAAAACTCTCTATATCCTAATGTGCATGAACTACATTTAAAATAATTTTCCAAGCATTACCTCACTTTTGTATTGACCGTTGGTTATCTTGGAACATTATTCTCCTCTTGTGATGGTCAAACGAATATCACGAATACATTATTCACGGGAATTACTATATTTTCGGGATTTCAATTTTCCCATACTATAGTTCTTAGGTTTGGTTTAGGTAGTTTTAGCAGTTACATTCTTTAATGTTGAGTAATTCCGGGCTTTGTGGCCGTGATCTATTACAGGTGTTCCTAACAAACGTTTCTCCCTCAGCTGCTGAGTGCATCTTCAGTGGCGAGTACTTCTAGGTGTTGTGTCCTGGTCTATCCTCCGACCAGGAAACAACACCAAGGAGTACTCGCCACTGAAGATGGCCTCCACAGCTGAGGGAGATACGTTTGTTAGGAACACCAGTAATGGACCACGGCCACAAAGCCCAGAATTACTCAACATTATGATTACCGGCCGTGAAAGCCTGCATTCAACTATATTTATTCTTTGTTGAGTTACATAATTTTTGCTTCACACAAGAATAGCTACTTTATATTTGCCTATTTATATAATTACACCTTTAAAATGTTCATTTTAATGTTGATATTTATTTTACTTTACCCAGTATAAACCTATATTTTTTTTTTAAATTTAAAAAGACAGTTGTAAATAAAATATCAGGAATGTGTCAGATAAACTGACGATAATGTAAAAATAAGCCACATGGAACAAATAAAAGAAATGCTAATCTCAGAATGATATAATATTTTAGAAATATAAAGTTTGGGAATGTGCTTTTTTTTCAATAGTCACTAACTTCAGGATCAAAGGCATAAAAATCAAGGGAAGACACCGAAGAAAATACTGTAAAATCGATAGAATCAACAGTTTGGGAAAATGTACATCCATATAATGAAGACAAGTAAGGAATTCTGCAGTTTCCGAGGAAAAGTATATTATCATAACATTCGTCGGCTCATCAACAACACAGTTGAAAATGAGGACGATAATACCTTAAAAACGTCCAACTGAGTACACCATGTGAGGAGAGGGCACATTTAAGATTCAATCACTTAGTATTACATGTGTTAGTATCATGTGTATATTGCTCTATTTAATAGTTTCTGATGAATAGTTAAATGCAACCTGATTCTGACATTTTAATATTTAATTTGCTTTGACGATTTTAGGGAACAGCGGAAAACTAATCAGTTTTATAAACTCAAGTTTCTGAAAATTAAATTTCCGGAATAAGTTTTAAACGCTATAGTATATATTAACTTAGAATACTCATAAAACTTGAATAATGATTTTAATTATAAACTGTAATTAATAAATAAGTTGACAATTTTCCAAAATGTTGTCATCATTTTGCAAAACTCTACATCTTCCACGTTTCATGGAAAGAATTATCATTGCAGTCTTATCAATGAAGGTTAATGGAATCAGATAAGTTTGCATTTAGAAATAAAACACAACGTTACAACATTTGTGATAAATGTTCTACATATATTAATGTTTTAGAACTACATTCATTAAATATAAATTTATGTATATATATATATATATATAATCAAATAACTAAATAAACTAAGACCTACTAAACTCTAACTTCTTGAGATATATATCTCCATCCTTAGTAATTCTGCCCGAGGGTAGATCTTTCACAGCAATCATAGCATTTTCATGCTGTGCTTTACAGCTTTACTAGGGATTTATAGGTGTGATAGCTTCCCAGAGCCTTCCAAACTGGTGAAGGATGATGATGATGATAATAATGATAAGGATGTTGATGATGGCCGGATGACTTTCGGGGACCGTTGGGCCCTAAACTTCCAGACATTTGCCTTACAGGTGAGGAAAAACCCCGAAATATACCTCACCCAGGAACCTGTCCCAACCGGAAATCGAACCCGGGTTCCCGTTGCGTGAAAAGGCAGCACGCTACCTCGAGACCACAGTGATGTATATATATATATATATATATATATATGTGTGTGTGTGTGTCTGTGTGTATTCATCATGAATAAACTTTTGTAATATAATATTAAATCTGCATAATCCACAGTGAACAATAACCTATGTCATTATTTGAAAAAAACTGAAAATTACAAATCACAATCATGTACTATATACAAGTACATCCGCCAGTGTTTATCATACGTAATGCCACGAGTGATTTCAAAATTATCGATAAATTCATGACTCACGAAGTGAGGAGTGAATTTATGTAGAGAATTTGGAAATCAAGAGTGGTATTTGTTAGGACTATTTAACGAAAAAAAATAAACTCTTTAATCACAAACATTATTTGATAAAATAAACAACATAGAAATTAGAGAAAAATGCCATATTCAAGACATAACCAAACTTATTATAGATAGACGAAAATATTGTAAGGGTCATATAGAAAGAATGGAAGAAAAACCGGCTTGCAAAAAGAGCTAAAGAAGATAGACCAATGGACGGGAGAAGAACAAGAAGAAGACCAGCCAAGAGATGGATAGACAGTGAATGCACATCCAATACTTCTTCCTCCGAGGAGTGATTTTGGAAAAAAAACAGGATCAAAAGCCTACAAACTAAGTTTAAGAAGAAGAAGACTCACAAATTATTATTTAAATATAGTCATTTTAAAACATTTATATATTTAATGTAAACGGCGATGTTTGAAAACAAATGAGAAACGATTGGTACGCTTCATTTGCTTCTCTTTGTTTATCACTGCAACCAGCTCATATTATTTATTGCCAAAGGAACGCAATATTGTAAGAGTGCACTCTAGTAGAGAAAAATTAAACACACCAAACTGTATATTAATTCATTTCTGTTGTCCTATGATGTAAATATGGCAATTGATGTAAATATGGCAATTGTATTTTCTGGAATGTTATTACCTGGGACAAAATACATTTAAGAAAGTTCAAACAGTGATTTCTTTTTATGGTGGTATAATCAATTGCTACAAATGTTTTTATATTAAACTCCCGCATGCGCTATTTGTTGACATTCATGCACTATATATACAATCCGGTAGCCGTATTTCTTGGAGAGTCAGTCACTGCAAAATAATGCTATGACCTATTCAGAATGTTAAAAAGGAGATGTTTTCTTTATTATGATAAACTTTAGTTGATAAATTCTAGGCGAAACAGTACTGTGATTGGTTGTAAATAAAAAATCATTGAAACGTGATTGGTCATTGACTCCCATTTAGGGCATGAGAAATAGTCTGGAAAGAGAACTTATCATTTTCACACTTAATATTTAAAATGTTCTATATGAATTTTATCTTAGTAGATATAATACCTAAATCAGATATTTTCTCTTAACTCATTCTATTCCCCAAATAAATAAATAAATAAATATCTTCTTCAGCGTTGAAAGTAGGGTCCAGTTTCTGTATAAATAATGGTAAAAATCGTTTTTCACTTAGCGTCTCTTATAGATTGTTTTCAATTATGAACTCCAATTAATCCATTTGATATCACGGCCAGAGATTCTACGGCAGGCTAAAATTCCAACCATAGTTTATGGACGGAGAATCTCCGCTATGTGCTGCCCCCTTCGACAAAATGTTTTCCCCCCTTTATTTCATGAACTTATTATATTTGATTCTCTTTTTTTTATGAAACATGCCGTTAAAATATTTTAATCTTACCTTTATACGTTGAGTCGAGTGCGGTAATGTGGTAAGCTTCAAAGCAACGTTTAAAACAAAGAGAAACATCTCCACACTAAACACAAATCACTCTCTTTTCTTTTCAATTTTTTTTTTACACTGTCAACTCCATATTTCTCTCTGTCTCTTGTTGGAATATTGGGTTTAATTTTCCATTTTGCTGATAAACAGTTGTTTTTTATAAAAATAAGTCTAAACTTATCTTGTTCAAAGACCGTCAGTCGCCGTGGCGTATTCAGTAGAGTCCCTACCTTCCACTCCGGCGCCCCGGGTTCGATTCGTGGCGGGGTAGGGGATTTTAAATCTCCACCTTGGGTCTGGGTGTGTGTCCTGTCTTGAGTTTGTATGTGTGAATAAGATACAAAGATTAACAAAGGTAAAACAAGAAGGAAGTACAGTGTAAACGAAAGAAAACAAGAAAGAAAAAACAAAATGTTGTCCGTCGCCGTGGCATAGTCGGTAGAGTCCCTACCTTCCACTCCGGCGACCCGGATTCGATTCCTGGCGGGGTAGGGGATTTTAAACCTCCGCCTTGGGTCTGGGTGTATGTGTGTCTTGTCCTTGTGTCTATGTGAGAACTAAAGAAAGTTAACAAACAGGTAAAACAAAAAAGAAAAAGGTAAAACAAGAAGGAAAACCAGTATAAACGAAAAAAAAAAAAAAAAGAATATATAAATAATGTTGGTAGGTCACTGTCAACACTGATTTCTGTTTGTATACACCACTTGGAATTTAAGACTGACTGAATAATAATGTATTTTCATTGACGGTCGCATTTTGTTTCTGCCACAATCTTAAACTTCCTGTGGACACAACCGTTACATGTTTATAACATGTTCTCTCATCTTAACGTTTCGCTATCAATTTCTACTGTACCTAAAAATATATTACCATTATTTTATCATTATCGCTAAAATCAAGTCAATACCATTGTCACTGTCTAATAAGTATTCAATTAACGTTATTCTAATTTGCGACGCTTTTACTAGGGTTTGTATATGCGATATTTTCAACATGTCACAACTATTTAAATACATTGTGAAAATAGAAATACCCCTCAAATTCCTTTGCAATAAAATATAATACTTTAATAACATTACAAAATAATTTTAAAGAATAGCTGAGATGTTTTACTGTTTTATTTTATATTCAATTTTCACATCAAGGGTGGCCATGGAGCGTACAGATTGGATTCAACACGTAGGGTGACTTATATTAGAGAAAGAGATAAACCAAAATAACCGGTCTAACAATTTCTTCAAAGATGTCTTAAATCTACAATCTGTTGTATATAGGGCTTTGTTAAAAAAACATAAAAAATGTAGTATTGTACTAACTTGTATTGCACAATATTTCCACAACATATCTCACTTCCTTTTTTTCTCGTTGTTCTTGAAATTATAGGAATAAATTATTTTTATCTTGTCCACGCATAATGGATCATTCCATTTTTAACAGTGTTTTTCTTATTAAAATGTATGTGAAATATTACAGTTATGACTAGTTTTCTTAAGTGTTGCAACTTAGAGGTTCTAGGTGAATTCAAATCTGTACCTAACTCTGGGAGATTGAAATGGCTGGCAACATTTGGGATGAACATAATGCCGCAGCCACTATTCTGAATTCATGTACAACATAAATGGTAGATAAATAGTGAAAGTTATCTTTGAAGCACTAACACACTGCACGCACGTCTCAACAATCTCGCTTCGTTGAAAGTCTGCATATTGTAACGCTCATAACAGCTAGTGTATGCGAATAGGTTGTAGAATGCACGGGCACAAAAAAATGATTCGTTCTCTTCAAGCTACAGGAGATTTGTAACGCTCATGCTCTATGATTTGTGACGAGCCCATTTGATGGTTTGCTGGATGTTACAAATAACATTTAATTAGCTAGTTTTATATTCAAAACGCATTTTTTTTTCGAATCTTCATAAAGAGAGAATAAGTAATTTGAAAACTGGTGATAGCGCAAATATACAACACACCGTAAAATCTGCCCCAGTGATGTGTCATTGGTTAATTAAACTTTTACAACTACCAACAATTAATGTTTAGGTAATTAATATTAATAATTAATACAGAATAATCCTATTTCTTTCAACGAGCTATATTTCATATTTTGTTTGGAGAGGAGAAATTAGTTTTCGAAAAACGTATACCTAATATTTTGTTTGCTATCAATTTTATGATTTTAAACATATACTAACTACTAGATCCAGTCAGATAATTATTTACTCATATCAGAACACAAAGTCTCAAATTACCTGACGCCAAGATATCACAAGGTGCAAAATGTTAGACTCAATATAAAAAAACATTAAATTCACAGTAATATAATGTACGGTTAAAAACTATAATATAGTAACTAACAGAAGCTTTAACATTAGATTCAAGGAACATTTCAGAGATTTCATTTACAATGGAGGAAAATCAAGTTACGCAAAACATGTAATTCAAGCTGGACACCATATGCATAACATCGATAACACCCTCACAATAGTACATAGAGAAAACATTCCAACAAGAATAAATATAATGGAGGAAATCGCAATCCTAAGAGAAATCAACAACAACCTGATTCTAAATGAATACACACATAATCCACACAATCCTCTATACAAAATTCTCACAACCAAGTCAGTGCTTCAACAAGGGTCAACAAGAACGGAACTAATGCATTCTGCTGATGATGGGACTAGTCCCGAAAGGTCTACATAGTTTAAAAGAACTTAAGTTGAGGAGACGGACCTACAAGGTAACTATATTATAGTTTTTAACCGTACATTATATTACTGTGAACTAATACCTCAACGGAAAATCACCATGCATTTTACTAGTATCGAAACATTAAATTTACTACGTTCGATGTAATTATTTGATGATAGCATCTTATGAGGATATTCTGCTCCTCTTCCTCAATCTCTCATCTTTCTTTTTACTATAACATCTGACTCACTGACACGTTGACAGGTGTTGGTACCTCATATGCATGGTCTACACCGATTTTTTGTACATTTTTGTTGAAAATTGAAAACCTGTTTGGGAATTAAATTATGACATATGGTTTGAAAATAATTTCCCAGAAACTTGACTTTAATTAATTTGAAATAGTATCTAATCTCTTTCCTTTATATCCAAGTGTCCACTTTTACTTCTACTAGAGCACTTTGTGTTCGATCTTAAAAAAATCTCATTACATGGCCCGTTTAAAATTTTGTTATTATTTCAATAATCCAAGTTTGAATGACATATTCATTTTCAGAATTGGGACTGTTGATGAATTCACACAATATTCGTTGAGTTTTCCCCGGTATTTACGTTTTAAAACACATGTAAATGAGAATCACCTAATAGGAGAGATTAATTCAAAGGGACAAGGAATCTCGCATGTCACCCCATTTTAGAGATTCTCTCTGATCTTGGCTCATTTCCAGAGTTTGTCACTAGCGATCATTTCGTTTTCCAAATATTCCATGTGTGATTATTTTAATATATTTTACTTCTTTAGTGTGTAATCAGCAGTCCGTCGAAGATATTTCATTTCAGCAGATGTAAGTCTCTATATATCCTTCTGTTTCTATGTCCATACTTCGTTACCATTCAAAGAGTTGGAAGAGCCAATATTTTATACACTTTTAGTCTTCAATATCTTTTAAGTGAGTTTGGCTTCAAGATAGAATTTATTAACCACAAAAACCTTAGAAATTTTGATATTTTTGCATTTACATTCCTTTCTTCTTCTTATTAAATATTGCATCCTAAATATGTAAAATTATTCATCTGCTCCAAAATGTTATTTTTAAGTTCAATTTTCATCTGACAGAATCTACACCTTGAAATACGAGGATTTTTATTTCTTATACATATATTCAATGCCCTATTTATTTGCAATTTTGTGAAGTTATAACTGGTGTTTCTTCCAGACGTTTCTCCCTCAACTGCGGAAGGCATCTTCAGTGGCGAGTAGCAAATAGCTCGGAATCTTTTCATATTATGATTACCGGTCGTGACAGCTTGCATTCCATTATTTCAACTATTATACTTATAATCTGCAAATAATGAGGTTTAAATCGTGATTTTATATTGCCCAAATAATAAAATTAGAGTTAATATATAAATAAATATTTTATATATATATATATATTTATTTATTTAAGTTATAATTAAATGTTTAACATTGAGCTATGCAAGCTTAATATGGTATGATAAGAAAAATAAATGCCTGGACGGGATTCGGTCCCGGATCTCTGAGTCTGTACCTCAGTGTGATATCCATTACACCACCAGGCAAATCCAATTCAAACATTTATTTTTCTTATATATATATTATATACATATATAAGAAAAAATAAATGTAGTATATACATATATAAGAAAAATAAATGTTTGAATTGGATTCGCCTGGTGGTGTAATGGATATCACACTGAGGTACAGACTCAGAGATCCGGGTTCGAATCCCGTCCAGGCATTTATTTCTCTTATCATACCATATTTATTTATTTATACATACATTTTCACATTGAATAAAAATCTAAATACTTCATTGTTACTTACTATGAAATAAAAATTTCATCATAATAATAATGTTTTATGAGATAAAGAATTTCCTAATAATGCTTTTAAAATTTATCTTAACACATATTTGTCAAAATCGTAAATGTTTCTATTAAATTTTAAACATAAAAATCTGAATGATTTATACTCTAATAAATAAAAGTATACTAACTTATGATTAGAATTAGATATATTTTTTGTTTTATCAATTGAATTTAAGCTTATATTAGATAAATTTATTAACCAGTCCACAGCTATGGTCTCGAGGTAGCGTGCTGCCTTGTCACGCAGCGGGCCCGGGTTCGATCCCCGGTCGGGACAGTTTTTCTGGGTGAGGTTTTTATCGGGGATTTTCCTCACCTGTAAGACAAATGTCAGAAAAACTTTAAGGCCCAAAGGGTCCCCGAAATCATACGGCCATCGCAATCCTCATCATTCATATTCGTCTTAGATTAAGCTTAGGATTAGGGACTCTCCTGGTGCACCACTATCATCATCATCACTCATCACATCATCGGGGCAACGTAACCCCGCCTTCCAGGCGCCCCAACCTCAGAAGTGGGTTACAAGTACGCCATGCCAGGAGAGAAAGCATAAATATTGGAAGACAACCTGGGCATTTGCAAATATATATATATAAATTAAGAATAATGTCATGTGACCTAATAATGAAATTTATAATATGTTAAATTTATCATTCTGCAGACCACTTTTTATCTGAGTGGAATGAAAATAGTTCCTCAAACAAAATTGAATAATATTTTTGGTTCAGGGAAACAAAACGTTGAGATTTTTTTAAATTTAAAACTAAAGTAATGAACGATATTTAATAAGAGGAAATGATTTACATATATGGTGAAAAATATCGCCACCGAAATTTACCCAGTCTTCTTGGATATTCAAATTAAAAATAAATTTGAATTAGTTTCATCAAATAATTTTTTATTAAGCGTCTCATGTATACTAACCTCTGACCCCTGAGAAGAGAAAACACAGCTCTACCGCAATTATTTACCCAAATTAATCCTAGATCGAAACCTAAACCCACCTAAATACTACATAAAAAATCACTACAACCTAGAATACTAAATCCTTCATCAGGTTCATAATTTTTAATTTTCTATTATACTTATTTCAATAGGTTACATATTGTTGCAACAACATGTTGTCTTGTTTATATAGAAAGCAAAAAGTGTCTGGAGAGGGACAGCCTTGTCTCACAACACGGTTCACAATTCCGTCTCCAGAAAACCTGTTATTTAATTTAATCTTTATGGCGATGTATTCGTAAATACTTGTATTTAGTTTGTTCTGCAAAAATATGTTTGGTATATTTTTGTCTTCCAATAATTGAAAAGTTAGGTCTTTTGACTGTGTCAAGTACTTTTTTTAATCAGGGGAACCTCCTTACCTACGGATGTAATCTCCCCTGACGCGGTGCAAAGCTCACACGTATGTAGTGGCGTCCTCTTGGACAACACTTCTGTTATTTAGGTCACATGATGGTCGGCGTCTTTCCTGTGCCTACGATCACTTGGCACGGCCTTACAGATCCACCAGTTAGTAATGAGAACAACAACGTTTCTGTCGTTTACGGCGTTTAGAACAAGTACGGGAAGGTAGTGGCGATGAAGTCGATTGGCCCTTCTTCTCATCACTCCATTTTATATTTCTTGATCGTTTGTAAGCCAAGGTTTGCTATACCGGATTGTTTGTCTAACTTTAACGCAGTTCCAGCACATTGGCTTTCGTTGTCTGTGACACTCATCGACGAAGACGTCGGCGTCACCGGTCACTTTATCTCAAACCTATCAACTTTTTACTTCCCGTTCTAAGCCTACGATTAGAGTCCTGCATCAGGTATCCAGATTCTCATAAGTTCCAGCAGGCTGGTCTTCCGTATATTCGATGATTGAGTAATGGTGAGCATTGCCCGTGGACGTCAACTGCAGTCAAATGTCGCACATCAAACGGCATCTGTTGATCTAGATAGAGTGCGTGTTTCTAACTGCCTCCAGATTCAAAGCGGTTTAAGGACATTATTGATGTTATGATGTTCCGCAGGCAGCAGATGTTGTTTTACATCACAGTTCGTAAGACCGAAAATAGACGCTGTTAGTCCGTCCATGATAGTTATTGGGCTCCTTTGCTATGGCGTATTCCTGAAACTTTTTTTGTGCTCCTATGATGTTATCTGCGCGACTCTCGGATGGAATGCTGCATAAGCACAATTGTTGAAACGCGATAGTTGTCAAAATAAATTGAAAATGGTAATTGAATATAGGAATATATTATTTCCGCACAACACGCAAATCTAATATTAAATAAATACAATTTAATAATTATTACAACACAATAATAATAATAATAATAATAATAATGTTATTACTTTCCTGTCAATAGATAATACATAATATATAAAAATTAATGTTTGTTTGTTTGTTCGTACTTTATACGCGGCCGTGCCGTTGATCCGATTGTGATGGGGTTTTTCGCAAAATGTTCAGGAGATTAACGGGATGGACATACGCTATAAGAGAGTTGTGATACTCAACTCCTACACCCTTACAAATCGCTATTTATAGTGGATAACGTGAAAAAAGTAGCTCTTTGGACGCTTAAGTGGCTTACGTTGCCTAAACCATAACAAATATAACATTAATGTACACAGAATTGAATATCTCAAAAAGTTCTACAAAAACGTCTTCGGCAGCATATGTTTATCTCTTACGGATTACTCACAGTAACCTTTTTTGTCTTTCATTGATGCCAAGAAGATCGAGACAAGTACGTAAGATTCCTGTGCAAGCATAGCAGCACATGGCGGGTATTCTTTTACGGATAACTCACAATCACGAATTTTGTCTTTTAGCTCATTTATGCCAAGAAGATCGATATAGTAGATTCTCGGGCACCACCGGATAATCAGCACTGGGAATCTTAAAATAATTACGATACATTTATAATTATTTTTCATTTCACTTATTCAACTAATCATAAGAAGTACATTAATGTTTTACTTTGAGCTTTTTTTTCAAAAAGATCGGGACGACTAGATTCCCGGACAGCGAAGGGTAAACAGCACGGGGTATCTAAAAATAATTACGATATAAATGTTTCCGTTTACTTATTTAACTAAACACAAAACACATTAATTTTCGTATTTGAGCTGATTTATGTCAACAAGATCAGGATATGTAGTTTCTCGGGAAACGCCGGGTAATCAGCACGGGATATCTAAAAAAATATATTAATTTATAATTATTTTTCCTTTTATTTATTCAACTAAACATAAAAGCACATTAATTTTCATTTATTTAGGCGTAGGAGCGCGCGCCGGGCATTAGCTAGATCTCTATAAAACATTCAGTTAACCAATTACAGTTATAATCTAACTACCTGCTTTATTCACAGCAGTGAAGAAATGTCTTTTTTTTATTTTGCGAAAACAATAGTTTATATTGAATGCATATATTAGTTCCGAATAATCTCCGGAGCCATTTATAAAACAGTAGCGAATGCTTGATTGCTTAATATCCTATGCGTTTCTGCTTCAGTTACAACGCGTGAAACTCTTTACTTACATATATTCTTTTACATGTGTGTATCTCATGTAACGGTTATATTAAATGACATGGGGTCCTTAACAGTCCCATCTAAAAGTACACACTTATTGGAGAGCTACATTTTATTCACATTTATTATGTGGAATATTTAATCATATCCATTTTAATGCCGGTGACATATAAATTATGTACATCATAAACAGAAGTACACACCAGTCACAGATTCTAACGAAATTTATGAACTTTGCATGTGGTCTTTTATAATCCGGAGTGTAGTGTTCCTTTATGAATGATCACGATAACAGTATTGGAAACATTTAGCAGCTCTAAGGCTCATCAAGTTGGATGACATGGAACAGTGCAAGATGTCGCTTTTATAAAATGTTAACTAAGTTTTAAACACCAGTACAATTTAATTTCAGATGTGGTGAATATCTGTTTACTTACAGTTTACTGTTAATTTCTGGCTCACTTTAACACAAAAAATAATGCGATTCACTTTGCAAAGTTACCACAAAATAAACAAAACCACTTCTTATCGTGTAGAATTTTTCATGCATATATTATTGAAGAGATTCCCCTACAGGTTTAAATTGTTATTATACATGTACAAAATTACAAAGTAAATTAAATGTAGATGGATGTAAAAATGTGAAGCCTAGAAACGAAACTTCATTATTTTACATACTTATTTATTTGGGGGCACGCCATAGCATATTGGTTAAGGCACTGCGCTAGAAGTCGGAAGGTCGAGGGTTCTTTTGCGTAGTTTATATAACAGTAAGTTAAAGAAGAAATAAAGTTACGCCTTTATTGTACAAATAATTTCGTTATATAATGCTTTATAAAAAGAACAATTTATTTCCATTTATTCTCAAAGTGGCCTAGCTCCCTCTCTCACTATACCCCTCAGATGACTAATGGTTATGAAATCAATTAGAAATATCAGATAATTATATCGAATTAAATGTGTATATAAGGTTTTCAGGCTAGATCAGATATAAATTAGAAATGAAAATGTGGATATGATTTTAGATTCCAGGTGTATATTAAAAATATGGAGAAAGTACTTTAATCAGCTGTTAAATGCGTACGTAGAACAGATACTGAAGACAATGATTTACAGAAAGCAGAAATATTAATCAGAGATCCAAGTACATTAGAGGTTTAAATGGCGATAGAAAAATTAAATACATTGGCCTTATATGCAGGGAAAATTATTTAAACGACAAACTCTGGGGATACCAAAACAAATATTTGTCCTTAATGCCATTTTTTCCTACGAGGATTATTTAAACCGATAGAGGGCGTATTACGCTCTTTACTTGTCATGACTGGAACTGCTATTGAAGGTTGGAATTGTTTTGTCCATCAGTGTAGTAGTGAATTGTATCTGTTTACTACTAGAGCGATACACCTGGAGTGAGTACACTGATATGTTCTGTACGTACTACGTACAGCACCACAACGGACGATCTGCACAGCGGGTTTATCAACAACACTGTCCTAATCGCCGTATCCCGCATCATACGACGTTCACTGCTATGTACCAACATCTGCGTGCGACCGGGTCATTTAGCAGATTACCCGGACAGGGACGCCGTCGCACAGTAAGAATGCTGCTATTTGAGGAAGCTGTCCTGCAGCATGTGGAGCGAGATCCTTCAATCAGCACTCGTGTAATTGCGCGTAACATGGGGACGAATCAGACGAATGTAAGAAACGTTCTTCATCTGCAATTCTTATATCCATTTCACTTACAGCGTGTCCACAACCTGCAACCAATTGATTATGAACCCAGAGTACAGTTTTCGCAGCGGTACCTGGAACAGTGCCAAATGCATCCTACATTTCCATCCTCTGTGCTGTTTACAGATGAAGGAACGTTTGGGCGTGATGGAGTCTTCAACGTGTACAATGGGCATGATTGGGGTGAGAATATCCCACATGCCACAGTTACTCACGCACATCAAGTGCGGTTATTCGTTAATGTGTGGGCCGGTGTTATTGGGGACTGTTTGTTTAATTGGGCCATATCTCCTACCTAGTCCATTAAATGGCAGGCACTATTACAATTTTCTCGCCAGATCATTGCCAGAATTGCTGGAATAGTTCCCGCTCCATATAAGACAATGCATGTAGTTCCAACATGACGGGGCGCTGGCACATTTTGGTCGTCGCGTGCGTCGATTTTTGAACCAACGGTTTCCAGAAAAGTGGATTGGCAGAGGTGGTCCTGTAGCATGGCCTACTCAATCCCCAGATATGACTCCTCTGGATATTTTTGTGTGGAGAGAGATGCGCTACCTTGTTTACACAACTCATACTGCATCAGAAGGGAATCTGGTTATCCGGATAGTAACATCAGCAGGAGCAATTAACGATACTCCAGGAGTGTTTGCACGTGTTAGGCAGAATATGATCCGCCGGTGTAACCTTTGTTTACATGTCAATGGAGGCATTTTTGAACCTCTATTTTAATTTAAGTAATTGCGTTGTGTTAATGTGTTGTCTCTTGGTAATAAAAAATGCAAAAGTTTTTTGTAGGTTTAATTAATTTGCCGCCAGAGAAATCTTCCTCTACCTATTTAAATAATCCTCATAGGAAAAAATGGCATTAGGGAGAAATATTTGTTTCGGTGTCCCCTACAACGACCCAGAGTTTGTCGGTTTAAGTAATTTTCACCGTGTGTAATCAGATGGGATCGCAGAAGACCTGTTAAAATCAGGGGGAGAAAAATTTATGGACAATATACCTCGGTTGATTAATACGAATCTTGAAAAAGAGACTCTTCCAAGTAAATTAAAAGAATCGATCACAGTACTAATTTACAAGAAATAAGAATAAACTTAATGCAATACAACTGCAGAGGCATCTCATTACTTTCACGTTCGTACAAAATTCCAACAAATATTAGTATTCCTATTTAATTCCTATACTGAAGACGTAATAGGTGTGCATTTAGAAGAAAGTGGTGTACAATACGTCAGAGTTTTAGTATAAGATACAATTTTAGAAAAGGAATGGGAATATAGTAGTAGTAGTAGGACTTTATTAGACAAAAAGTAAGATATTTACAATATTATTTACAAATATGGGTCGCACGGGCAGTAAGCCGTACGTGCTGTTGACAGTCCGTTACAATAAAGTAATAATTGGTACTAGTGTAAAGAAAAATAAACAACAAAAACAGCAATAACATTACAATTACATAAAGAAAACACAATAATATTACAATTAAGTAATAACACAATAGCATTATACACTAAAAAAACATTAACATTACAATTACATAAAGAAAACACATTAATATTACAATTAAATAACAACACAATAGCATTATACACTAATTAATTTATATATAATTGTTAATAATTAATGGTACTGCATTTTGATAACATATATTTATTCATGAATGAGTGTTGTCCTTATTTTTCGCGTTTTGTCCAGAAATTTACCGAGGTTTATCCAATTTTCTGGATTTACCAATAACTCGTAGCATGCCAATCTTTCCCGATTTGAATTTAGAAATCTTTCCGGTAATAACTGACGTCTCCAATATTCTAAATAATTACATTTTCCTAATATATGTATCTCATCTTCAAAGTTCCCGCACATTGGACATATTCGCATATCGTGATCGTCGCTAATTTTTAGAAATTTCCATGCCCCTAGCCTAAACCAAGCAAGCCCTGATCTCTCCTTAAATCCTAGGTTGAGTATATACGATTCTTTTCCCCAGACGTTTTTAGGTCTCTTTGTAAACAAAGTGAGCGTTTTCCTGTACATTCGGCGAAAGTATCTTGTTGGTTTATATCTAAGTACCTCCTCCTTATTTTTCCCCACACGTTCTTGCGATTTTCAGTCCCTTTTTCCCATATCCAGCCCATCCTAATCTTTTGGAGTTCTCTCCTAACCTCGTCTGCCCAGAATTTAACATCTATGTTTTTAATTTGGTGGTCGTAACAAATTGCTCTAAGCATTGTTTGTTCACCTTGGATTACTCGCAACCAGTAATTGAGTACACGAATTTTACAGTTAACGTCGTCCTGGAATGACCCGAATTCATATAAAATTCCACAGTTAGAAACGGCCTTACTAAGTCCTGTAATATACTTACTTACTTACTCACTGGCACTATCGAACCCGTAGGTTCATGGCCGCACGGACATAAGCTCTCCATACATCCTTATCCTGAGCTAATGCTTTCCAATCAATCCCTGTATAATCTACTTCCCTCAAATCATAGTTAATGTTATTCTCCCACCTCATTCTTGGTCTACTAACTGGGCGTTTTCCCTCTGGCTTTCCTACAAGAAGCTTCCATGCAAGTCTTTCATTCCCCATACGTGCAACATGTCCTGCCCATCGCAGTCTACGAGACTTAACTGTTCTTATTATATCTGGCTTCCTATAAAGACCATGTAGTTCATTGTTATGTAGTCTTCTCCATTCACCTGTCTGTTCATCTCTCTTTGGTCCAAAAATTTTCCTAAGTACTTTATTCTCAAATACTTGTAATCTCCTTTCCTCTCTTAAAGTAAGAGTCCATGTTTCGCACCCATATAATATAACTGGTAGAATAATAGTTTTATATATTTTCAGTTTAACGTTTTTTTGAAAGGAGTTGGGACATCAAGAGTCTCTGCAATGCATAATAGCACGCATTTCCAGAATTGAGCCTATGTTTAATTTCTTTGTGCATCTCATTCCTATTTGTGATTATTGTTCCTAGGTATTTGAATTCAGCCACTTCCTCAAAATTTCCCTCATTTGTCATTAGCTGTCCATTTCCATTATATAATGTATTTCTACTGTGACCATATATTTAGTTTTATTGATATTTACTTCCAGTCCTAATTTCTTAGTGTTACTCAATAGTGTGTGCGTGTTGTCCTTTAGTATCTCCTCGCTATCGGCCAACAATACTACATCATCAGCATAAACTAACAGCTTATTAATACCATTGAGTTGTAAGCCTTCCTCATTCTCTAAAGATTTAATGGCATGCTCTAGTACAAAATTAAATAGTAGAGGAGATAGTGCATCTCCTTGCTTCAACCCATTCTGGATTTCAAAAGTGTCCGAAAACTGTTTGCCTACACGCACCCTACTCTTTGTGCCATTTAGACACATTCGTATAAGTCTAACTAACTTTTTAGGAATTCCTAACTCCAGCAGGATACTATATAACTTCTCCCTCTTAATTGAATCATATGCTTTTTTGAAGTCTACATATAGGTGATGTACAGTACCATTATATTCCCATTTCTTTTCTAAAATCTGTCTTATACTAAAAATCTGATCTGTTGTAGACCTGTTTCTTCTAAATGCACATTGATGATCTCCTAGAATGTCATCAATATAGGGAGTAAGTCTGCTTACTAATATATTTGTTACAATTTTGTACGAAGTTGAAAGTAATGAGATGCCCCTGTAGTTGTTGCAATCAGTTTTATCTCCTTTCTCATAAATTGGTACGATAATTGCTTCCTTCCATTCATCTGGAAGAGCTTCTTTTTCCCAAATCATACTAAGCAACGAGCGTATCTTGTCCATCAATTTTTCTCCCCCGATTTTATCAGTTCTGCTGGGATCTCATCTGAACCTGATGCTTTATACAACTTCAATTTTTCAATCGCCATTTCAACCTCTAATGCACTTGGCTCTGTGACTAGCATTTCTGCTGTCTGTAAATTATTCTCCTCAATGTCCTGTTCTGTATGTACATTTAATAGCTGATTAAAGTAACTTTCCCATCTATTTAATATACTCCTGGAATCTGCAATCATATCCCCATTTTCATTCCGAATTATGTTTGTTCTAGCCTGAAACCCTTTCTTCTCTATGCTAATTCCCTGATATAATTCTCTAATGTTCCTATTTTTTGCATTCATTTCAAGATCATTAATCTTCTCTCTCAAATATTCCCTCTTTTTACTCTTTATTAACTTGGTGGTTTCCAGTCTAATACTGCCCAATTGCTCTAAATTTACCTCATTTGGTTCGTATACCATTTCATTTTTGCTAGCTTTCTTTTCTTTACAATGTCGGCACATTCCTCTTTTTTAATCAACCAATGCTTTCTGGTGCTGACAATTTAATAGTATCTGTTATAGCCTCCCATTCTTTATTTATATCAGTTTATTCTTCGTTTGCCATATTGTCATCTGAAGATTCCAGTACTTCAAATCTATTAGCAATTTCGATTTGGTATTCTTGCTGCATTTCATCATTTGCCAAGTTTTTTAATTCAAATTTTACAGAATCATCTTTAGCATTTGTTCGTCTAATAAGTGATGGCCGTTGTCTGATTTTCACTCTGACCAGATGATGATCCGAATTGCAGTCTGTCCCTCTAACTGATCTAATATGGATGATGCTACTGTGCCAGCGTATATCCACTAATAGGCTACATGATCTATCTGGCTCCGAGTTTCTCCATCTGGGGACGTCCAGGTGTATTTATGAATATCCTTATGCTGAAATGTTGTGCTCTTAACAATGATTTAATACACAAGTGATCTTCTTGGTGATATAATATTAAAATATATATATGTAGTCAATATGCCCATTTCACCAATTAATGTTTTAAAATGGTCAACAAGTTTCTACAGCCAAGCTGTCATTCTCAAGACCAGATATTGACTGATCAATATCTGGTCAATATCTGGTCTTGAGAATGACAGCTTGGCTGTAGAAACTTGTTGACCATTTTAAAACATTAATTGGTGAAATGGGCATATTGACTACATATATATCTTAACAATGAGATTCTTCGATGTGGCAAATGTGACTAATCCAACCCCGTTGTCATTACTATCTTCATGAAGACTGAATTTGCTTATTGTTGGTTTGAATATATCTTCCCGCCCCACTTTTGCATTAAAATCTCCCAAGACAATTTTCATATGATATCGTGAAAGGCTATCAAATAAGCATTCTAATTCTTCATAGAACTCATCCTTGATCTTGTCATCTTTATCTTCTGTGGGGGCATGTACATTTACAATTATAAAATCATGTTGTTTACCCTTTAGAATTATGTATGATACCCTATCACTAACAAACTTAATATCTCGGATAGCAGATAGGATCCTTCTTCTGACTAAAAAACCCGTTCCAAATGCAGGTCTTTCTGCACCCCCGTAGTATAATGCAAAGCTTCCTGATTCCTGACTACCTTCTCCTGGCCACCTAACTTCCTGTAAAGCGACTATATCCAAGGGCAATTTATCTAGTTCCCGCGTTAATATCACTAGTGCCCCGCTATTGTATAAAGTCCTAACATTCCATGTTCCTTGGAACATGTCCCTGTGTTTGAGCCTTTGGCATGGGTTCCCTGAAGTAGTCCCCGCCCGGAGAACCGAAAATTTTACCCCAGTTGAACCCATGTCCGCATTTCTTGACGGTTCTATTTTTACGGTGAAAGATCGTCACTCTTTCGACCAAGGTACTTTTTTCGTCTGGCTTATCACCTTCGACCAGTCCGGCATGTGTAACGCTATCGGCAGCAATGCTACCGCCGGCATAGCTCTCAGGATCATTTAAGCACGCAAGCCACTCCACCACGACAAGGTAAAGATACCATGGAGGGAAGTCCTGTAGGCCAGTAATGCACTATGGTAGTGAGATTTGGGGTTTCCAAAGAACGGAAATACTAAATAAGGTATATACGCATTTTCTAAAGTATATTAAGTCCTGTAATATACTTTAGAAAATGCGTATATACCTTATTTAGTATTTCCGTTCTTTGGAAACCCCAAATCTCACTACCATAGTGCATTACTGGCCTGACCATCGCTGCATACATTTTTTCTAATGTGCTGACTGGAATATCAGGCACTCGACCCAGAATACCGAGTACACTGTTAAGTTGTCCCCTCCCTTTAAATAATGCTATATCAATATGTTTTTTCCACTTTCCGTTCATTTTCAACGTCGTACCAAGATATTCAAAATGTTTCACGTTTTGAAGTACTTGATCTCTGTATTTCCATTCCTCTGCTCTACCATAAACCGTCCCATTTTTAAAAGTCATTGTTTTTGTCTTACTAACATTTACAGTCAATCCCCAATTCCTACAGTATATTTCCAGTAGGTCAAGACCTCTTTGCAATCCCTTGATTGTCTTGGAACAGATAATTAAATCATCTGCATACAACAGGACTGAGATTATAACATTTCCTATCTCTGGAGCCTCAATTTCTCCTTCTAGCATTACGTCTACAATATCATCAACGAATAGATTAAATAGCATTGGTGATAAAATGCAACCTTGTCTCACTCCCCGATTCACTTCACTGCTCTCTGTAATGTGCCCTTGGTCTAGTTTTATACAAAATTTAACATATTTATAAATTGACATTAAAGCATGTATCATTTTATGAGACAATCCTTTCCGATTTAATTTTTCCCAAAGTGCGCTTCGGTCCACAGTATCAAATGCCATCTTAAAATCAATTAATGCACAAAATAATTTACCCCCCTTCATTTTCAGATTGTCATCAATTAATGTTCTCAGAAAAAATACGTTGTCCACCGTGGAGTACCCTTCTCTAAAACCTGCCTGATATTTTGAGAGCCTATTGTTCTCTTTAGCCCATTGACTTATTCGTTCGTAAAGTACTTTACAATATATTTTTCCGAACACTGACAAGAGATAAATTCCCCTGTAACTTTCTGGTATCTGTCCCCACCTTTCCCTTTGTATAGCGGTTGGATGACACCTGTCGCGCAGGCTTCCAGATAATCTCCTCCATTAAAAAGTTTGTTGAACGCAGTTTTCAAAACGTCTGATAATTTATTGGATGATATCATATTTTTCAAGAATTCCCCTGGTATTCCATCAATTCCAGAATGGGAATATAATGACACTGTGCACCTATTATTACCCGTTTAAGGAGTAAGCGCAGTTGTTGACGGAGAGCACTGCAGTCGTATTTATGCAGGAATAGAACACGTGACACTGCTATCTATGAGCGCAGAGGGGAATGGGACGTGGGATGCTGACAGTGTACACTGCCTTATATGACGTCACGTATAGCAACAAACAGAGCTTCCTGATTATTCCGCCTGCAGAGATATTTCTTCTTCTTCTTCTTCTTCTTCTTCTTCTACTACAAGGTTTAGTCTATGCAGCCTGTTCCGGCGAAGTTAAAAGTGGAGTCCATCTTCTACGTGGTCGGCCAACATCTCTTGTTCCTCTGGGATTATACAGGAAAGTTCTTTTTGGGATTCTTTCGTTGTTTATTCTCATTAAGTGTTCTGTCCATTTCTTATTATTTTCGCTGATTTTATCTTCAATTTTATGTATATTTAATTCTTCTTGTACAGATTCATTCCTTATTCTATCCGCTCTTGTGTATCCTTTCACATTACGTAAAAACAGTATTTCCGCAGTCTGTATCCTGCTTCTATCCCTTGATTTCATTATCCAATTTTCACTTCCATACAACAACAAAGGAACAGCCATTGTTTTATATAATTTAAGTTTCGTATATTTCCTTGTTTTCCGACCTAAGGTTCATTTTATGGTTCCACAAATAGCCTGAAATTTATTTACTTTATTTTCTATATGTTTATTTTCTCTATAAGTTATATCACATCCTAAATCTTGGAAATGTGATACTTGTTCTAATATTTTGTTATCCAGTACAATTTTTGTTCTAATTCCATATTTACCAATAAAAGTCATTACTTTTGACTTATTTATTGATATTGATATTGATATTTTGAATGACTAATAAAATGCAGACTTTAAGGAGGCATACAAACAGTAGAAGTTATATAAAAATTGGAATTCCTAAAAAGTAATTGGACTTATTCGAATGCCTCTTAATGTTAAAACGTGTAGAATGCGTATAGGCAAACAGTTTTCACATAGTTTTCAAATCCACATTGCGTTAAAGAAAGAGATCACCTATCTCCTGTACTATCAAATTTTGTTCTAGAACATACTATCAAACCTTTAGATGTTGAAAAAGGCCTATAACTCAATGGTGTTAATAAGTTGCTAGTTGCTAGTTTTTGCTTGTGATGTAGTACTATTAGGAGAAAGCGAGTAGATGCTAATAGCTAACACATGCATTCTATTGAGTTACACTAAGAAATTGGGACTGGAAGTAGACATCAATAAAACAACATATGGTACTTAATTTAATGTAAGTGGACAGTCAAGGACAAATGAGTGAAAATTTGAACACGTGGCTGAAAACAAATAACTAGAACACTCATTACGAACAGGAAAGGGGTGCACAAAGAAATTAAACATAGGATCACTTCTGAAAATACAAGCTATTATGCAGTGCTGGGACTCCTGTCGTTTCTAAGTTCTCTAACGAAGGTAAACTGAAACAAACTATTATTTTCCCAGTTATATTATAAGGATGCGACTCTTAATTTAAGACAGGAGAAAGGATTACGAGTAATTGGGATCAAGTTCGTAGATTTTTTTGGACCAGATAGAGGTAAAGAGACACCGAATGGAGATGAGTACATGTTTGTGTAGGAAATTAGATATAATCGGAAGAGATAAATCTCGTAGGCTGCGATGGACAGATTGTATAGCATGAATGGTAGCGAGAGATTGGCATGAGGCTCCTTGTATGAAAACCACAGGGAGAGCGCACATTTGTAGACAATAATGAGGTGAGGAATAACATTAAGTATGATTTGAGGAAAGTATGCTACACAAGCGATGATTGAAAAAAATAGGCTAAGGATATATGGAGAACGTAACCCCGCGGCCATGTGTCTACGGTTTCGATATTGCACTTGAGTTATTTAAATCTATGACAATAGTACATTTTTTATTTTGTTTTTTTAATTTTCGTATACTTTATATTAAATTCGTTAGATTGAAAGTAAATCATTATAGCCTTATGTCTACCATAGTGGTCTCGGTATAGCGTGCTGCCTTGTCACGCAGCGGGTCCGGTTCGGTCCCCGGTCGGGATAAGCTTCCTGGATACATTCCTTTTTCCGGGGTTTTTCCTCATCTGTAAGACAAATGTCCTATAGCTTTAAGGTCCAGAAGTCCCCAAATACCATGCAGCCATCATCATCATTATCATCCACGGTGCGGAAAGCAACGGAAAGCTCCTACACCTATAATTTCCCCGTAAAGCTGCAAAGCATGATATGCTACGATTGCAGTGAAGGATCTGCCCTCGGGCAGAATACTATGGAATAGAGTGTAGCCCTATAATGTAGATAATAATTATATTGTAGGTATGCCATGTAATCATTTTTATAAATTTAAATGTAAAACTATTTTTTTAACCTGATTGAAAGAAAGGTAAAGCCTTAAGACCTGAAATGTGTAATGTGATTACAACCTATTAATATTTTTTTATTATTGAAAAGACTAATAATAACAACCAACATGTTAACTTCACATTTGTGAATTTAGAAAACGCATACGACATCGTAACTTTATAAAGGTTTTGGGAAGCATGAGAATATATGGACGTAAACGATACAATTATTAATGCAATAAAAAATTGGGAAATGTGTATCAGAAGAAATTTAAATAACGAAAGGCCTTCGTCAAGGTTGCAGCATATCACCCACATTATTTAAGATATTTATGTATAAAGGACTGTCAAACTCGAGGAAAAAATGTGCTGGAATGGGAGTACCAATTGGAGATGGAAGAACAGATACAATATTACACTGTTATTTGCGGATAACCAGATAATAATTGATCAATAATATGAAGACATGGAGTTTATGTTCAGAAAATTATTGGACGAATACGATAACTCGGGTTTAAAAATAAACTTAAAAATAAAACATTTTATAAGGGATGTGTAGCCGAAACTGAAGATTCAATAATAGAAGATCAAAAGGGGTATATTTAAGAATGTTAAGAATTTGAGTATCTGAGAGTAAAAGTAGATAAAGTGGTTAAACAAAAAAGTTATATTTAAGAACGTAATAAATAACAGCGTCCCGCGCCGTAGCCGAGCGGTTAAGGTATGAAGCCTTGGTGCAGAGCTACGGGACTTGCGCTGGTTCGAGTCTCCATGGGGGAAGAAATTTTCTCATGGTATTTCGGCCAGTATGGGACCGGTGCCCACCCAGCATCATGAGGCAATTGGGTAGCTACAATAAGTAGCGGCTCCAGGTTGAGGAACCAGCTATAACGGCTGGGGGACTCGACATGCTAACCACATGTCACCCCTACACTGGCTGTTGATCATCTACCTCTGTGATTGACACATGTGGATGTGAAGGGCCAGCAGCCGGCTGGTAAAAGGGCAACCGCTGAAAAGTGGAAAGACCCTCAAACGGAATAAATAACAGCAATTATAAGTGGAGTCTTATTGAACAGACATATAACCAGATAAAATAAGTTACAAATATACACTGCTCAAAACAATTAGAGGAACACTTATAATAAATTGAATAAGTAATTGTTTTTTAAAGCTGTGATGCTGAAAGTTGGACAATATGTAAATTGAATTATTAATTTTATCATTGGATACAAATTTTAAAGATCCATGGCCTAAATACAGAATAATTACCTCAAATAACAAATATAAAGATTTTTTTTTATTTTGGAAGGCACTGGCCACTTCTAATTGGTAAGCTTCCTGATGTTGCTGTAGTGACGAATGTTGATTATTGCCTTGTTTATTGAAGTCTCTGACAAAATGAGGCATTTAAATGAGTTTGAAGTGTATCATGCTCTACATCTTTTACGATAAGGTCAATCTCTGCGACAAGTGGCTAGAGAGCTTGGGGTTTCTCCTTCCGTGGTGTCCAGGTTACGCAACAGGCACAGAGAGACAGGTCAGTATTGTAGAAGACATGGCCAGGGCCGTAAATTTAAAACAAGCCCCCAGGATGACAGATACGTTGTTCTTTCTGCTCTTCGACAGCGTACAAAAACTGCAAAAGACCTGCAGAATGACCTTCATATGGCTTCCGGAATCCGGGTTTCAGACCAAACCATAAGGAACAGATTAAGGAAAGAGAATATTCGTCCAAAAAGGACCGTTAAAAAACCACGCTTAACAAATGGGCATAAGGCAGCAAGACGTAGGTATGCTGAAAAACCATGGTGATTGGAACCTGAACCAGTGGGAGTCTGTGCTCTTCTCGGACGAATCCAGGTATCGTCTTACACGTTGTGATGGTCGATTGGGGGTGTGGGGACGGCCAGGAGAAAGATTTTCTGCAGAGGCTGTACAGGAAATTGATAGATTCAGGAGGAGGTTCCATAATGGTGTGGGCCGGAGTTATGTACAACAATCGTACGGACCTTGTACTTGTTCCCCATCGACTGAATGCTGTCCGATATATCGAGCACGTTCTGGAAGAGCACGTAGTACCTGCTGCCATTGGAGTAGGCCCTGGATTTCTGTTTATGCAGGATAATGCCAGGGCACATTCTGCGGCTGTCACCAGGGATTTCCTGAGGAGGAATGAAATTGAGGAAATGGAGTGGCCAGCGGTCAGCCCAGACCTCAACCCTATTGAACACTTGTGGGATCTTCTAGACAGGAAGGTCAGGAACCGACATCAAGCTCCACAAACTCTGCAGCAACTTGAAGATGCTCTGAAGGAGGAATGGGAGAATATCCCGCAAGAGGAAATCCAGAATCTTATTGAGAGCATGCCACGAAGGTGCCAAACTGCCATCGAATGTCGTGGAGGCCATACACGATACTAACTCTATATAACGAGTGTTTAACTTTGAAAAATAAGCACAAGATTAAATTGCTTACATAGCGGAATTATTTGAAAAGTTAATTGTCAGCGTTATTCATTTGTTTTTACTGACATGAGCAATAAATAAATAACCACAAATAATGTACTTTATTAATTTCATGTTTGTACCTTTATCCAATGAAAAAATATTTGCATATTTCATAGTGTTCCTCTAATTGTTTTGAGCAGTGTATAATTCAATAGAGAGAATTGCTATCACATATGGAGCTGAAGTTTGGAAATTCAACAAAAACTTAGAACACAAACTAATGTCCATGGAAACGTATTTCTTAATGAGAGCAGCAGAATGTTAAAATTAAAAAAAATAAGAAATACTGTTATACTAGAAAAAATGAATATTAGATATTCAATAGTAGATTAAGATATATGCAATTGAGTTGGAATGGGTATGTACGAATGATGAAAGAAGAAAGGTTACGTGAAGAAAACATTGTAATGGTGTCCATCTGGAAGAAGAAGGAAAGGAAGACTTCGAAACTAGTGGATGCAAGAAATAAAAACTGGAATGAGAAAAAGAGAACTGGCGGGCATGGAGTGGACGTGCAGAGACGAGTGGAGAAAGAAAATACAATTTTAGGCACAGAAAGATGTGTAAACATAAAAAATCTTTATATAAATAAAATTGTTATTTTGTTATTATTATTATTATTGTTATTATTATAATTTATTTATTTATAAATGCTACAGACGCTATATTTCTGAACATAATTTTCTTGTTGATATTTAAAGTTCATCATCATCATCATGAACAAATTCGTTTTAGGCCATGTGGCCTGTACGGTATACCTAGCGAAGATGGTCTTGATCTTTCCACCGATGTTTTGGTCTTCCTTGGTCCCTATGTCCAGTTGGGGTATATTGGAATGCCAATTTTGGAAGTCTATTTCTTGCCATTCTTCTCAGATGATTTTTCCATTCTTGTTGGTATCTTTGTATATCTTCATTTAAACTTCATTTAAAGTTATGGCGAAAATTGGGCGCAATACCTAAACTATTTAGTGAAACTTAACACAATTTTTTTCTTCCAACATTTTAAAAAGTGGATATGTATTCTAGATATTGTAACAACATAAAACATATCAGTAAATATTTGAAAATTTCTCTATGCGCTGAAGTTTGTTGATTTTAAAACTAAATAAATATACATATTACATCAATATTATCGTTTGCCAGAAATAGACTGTCGTATAAATTGATGGGAAGCATAGGAAAAAAATTAATTACCGAATCCCCATAGGGTGTTGCGTTAGCTATTTTGTGGTTCTACCCTTGGTAACATTGTGTCAACGCACAGTTGATGCCGCAGATAAATGAGTCGTGTGAATATTACATGGTTAACCAACTGCTATACACATAATCAATTTAAAACGTATATTTGTTAATGTCCTAAACAATGGCTACATTATTTCGATTTAAAGAGTGGTGACGTTATTTTGCGTTATATATATATATATATATATATATATATATATATATATATATATATATATATACATAGGGTGTTGTTAAAAAGCACCGACAACAGTGAGGTGGCATATTGAGATATATAGATAATTTTAAATAAGGTACCACTGTGCGAATATAATTCGTTTTCACACTATGAGCAGCCATCTTATCAAGAGTTCCGTTAATTGGATTTCAACACTCAATACTTGGCAATACTGTCAAAATCGCATCAAGTTTTCAAAATATCCACCTTCCATCTAATTGCAGAGCTTTCATCGGCGGTATGGTGATTGCCGCACACGTTCAAATACGTCTGGCCTCTTTTGAATTATTTCTGTAGTAGCCTGTATTTGGGCTATAAGAACCATACGCGACTCTACTTGATAAACAGACTGATTTATGTCGCCCCACCAAAAGAAGTCGAGAGGGTCAAGATCAGGTGAACTCGGAGGCCGTGGGAGTGGTCCCCTCTTCGAATCTGTCGACCTGGATACGTGGTATCCAAATGTCTCGTCGCATTGGCATCGAAGTTAGCTGGAGCTCAGTCGTGTTGCAGTTCGTTCTTTTGCGAAGCCACGTATCACAGGTTCCGTACCTGTGACGTGTTGTCAAATAATGAGTATTGAAATCCTTCGAACTAACACTGATTCTTGAGGCATGATTAACTAGTCATAGTGTGAAAACGAATAATTTCCGGACTTTGGTACCTTATTAAAAATTATCAACATATATCAATACACTACTTCACTTCTGTTGTCGGTTTTTTTTGCAACACCCTGTTTATACCGGTATATATATAATCAAATAAATGTTTCTTGACCATACTTATGTCCGTGAAAATTTAGAATAATATATATATATATGTGTGGTGTGTGTGTGTGTGTGCGTATGTGTGTGTGTGTGCGTATGTGTGTGTGTGTTATAATTAACATATATATAGTATACTTTAAATTTTATGTAGTTTTAATTGGTTAAATGGTAGGGTTAATCATTCAATCAATTTGTCTCTCACGCATAATTTAATAATTTACCGAATTATTACTTATCATCAGATTGAAATTATGTTATTTATTCATGTAATGTCTCTCCAAGTATCTATGGAATTTTTATTTGACTTTAATTGACAATATTCATAAATGCATACGAAATTAAGAGTTCTGCAACATCGAACCCAGATGTATTATCCGAAACAGCCGAACGTTGACCTGCTTCGTGTGTGGATGATTTGCGAAAGGTGCTATGTCAGTCTGTGAACGTGGGTGTGGAGGAGCAATTATCCTAAGTAAGTTGATTTAGTTCTTCATTTTCTATTTGTTCCTGTCTATACATGGTTAGTATTTACGTCCGTGCGACGCAGCGACGGTGCTATGGCTGTAGGTAAATTTCCAATTTGTCGTATAATACATGACTGCACGAATATATGCTATTTTTATCGTTTCATCAATATCGACTTGTAAATATACAAAGTATAGTAATTAAATTAAAACACATTATTTTATTTTTAATATACAGATTGACCCATTTAGTTCCGATAGTTTGTTAAATATATTCTGATTAACACAAAACGACAATTAGAAGTTAATAGAGTATTACGATGCGAGGTTGGGAAGTAGTTTCTACAGAAAAGAGGAAAAAGTTTAAAAACCGAGCGACAGCGAGGTTTTTAATTCCCGAGATTCTGTGAAACACTTCACAAATATGCGTTGTACATTATTTTTCTGCGCGATGGTGTTTTCTAAATAATAAATAATAATAAAATAATATCCTTGTTGGAAATATTTGCCTAACATTAACAGTGTGGGCAATGTTTATTTGTTGAAACAACAGGAGGCCTTGAGAACAATTATTGATAACATGGCGGCAAGTAAGTATAGATTTTTTTATATTGTTTGAAATAAAGTTCAGTTCATTTAAAGTGCAGTGCTTTGTTTCATATAATGTATATTAACACTACCATTTGGATATTTTCTATATATACATTACACGTACTATTCATAGAGGGCAGTGGTTTTAATTTCCGCACGTGGATGTAAATGTAATATTACAGTATAGTTATTTAGGTTGGCTTCCCCAACATTTAGGAAACTGAATTTTCAATAAAGAGTCGCCATTGCTGGTTAGTACGACAAAACGAACTCCCGCGCAAACATTGCATTTAATGCATTAATTGATGTGATATTAAGTCGAAAATTATCCTGGACTTGAGAATCATGTTTACTGCAACAACAAACCATTTGCCTGGGAGATTGTTGATGACTATTTAACTCATACCCCTAATGGGGAGTCAATGACCAATCACATTTTAATGAATTTTGATTTTCCCACCAATCACAATCGTTTTCACCTCGATTTTTTTCAATTTAATTTTAACATTTTAAAATCAAGCTCCTCCTTTTTAGCATTCTGAATAGGTCATAGCATTATTTTGCAGTGACTGACTCTCTAAGAAATACATTGAATATAACAATTTATATATTAAGATGTAAGGATTGTAGAATGCATGCGGCTACCAGATTACATATATATATAGTGTACGAATAAAGTAAAATCCAAGCAGCCGAGATGAAATTTTTAAGAAGAGTAAAAGGCTGCACTAGAATGGACCAAATAAGAAACGAGGATATCCGTGAAGAACTGCAGATTTACTCCATAAAAGAAAATATATTTAACAACAAGATACAGTGGAAATAACATGTAGAAAGAATGGAAGAAAGAAGATTACCAAATAAAATCTTCCATTATTTTCCAAGAGGAAGAAGAGATGTCGGACGTCCTCGGAAGAGATGGTCTTAGATCTATTAGTGAAGACGGAACAGGCAACTCTTGCCTAAACCAGGAAGTGAAGAAAGAAAAAAGAAAGTGTACGATTGTAACCAGATAGTGCTGCAGGATATAATATATAAACATTTGTAGCAATTTATTTTACCATAAAAAACCACTGTATCAGTTTCTTAAGCATGTTATTTCCCAGGACTTTACGTTCCAGAAAAATATAATTGGCATATTTACATCATATGACATCAGAAATTAATTAATAACCTATAATGTTGATTATACGTAGTTTGATGTGTTTCATTTTTTCTCCACTAGGGTGCATTGTTACAATATTGCAATCCTTTGGCAATAAATTATATGATCTGGATGGCAGTGATGAACAAATGAAGCATAACAAACGATTCTCGTTTGTTTTCAAACATCGCCGTCTACATTAAATATATAAATATTTTAAAATAACTATAGTTAAATAACGATTTTTGTGTAAACAATTTATTCGTTAAATAATCCTAAAAAATGCCACTATTGATTTAAAATTCTCTAGATGAATTAGAAATCACTCGTGGCATTACTTTCGATAATTTAGAAGATTAAAAATAACATATCAGCCGCCCGAAATATATAAATATGAGTGCTATGTAATATTCGTAAATAAATTTGTTCAGCCTGTCTAAATTAATTTTGCATCTTAAAATACGTACGAGGAAAATAAAAAGTACAGTTTTAAGAAAAAAACTGATGTCTGAATATATGGTTCAATTCATTTAAGAAATGCGATAATTATCTTATGCAGAAATTATCAGTTCTTGCTGACCACACCATTGAACCTTATACTTGTGCCATCAAGGTACACTAGTGGTTATATTGGAGCAAATGCTAGTACGTCTTCCAGTATTTCTCAACTAAAATGATTCTCCATCGAGACCATATTACTGCGGTTGGACAAGGAATTAATATTTTGGTTCTCTGGGAAAACAAATCTATACTTACCAGAAGAAACAAGAATTGCTACTGAGAGTGGATATCAAAACATTTTCTTCTAACAATCATAATGGTGATATCCGCTCCGAACTTCTTCCCCTGAATTACCTCATAAAATCAAACAAACGGATCTCCAAAAAAGACAGAATGCCTTATTCCATTCTCTACAGATGATAACTGATTCCGGCCGTGAAATTCTTTCCATAATATTTTTTCATAAGATTGTTGAAGTAGAGGATATCGGCTTACATGTGCAGTGAAACAGTGTTTCAGGTGCCACAGAATAATGTTATGCCGAAAGAAGAAGTATGCGAACGCTCGGAATAAAGACGGTGAATACTTTAAAAAAAAAAATTCTCACAATATTTATCACGTACATATGATAGGATGAAAGTGAGAATTTTTGTAGGCACAATCGATCCCATAGGTTCATGGCCACGCTGACATAATTTCTCCGCAATACCCTATCCTGGGCTAATGTTTTCCTCTATATCATAAGCTGCCCTCAAATAAAGTTACTTTCTCACTTCATTCTCGGTTCACCAACTGGGTTTTTTCCTCTATTTGTTTTTACAAGAAGCTTCCATTCCCCTCTTTCATTCCCTATTAGTGCCAAGTGTCTTATCTATCGTAGTCTACAAGACTTAACTATTATTATTGTTATTATTATTATTATGTTTGGTTTGCAATAACATTTACGTAGTTCACAGTTACTAGTATTCTCTTCTCTTTGGTCCAAACACTTTCATATTAAATTTGTTCTGAAATATTCTTTATCTATTCTCCTTCCTTGAAGTAAGAGTCCATGTTTTGCATCCATATAATACAATTCAGAATAACCACATTATATATTGTAGCGCGTCATAATGACAAAATTTAAATTACCTGGAGCGAGGCGAGTATTTGGTATCGCATTCATTGGAAGAGATTTGTGAGTTTCCTTTCGGGAAAGATCGGTGGCTAGAGACTTCTATGTTTCGAAATGTCTCGAATCTAAGCCTAGAAATTTCCCCGCCGTCTATATAAAAAGTGGTAGGACAGAGGATAGTTAATTGAGTTTTGGCAGCGGTATAGTGAATGGAGCAAGAGAGAGAGGCGTTGAGTGAAGACACATGAAACTGTGAAGTATACATGTGAACTTTGAAACAAGATTTATTTTGAGATTATGAATGACATCCATGTGGACCATTTATGCCGAAATCAACGTGAGATCATCTGCGAGAATATTTTCAGTTTAACGTTATATGGAAGGTGTTGGGACGACAAGAATCCCTGTAATGCATAATAGCATGCACTACCAGAATTGAGCCTGTCTTTAATTTCTCGGTACATCTCATTCCAATGTGTAATTATTGTTCCCAGGTAAATGAATTCAGCCATTTCTTAAAAATTTCTCTAATTTTTTATTAACTGTCCATTGTCTTTAAATAATGTATTTCTATGTGTGAAATATATTTAGTTACATGATGAACCGGAATAAAACTTTTGATCAGAGCTTTTTAAAATCCACGAATATGTTGAAGAAGATACATGATGTATTTCTTGTAATGTTGCAATGAAGTCTACAGCTGTGGTCTCGAGATAACGTGCTGTCTTATCATGCAGCGGTCCCAGGTAAATATAATTTTGTTATTGAAAATAGTTACGACCATATATTCTCTCAGAACAATACATTCAACTAAAAGGTCGGTGGGATATTGGCTACAGTCTTAATTTGAAATAAGGTTATTTATATAATGCTCGAAGGTACCAATTGTTTGCATGAGCGTGAATAAAAGTAGACTATACTTTGGGAACCTGCCTCCCATAGGTAGCCAAAGCCTACCAACAGCCTGCAGTAGAATGTGTATTTTATGGCGTGTAGTAATTATTTTCGGATGGAGTGTAACACAGCGTTTCTTTTACATATTACCTTTCTCTTCTTACGATACGCAACACAACATGTTTGTCTTGAAATTAAACAAGAAAGTAATTTCCGTAAAACTTGGAATATTCCTCAAGACTAGTTGGGACTTTTTTCTTCAATGTCTTTTAAATACCAATAACAATTATCCTCCTAAACGCTAATGTGATCAAATATACCTGTCTTTCACTGACTATTTAACTCATGCCCCAAATGGGAGTCAATGACCAATCACGTTTCAATGATTTCTGTTTTACAACCAATCAGAGTCGTGTTTCACGAAATATTTATCAGTGTTATAATTACCATATTAAAGAAAGCTCCTCCTTTTTAATATTCTGAACAGATCTGAACCATTATTTTGCAGTGACTGAGCCTGTGAGAAATACGGCTACCAGATTGTATATATAGTACATGCCGCATGCGGGAGTTAATATAAAACATTTGTAGCTATTGATTATACCACCAAAAAAAGAAACCACTGTTTGCACTTTCTTAAATGTATTTTTTCCCAGGTAACAATCCAGAAAAATATAATTATCGTATTTACATGATACGACATCAGAAATGAATTAATATACAGATTGATATTTAATTTTTTCTCCACTAGAGAGCATTCTTACAATATTGCGTTCCTTTGGCAATAAATAGTGAACCGAAAGTGTGTTTTTCGGCTCATTATTGTAACGTCGTTCTCCTCCCTAGACTAGAATATTTATGAACTATGCCAATATCCCTTTCTCCTTGTATTTACCCCCTCTCTCTACTCTTTACCCTTCCCGCTGCGCAATGTCTACGGCGCATCTCCCCTCTACCTCGGAACCTTCATATACGTGGTGCACTAGCAGAACGTTATCATTCAATCATTCAAGCATTCATCGTTCAGTTCTTTCAGCAGATTCGAAGTTTGAATCAGCATCCAGTCCGCGATGCGATTGAAGCTCTAATGGACAAGCTCGTCTGAAGCCGAGAAGCGGCGTGGTTTAGTTGGTCCGGTAGACCAGGGAAGACGTGGCCCCTGGTTCGGACGCTAAGCATGAGTGTGGCGTGAGATATGGTGTGGTTTTTTCTATTGTAAGAATATCGTCATTTATTTGTTTATATTTTTGTTTAATTGAATGATCGAAATGTCTTTGTTAATTTGTTTTTACTTCAGACAACTTGTTTCTATTAAAGGTCATCTTTTATACAATTTATCTGCTACTTCATTGATGTGCACGTAGTTGTTTTCAATCCTATACGGAAATTCACTCACGTAGGAAATTATTTCCAGCTCCCTTGCTATTTTGCTATTTAGCTTTCTTGAATGACAATTATTATCATTTTCACTCACTCTATGTATTTGAGAATCATTATTTATTTATGTCAATATATCAGAGAGAAAGATGAATCGATTGCTGCCTTCTATGGGCCCAAGGCAAGCAACTTTGTGATTGATAACCTTGCAGGAAAGCAGAACCACGTTAATAGAGGCAGCAGTAACAAAACCCGATCCCGGATAAATGGCGGTAGTCTGCGTGGTTATACCCCGCACAAATGGTAGCAGTAGCCGTGGTTTATTAGAGAGGTTGAACTAATATCCCTCACATCGCGCGCGCGCCCGCACAATAGTATGATCTGTTTGCAGTGATAAACAAAAGAAGCAGTAGAAGCGTACCTATCGTTTCTCATTTGTTTTCAAACATCGCCGTTTGCATTAAATATATCAATATTTTGAAATAACTACAGTTAAATAATGATTTGTGGGTAAACAGCTTAATTTTATTCGTTAAATAGTCCTAACAAATGCCACTCTTGATTTCCACATTCTCTAGATAAATTCACTCCTCACTTCGTAAGTCGTGAATTTATGGATAATTTGGAAATCACTCGTGACATTACTTATGATAAAGCTGCCAAGCATCTTTCTCTGCAATATCAACAAAATAACAGATTTGTCTGAAATTATCACGTTTTTTCTACATATAGGTACCCGGTACAAGCTAACATTTTGAAAAGGCCTATCTCTACTACCCATCTGAATATTTTATTTATTTACTATACTACGATTCTCTTTTGTTTTATAGAGAATTGTTTTAATTGTAATATGGTGAATATTTTATTGTTATTGGATGAAATTGTAAAAATGTTTGATTCAGTTATATACTATTATTATCCTTATGTCCACAGCTGTGGTCTCGAGGTACCGTGCTACCTTGCCACGCAGCGGGCCCGGGTTCGATCCCCGGTCGGGGCAGTTTTTCTGGGTGAGGTTTCTATCGGGGTTTTTCCTCACCTGTAAGACAAATGTCAGGTAAACTTTAAGGCCCAAACGGTCCCCGAAAGCATATGGCCATCATCCTTACTATTATCATCAACATCCTTCACCGGAGTGGAAAGCAACGGGAAGCTACCACACCTACACAATTCCCTAGTAAAGCTGCAAGCATAGCATGAAAATGATATGGTTGAAGTGAAGGACCTGCCTTCGGGCAGAATTACTATGGTTGGATTATCCTTATAGTCTACCGCTGTGGTCTCGAGGTAGCGCCTTGTCACGCGACGGACCCGGGTTCGATCCCCGGTCGGGGCAGTTTTTCTGGGTGAGGTTTTTATCGCGGTTTTTTCTCATCTGTAAGACAAATGTCAGCAAAACGTTAAAGCCCAAACGGTCCTCGAAATCATATGGCCATCATCATCGTCCTCCTTATCATTATCATCATCCTTCAACGGTGTGGAAAGCAACGGGAACCTACCACACCTACAATTTCCTAGTAAAGCTGCAAGCATAGCATGAAAATGCTATGATTGCAATGAAGGTCCTGCGTTCGGGCGGAATTACTATGGATGTATGGATTATCCTTATATTGAAAACTTGTAACAGGATCTTGTTTCTGTCCTTCTTAAAATGTCTAAAAATTAATCAGACGACACATTTTACCTAATAAGTTTTCTCACATAGTTCCTTCCCCTTCACATGTTTTTATATCATTGAATCAAATAAATTCAAGCGAGTAACACCATTATCAAAATTAATGTGACGTGATAAATAAAAAATGTTAAATTTCAGTGTATTTACAATTTGTAAAAAAAAAAGTTCCTCCGAAACCCAATTTCTGTACTTCTCGTGTAAAGTTACATAAGATAACTGATACAAATCAAACCATTCAATGTGCCTAGGTCTTGTTGTTCCAGTTCCAGTTTTGTAACTCCCATCTTATGTTCTTCCTCCTTATAAACCTTCTGGGCGCCATGTCGCCCAAAATATGCCTTCCTTTGCTCGTCAACATTATTCACTTCTTCATAAAGATAACATTTTATCAATCCCTTATTCATGATATCAAATAATAACCTCAGATTTGAGAGCCTATGATAGGTATCAAGACTACTTTCATAGCAATGATAATGAACCCAAAGGGATTCCTGAACGTAGCATTCCCCAAAAAAAAGCATTGTAGAACTAATGCGTTTTCTCAATGCATTTCACGTCTGGACACAGGTCAAAAGCCATTCAAGAGGAGATTCGTCTAATAATATGTTTGATACCATTTGCCGATTGTGTAAACCTCCGCATATATTGGAACATTCTACTGTCATATCAAACATATCATCAAGAAATAAGAAGAATACTTTTACAGGAGATAGGCGAATTTTTAGTACTAACATATTTTTTTCATAACGCCAAACATAACAAAATTAATATCTTCGTAATGAGATATTAGGCCTATATCGGGATTTTTAACAGATTTTTCACGCCCGTGATAACACCTGTCTCTTCCGATTCACCATACGAGTAGATCAGTAGAGGCAATCTCCAGAATTTGCCACTTCATTATTTTTTTACAAAAAAATGTCTTCTCTCCTAAGGCGATAATAGGCAAACGTTTTGTGTTTGGAGTTTCCTCCTCGCCAGTATTTTCATTGGTATTATTATCTTTATCAGATGGATATATATATATATATATATATATATATATATATATATATTCAGGGATATTTGCATTATTATCTGGCTTCTCTACTTCTTCTAAGAGGTGTAAAGTTAAATGTATTTTCCATTCAATTAAATGAAAATACACGCTTATGTCATATTTTGCAACTGTTCTATAAAAAGAACATATTTTAAAATACTCAAATACCGTGTTATGATTTTTAACTATTCTCATACCTAACTCCTGGCAGTTTCGAACCTATGGCTTCACGGCTTCGCGGATATAAGCCCACCATTCATCCCCCATCCTCAGGTCCATATTTTCTAATCATCCGCTCTATAAATTACTTTCATCAAATGATGGTTAATATTATTCTCTCCCTCATTCTTGGTCTGCCTACTGGGCAGTTTCGCTCTAGATTTCGTGCAAGGAATTTCAATGCCCCTCTTGTATTCCACATTCGAGCCATTCTTCTCATCGCAATCTACGACACTTAGCTTTTATTATTATATTTGATTTTCCAATAAGATCATGCTGCTCACAGTTAAGAAGGCCTCTCCATCCGCCCGTATATCTTTGGTCCAAAATTCTTTTTAAGACCTTTAATCTCAAATACTCATAATCGTTTCTCCTGACTTAAATAAGAGTCCATATAACATGGAAAATAGAGGATATTTTGAACTGAATTCAACTGTTGCAGTTACATTTATGTCACTAGAATAGTGTAAGCGTACCTTGAACTTTGTAGATCTCTCATAATTAAAGAATTTCTTGATTCTAAAAGAGATTAAGTTGATCATCATCAATTGCAGGCCATCGGCCTGTTCCGCTTCATGATAGAAATTGATCCCTCCATCTCTTCTTAAGTCTTTCTGGGTCTCTTCATCCTGTGGGTATGTAGCTGCAGAGGTTGTCTATTGTTTTGGCATTCTAAGAAGGTGTTTATGCCAATTATTTTGATATTTCTCAATGGTTTCAGTTATTGCTGGTGCGTTGAGAGCTTTGCGGATATCTTCATTACGCATATGGCCATAAAGCGTATAATCCGCTAAAGGTCTTAATAACTTCGTATCTGCAGCTACTATCCCATTTAATTTACCTATAGTAAGAGTTCAGGTTTCAGAACCATAAAGTAGTGTTGGAAGAGCCATTGTTTTATAAAATTTTAAAATTGTATCTGGGCGTACTTTTCGGAAAAGAATGCTTTTCATTGTTCCTATAAGTTTTTGAAATTCGACCAATTTTATGTCTTTACATATGACGTAGGAAAGACTGCAGCCAAGATAAGTAAAGTTATTAACTTGTTCTGTTATATTGTTGTAATAACAATTATAATTCCTATCGGTATTTTCTCTTGAAACGCAAGAGATTAAGTTAACATATAAAATTCGGAGAACAATATCAACTCTTTAAATTGCCTCATATGTGGTGTTCAACTGCAATATTCCATAATGCCAGCTTACAAAATTAGCTCTCATTAATTAAAGTCTAGTAAAACTCCCTTGTTTATCTTGGAAGGACTGCGGCAACATCTGGGATTTTTAATAGCCATCGTACGCTCTTATTCGTTTCTTGTTTAGTAGAATAGTAGCCCTCAATTTCTTACTCTACTAAAACAAATTAAGTTTCATTATAATAAAGTTAATAACACAAAACAACTAATATGTATTTTGTTTAAGATTAAATTATTACCTAAGTGCTTGATGTTTTACACAATAGCAATTCCTTCAATTATAAGACATTATTAGAGAACTGTGATGTCATATTCTCAATGGTGAGCATGTGACAGCTCTATGAACGGATACATAAACTTCCTTTATGTTCAGAGCAAGTTTAATTTGTTTTCAGACCGCTAAGTTTTAACGCTCTATTGATCTGACATGCTCACTCTCAAGAGCCTGGGACAACGTGAGGCCATTTAACCTTCGATTTCAGCCATCTTGTCCTTATTTCCATTTTATTCACTTAACACCTCCTCTCCATAGGAACAGTTATCTTTTCCGCTCATCAAATTTCACATCAATAAATTATTTTTCTTCCACATGTAATAGGAACCAAATATATTATACTCATATCATATCTAAGGTGAAAAGTTAGAGAATGGGGGGGGGATTTTTTATATGGAATTCTTGTTATCGTAAATTGTAGCCAGCAGACTTTCAAGAGGTTTTCGAGAGATGAGAGGATTTTTGATCGTTAAGGTGACAGTAATGAATGTCTAGTCTCCACGTGGACAGTTACACATTTCATTATGTTTGCATGAATGATTGTCCGTCTAGAGTAAGCTAACAACTTTCATTTTTTAAATTTGAGTTTGTAATGTAGAGACATTCTAAATGAAAAGTGAGGCATTATTCCATGTAAAGACAAAATTTGAATAGTTGGAGTTACAAATTGGTTTTGGGCTTTTATTCAAATATAAATGTAGAGTTGTAAATCCAAATAGAAATATTATTTTTTAGATATTATATTATATTTAGTATACTTATATTATATTCCAGTTAATGTCTACTCATTTTTCTTACTCCTTTCTTCCTCTTTGGATTTTTGCCTTTCAATGTATCCTGGATCTGTTATATTTGTAGCAGATAGTTTTGTCAACGAAGAAGGTTTTAAAGATGATGGAATCGGCCACGTAGCTCTCAAAGCTTTGGATGGTGATAATCCATGAACAAGTCAAAATTCATGTAGGCAGTCTTTGGTGTCATTTTGATAACTGTTCCTGGTGGCGCCCCCTTTCACATTCTGTTTTATTATATAATAATAATAATAATAATAATAATAATAATAATAATAATAATAATAATAATAATAATAATAATAATAATAATAATAATAATAATAATAATAATAATAGCTTCATTTTACCTGGCACAGTTAAGGCCTTAAGGCCTTGTCTACCACTCAACCAGGTTTAAAAAAATTCAAACAAACAAAAATAGCCTTAAATCTAAATTACAATATATATATATATAAATTATTACAAGTTATGAATACAATACAATTAATATTTATAATGTATTTAGATTTACTCCAAATTTAACGAACTAAATATATAATATATACAAGATATATAAAAAACGAGGAAAAGATTAATGACATAGTATAAAATTAAATAAATAGTGACAAAATAATCATTAGACAACAGGTAACTGTATAAGCGTGACTTAAAAGTGCCAAGTGTGCAGCAACCCCTGATATATTTAGGAAGGAGATTCCAGGATCGGGCAGAGGCTACTGTGAAGGAAGTAGAATAGGAGTAAGTGCTATGAAGAGGAATTGTTAGCAGACTGCTATCTTGTGACCTAGTGTCAATATTGTGGTAAGAGGATAACTTTTCAAATCTGGACGCCAGGTAAGTAGGAGTGTAGGAATTCAGAAGCTTGAAAAGTAGTGAAAGAGAGTGCAATTTACGTCTGTCAGTAAGACGGAGCCAAGAGAGGTTATTAAAGTGTTCGGAAATGTGGTCATAACGGCGGATATTGAACATGAATCGAACGCAAGCATTATGAACACGCTGCAGTCTCTGCGACAAGTCTTAGTTTAGATCATTATATATGTCACAATAATCGAAGTGTGGTAACACAAGATTCTGCACAAGGTTTTGTTTTAATAAAACTGGGAGACAATTCTTTAAACGTCTAAGATAATGTAAGATGGAGAGAGTCTTTATACGTATGTGTTTCACTTGTGTTTGCTAGGTTAAATTTGCGTCTAGATGTAGTCCAAGATCTATTACTGAAGAAGAATATGGGATAATTACATTATTTATAGTAATGTTTGGAAGTGTAGATATGTCGAAGAATGTAAGCAGTCTTTGTTGTCCCATTAGAATTACTTGTGACTTGTTAGGATTTAGATTTAGACCGATACTTGAAGACCAGTTAAAGATGGATATGAGATCGTCATTCATTTTCGTCAAGCTGTTATAGAGAGAATGATGAGGTGAATGTAGGTAAATTTGGAGATCATCAGCATAGAGGTGATAACGGCTGTGCTTTAGTACAGTTGATAAGTCATTTATGTACATTGAGAAAAAAAGAGGTCCGAGAACACTGCCCTGGTGGACGTTGCGCCAAGCACCCTTCATTGTACAGTATGGGGGTAAAAAGTGACCCTCTGCATTACAACAGGAAAGAACTGCGATGGTTTCACCTTTCTCTGATTTCGTTACAAGCTTAGTGCAATCACGTCACCCGCTGCATTATTCATTTGAACCCCCGTTTCTTCATCATTTCATATGTTTCCGGGTTTAGCCAATATATTATTTTCTTCCAATACATTTTGTAAGAGATTAAAATAATTTGACATTTCAGTTCTGTTCATCCCTTCTGTTCTAGGCCGGGAACAACTTTCGCTCTTTCGTACAGATGGCTCAGAATTTCTTCTTAAAAACGAAGCAAGCCAAACTTCTCCTGCCATTTTTTTATCTTTATTAAACGTAGACTTCAAGGCTATCAGTTTCGCCATGTTAAAAGCAATTTCCCTAACATATCTTCTTGACAGAGCGAATCCTACAGCTTGAAGATCCAGAATGTGTTTCACTATTTTTTTTGGCATCGTTCCCTAATTGAGACGAGGGTCCTAAATTTACTTGTGTGAAATTATTATTTTTAATTCTCGTCCGTAAAGTTTTTTTTTCAGGAATATTAAATTGTTTTCTTGCTCCTCGGAAGGACAGGATATTGTTTAATACAGCATTGCTTGCATTTTTTAAATCATCTTCGCTCCAGGAATCTCGATTACATTTTCTAATTTATGTATTGGGCATCGTGTCCGAACCTATAAATACAATGTATGTGTTTTAGAGTCATTATACGTGTCTTTTATAATATATTTAATTATAAGTTATAACAATAAGCATGCGTCATGTCTCCTATTATACAAGTGCGGCAACTCTACTAAATTGATAGGAGACAGGACACACCTAGCCTCACAGCTGTACAAACGACGGACTAGTTTATAATGCAGTAAAAGCCATAGCTACTAACTCACCTATAATTAGAATCCATCCATTTTTATTAACTCAAATACAAAAGTACCAGATACAAATATTGCACTAACCTTAACGAAATTTCAAACAATCACCTTGGATAAATTGCCAATAAATGTTTTCTTAAAAACCACAAGTATGTTCGAAACGTTTACAGAATTCAACTGCACGTCAATGACAAGCCACAGTTCACTCACAAGTGAAACTAATTCTGTAACTTTGTAGCAGACATGAGAACAAAGGTCGCGTCATCTCTCCTACCTGCGTCAGCTCTACTGGCTTTACCTTACTGAATTTCGTTGTGAAACATCGAAAATTGTCACGGCTAGGGCGATTGTTTTAATTTTCACTCCGTGTGAAATGGTTTAGAGGGTCCAAATGTGAATCTATATCATCCAGACACCGATTAAAGCACAAAACGTTTCATAATAATCGGTGTAGTTTTTTAATATCGGATTTCAAGTAAACCTCCACTTCCATTTGTCGGACTTTGCTCATTTTTTGATAATACGTACCTCGGTTTACTTTAATAGGACACACTGAATTTCGTTGTGAAACATCGAAAATTGTGACCGCTAGAGCGATTTTTAAATTTTCACTTCATGTGAAATCTTACACATAATGAATTTAGAGGATTCAATTGTAAATCTAAGCCATCTAGGAGCCCACTCAAACACACACAAAATGTTTCATCAAAATAAGTCCAGTCGTGCAGGCATTTGTCTTTTAAATTTCGGATTTCAAGTAAACCCGCACTTTCTAACGGTCGGATTACAAATATTTTGGGACAGTACATACATCGGTTTATTTTCCTAGGATATTGCGAGTTTTATTGTGAAACATCGAAAATTGTGATTGCTAGAACAATTTTTAAATTCTTTTTTCAGGTGAACTCCTGCAACTGATGATTTTAGAACACAATAGATAACGGCTAAACACTCGTCGCATCTGAAGTTCTATATATTCAAATTTTATCAAAGATTGGTTGAACGGTTTAGAAGTCTATAAAGGACTAACAGACATACATTTATATATATATATATATATTATATTGCAGAGTTTCGCGGATATAAGTTTGAATATCAAAGTTTTCTTGTGTTTCCGCGTCTTGAATTCAGGTTCGACCTCTGGCCACTGATTCCGATGTTTCGGCATGATCCCACATACCATTATCAAGGAATGGCAAGTTCGAGTCACAGGTGTAGGTCTTATATAATGAAACACAGTGTTTTCGCTGTGGTCCGTTTCCGAAGACGTATACACATCCAAGGTTTAGTTCTTATGTACATTAATTCCAACATTTACATTCATATTAAGCTGATATGTCACGGAAAATATCCTTAAATGTCTTCTAGATAAAACAGCCTTTCTGTAATGTGAATATACCGCTAGTTCAGTGAACTTAATTCATGGGGTTTAAAGAAATAGGAATTTAGTCTCTCTTCTTAGAGTCTGAATAACATAGGGTGGAGTACCAGCACGCAAAGCTGAAGATCCTAGTTTCAAATCCCGGTTCACGCAGAAATATTTTTCTTTGCTTGTATTGAGTTAAAAGTGTTTAAAAATAGGATCATAATAATTGATCCCATAAGGGTAAAGAATAAGAAATGTGGGAAACTTAAGAATGAGAAATTCTCTATTTTATATTGTCCCCATATTTTTTTATTCTCATTAGATATAGGAATTTCAGGTGGTCAAAGCAGTATAGGTCGAATAGACGAGGGCAGAAATTTATTGAATAGTTCAATTGGGAAATTCGTGGGGAAAATATTGTTAGGAAGACCTAGATATAGGTGTATGTATAATGTTCGAAACTGGATTCCCAATATCTAAATTGGACTCAGTTGGCTTCAAATAGGAGTCAGTGCAGGGCAGTAGTGAATGCGTCATCCGATCTTAGGGTTACAATCGTAGTTGCTCACTTAATAAATTCAATAAGCAATTGCGTCTTATGTTACGCAATTAGAATTATATTAGGAAACATTGGAAAACATTTAACACAATCACAATTGTAATCAAGTTATACATTTCATGCGATTGCAATCTCCTATAATTACTTGGTAAAATGGAACTGGATCAAAATATCGATTTCCATGCTACATGGCTTGTGATTATCCTTGTTCAAAATTTGTTCCTCTGCCTCTTCTTTCCTGTGTAGTGTAACTATTTCATCTATTATTTACATTTAATTTTTTCAAGAGAACTAAAATATTTAGTATATATATGAGTAAAAACTATTATTCTACCAGTTGTATTATATAGGTGCGAAACATGGACTCTTACTTTAAGGGAGGAAAGGAGATTAAGAGTATTTGATAATAAAGTTCTTAGGAAAATTTTTGGACCAAAGAGAGATGAACTGACAGGTGAATGGAGAAGACTAAATAACAATGAACTACATGGTCTTTATAGGAAGCCAGATATAATAACAACAGTTAAGTCTCATAGACTGTGATGGGCAGGACATGTTGCGCGTATGGGGAATAAAAGACGTGCATGGAAACTTCTTGTAGGAAAGCCAGAAGGAAAACGCCCAGTTGGTAGACCAAGAATGAGGTGGGGGAACAACATTAACTATGATTTGAGGGAAGTATATTATACAGGGAATGATTGGAAAGCATTGGCTCAGGATAGGGATGTATGGAGAGCTTATGTCCGCGCGGCCATGAACCTACGGGTTCGATAGTGCCAGTGAGTAAGTAAGTAAGTATGATAAATGTATAATTTACATAGGTAAAATAAGGTTGAGATTTTCATTTAAAAATCAGAAAAACATTTTTTAATTGAAACATGAGTACAATTATTTGTTGCGTACAAAAGTGGATAGCATAACTACAATAAAATAAAGTAATACTGTATTTACTGCTGAATGGAATATGTAATTATTTTTATTTAACAGCACTATGTAACAAATAAGATCACAGGTGTCGCAATTGAATTCTGACAGTGGATAGTCTGATTTTGTTCAGAAGCCTTTTATATCAGAATTCAACTTCTTTCATGACCTGTAGCCCTACATCTACGATATTGGGACGCATTGCTTCAGTTTCTTTCCGATGTTAGCCATACTCAAGATTATTATGTTCTAAAATATACGTCACCCCGGACGGGTTTGAACCCCGAGCTTTGGGCCCAGAGTTAATCATTAGTTCATAGAACTGACACTTACTATTGAGATATAGGTCAACAATATTACAAAATTACTTGATTTGTTGCCAGATTAATAAAAAGACTGACATAATTTAAAGACACATTTTAAAGGAAAATCAAATATTTATAGAATTAAGTGAAATGAAGCGTTTTAGATAAGCAAAGAGCCGAATTAACTTTCCAATTCAAGGATTTAAGTGGGGGATGTATAAGTTAGGTTTATGAAAGGGATACGGTTGATTAAATCTTAATGTTTTCTGTGAAAGCGAATTCTCTAACTGTTCTGGTCCGGCCCAAACCCGAATATTACTTAGATATATGAATATTGATTAGACAATGTTACTTTTAATACCAACACTGTAAACAGCAGATTCCTTATACCGATCTCAGGTAGGGTTGATAACCTTCCATCTAAATTCAAAATTACAGTTTATATATAGTCCACCGCTGTGGTCTCGAGGTAGCGTGCTGCCTTGTCACGCAGCGGGCCCGGGTTTGATCCCCGGTCGGGGCAGTTTTCCTGGGTGAGGTTTTGATCGAGGTTTTTCCTCACCTGTAAGACAAATGTCAAGAAAACTTTAAGGCCCAAACGGTCCGCGAAATCATATGGCCATCATCATCATCTTTCACCGGTGTGGAAGACAACGGGAAGCTACCACACATACAATTCCCTGTAAAGCTGCAAGCACAGCATGGAAATGCTATGATTGCAGTGAAAGACCTGCCTTCTGGCAGAATTACTATGGATGGATAAATATGTATATATAATTACAAAATAATTTGAAACTTATTATTACCCAAAGCATTCTATTTTATTATTAAAAAGGATAGTAAATATATTGGCAAATGATAAAAAATGGAAAAACAACACGATTGCTTGCATTATACTTCCGAGAATAAATAGGACGGCTGCTTACACAATAAATATTGAATTGACAATTTTAACACAAATAGCAAATCCGTACTCTTATAAGGCTGTGAATTCTGGAAAATAACTAAAACCATTATCAAGCAACTACAAGTTTTCATTAATAGATGTTTATGAGATATGTTAAATATATCCTGGCCGGTCTAAATATCTACAGAAATTCGATGGATAAAACCAAATAAAAACGACTTGAACTTTAAATTCGCCATAGGAAGTGGGGATGGGTGAAACATACATTTCACCGACCTCCAGATGACCCCACCTAGATGGCATTGGGATGGAACGCACAGGGCAGTATGGGAATTGGCAGACCCAAGATAACATGGAAACATACTGTTCTCACAGAATTTAAAAAATGGAAAATATTTGGAATGAGATCAAGGTGCTGGTCAGGAATACAGTCAGATGGAGAAGTTTTCTGAGAGACGTATGATTCCCACAGGAATGATGGGAATTTTGATTGATTTATTGATATACGTAGAAATTAGGCGAAGGAATGTATTTCTATTGTCCACTCTCCAGTTCACACGTCCTTCTTCTATAGGCTATGTCGATGCGGTGTTATGTTTAATTCTGTTGGAAACCGGGCTAGAAAGATGTCTAGGCTACATACGAAAATGCGTTAACACGACAATCTGAAAACTACCACAGTTTCAGGACATACTGTGTTTGTAGAAATGTGCTTCCATATAGCACAATCTGCTTCTGACGTGAGGTTTTTCTATTTGTTTCAGTGATATCCATGTTCCATTGTGTGGGAATATTTGTATCAACTTGTTTCTACTTGATTCAAATAATAGTATATTACGATACGAGATTGAGAAATGGATTTTACAGAATTAAGGAAAATGTTTAAAAACCGAGCGATAGTGAGGTCTTTAATATCCGAGAATTATGATATTACACTAAATTATATATTGTATATTATTCAAATATGAGATGATATTTTACTAACATAAATGGTGAAATACTATGTGTTAAAATCATCTCCTCCCACACCAACCCACACACACACACACACACACACACACACACACACACACACACACACACACACACACACACACACACACACACACACACACACACACACACACACACACACACACACACATTCGATTATATCTCTGGAAAATTATCTCGTGTATGTTGAGTTACCAATTTCTTCTACTAGCTTCTTTAAGTTCTTTTTTTTTTCGCAACGTCAAGGATGATCAATTGCGCTGGGGATTTTGTCAGGGATTTGTTTTTCATATCCGAATGTTCTCTAAGGCGCAGTACATCCCACTTCTTGAAGAATCGCCACAATAATCTCAACATCATGTTGAATTACTACTGACGAGGATTATCATTGCTCAATCACAATTATTTTCTGCCGTTAAACAATATTTATTATTAAAATATTACAAATTATTATTCATGCATCATCCCTAAATGCATATTCAGCCGAGTTTCATGTGGTAAATCTGCTTGGATATTCAGGAGAGTTCCAAGCTGTTAATCTATATAGATATTAAGGAAATTTCAATTTTAACACTCTGCATGGATGCTAAGGAGAACTTACTGCTACTACACCATATGGATGTTAAGGAGAGATATATGCAAGCACTCTGCATAAATGTTAAGGAAGGTTTTATGTTGCCACTTTGCGTGCATATTAAGAAGAGTTTCATGCCGTCACTCTATATGGATGTTAAGGAGAATTTCATGCTAACAATATGCATGGACACAAAGGAGGGAATTCGTTCACCAATTTTACCACATATCCTGCCCATCGCAGTCTACGAAACAAAACTTTTCTTATTATATCTGGCTTCCTATAAAGAACACGTTGCTCATTTTTATGCCGTTTTCTCCATTTACCCATATGTTCATCTCTGTTTGGTCCAAACATTTTTCAAAGAATTTTGTTCTCAAATAATGGTAATCGTGAACACTCCCTTAAAGCAAGAGTCCATGTTAGGCATCCATATATTATAACTGGAAGAAAAGAGTTTTACATATTTTCAATTTAACATTTTTTGGAAATAGTTGGGACAACACGAGTTCTTATGCATTATATTTATTAAAAAGGAATTGCTCTTCTTTTCGAATTATAACATTGTTTTCTTTTACAATGGAACTTCAGAATATATTCGGCGAACAGAAGATACAGCATCCAGTGAGTGCTAAATGAGGTTTGATGTTTATTAAATTATAGAACCTATCTATTACCTGAGTGACACTTTAAAAACATTAAACATATAGCTGAAAATGTTCTATTTCTTAGAATCATATACATTTTAATGCAACGAATGATTTCATATTTACAGTGACGGACCCCTTGTCTCTGACAAAAGGGTATAGATACAGTTGCTATATATAAAAATCTTCTCGTTTTATTTTATAAAACCTTAGGATTTAACACAATAAATTTTGGAGAAGTTGAAGAAATTCGTTCCACTCTGCAAAAATATTTTATCGGATTTATTACCACCAACTACAGAATATTTTGTGATTTAAGATCAGATATTACTGCTCTCTCAGACAGTACCTGACCCAAATAATAAATTAACAGATTGTTGGAAAATGCTATATAATTTGTAAAACCATAATGCAAAGACACATTTCACTGGTTTCCAATACATTTCAACTTATTTGGAAATGAAACTGACCGAATATCTATCAATGAAAGGATGTAGTATTGTGCAGAAACCTTAATGATATTTGCCGTTGCTGATAGCTATGTGATTATTTACTTCAAAATTTAAAACAATATTGTCCAAATATTTTAATGAAATTTCAAGAAATATAAGATAAGATTATTTGAACGCAATTACTTAAAATCCCTGAGTAACCAAAATAATGTGCAGTTGCAAATATCAGGCTGATTAAATATTATGATTTTCTGCCAAAGAATTTCCACAATTCGAATTATCCCTTTCCTCATTTTCCCCGTGCCATCTACAAAAAGTGATTCATTATTACCTTATTGAGCCCTTATATATATCATCATCATCATCATCATCCGGTATCATGGCAGCTGCCGCCGTCTTCCGGAAACCAAACGCCATTCCTCTCTATCCATCCATTGATCTTCCTCCATTCCTCTGATATTCATACCTGCTTGTACCCCTTCTATCCAAGTTATCTTCGGTCTTCCACTCTTCCTACTTTCCATTGGGATCCATTCCATAACAATTTTTGGCAATCTTTGCTCTGGCATTCGTTTGACATGACCATACCACTGCAATCTTTTCTTTTCTATGATGCCTATGATGTCCGGCTCCTCTTGTACACCCATAATTTCCCTTATTTCTTTATTTCGTATTCTATCCATTCTAGATTTTCCAGCTGATCTTCTTAAAACATCCATTTCTGTACTTAAAATTCTTTTCGTTTCCCTGGTAGGAATTTGCCAGACTTCAGCACCATATGTTAAAATGCTCTGAATTATGGTTTGATATATTTGTAATTTTCTATTTTTTGTAATATTTTTGCTCCACCAAACAGAGTTTAAAGCATTTATTGCTTGTTTTGTTTGTGCGATTCTATTTTTAATTTCCACTGTGTTATCGCCTGAATGGTCTAATATTGTTCCTAAATAAGTGCATTCAATACTAGGTTTTAGTTCTTCTCCATTGTTGAAATTTATATTTTCCATTTCTTCTATACACAGGTATTTAGTTTTCTCAATGTTTATATAAAGTCCCCATTTTTCATATTCTTCTTTTAGTTTTTTAGCCATATATTCTATGTCATCGTGGTCTTGTGCTATTAATACCTGGTCATCTGCAAAATTTAGTGAATATACATGTGTATTTTGGATAGGTATGCCCATTTTTTGACATTTTTTCCTCCAGTCTCTTAGTACTCTTTCGAGATAAATTTTAAATAGAGTTGGAGATAAACTGCAACCTTGCCTTAAACTTTTTGTAATAGTAAATCCCTTTGTTATATGATTTCCAATTTTTATTTTCGAAATAGATCCTTTGTATAATGCTTTTATAGCTTCTACTAATTTTTTGGTAATGTTGGAATTGTCTAAAGTTTCCCATAACATTTTTTGGGGAATACTATCATATGCCTTGGTTAAATCGACAAAAAGCAAATGTAAATCTCTGTTAGTAGCTCTTTTTTCTATCATTTGTGTTATGCAAAATATATTATCTGTGCATGACCTACCACTTCTAAAACCAGATTGTTCTTCCATTTCTTTATCCTGGTATTCTAAATCAACCATTTTACTTAGTATACGTCCATATATTCTACTTAATGTACTCGTTACTGATATGCCTCTATAATTTTCACACTTTCTCTTGTCTCCCTTCTTATGTATCGATGTTATAATAGCGATTTTCCACTCTTCTGGCACTTCTTCGCCATTTATTATTTTATTAAACAGTACAGTGATCATTTCCAATAACTTCTGACTGCCACTTTTAATCAATTCTATAGCAATATTTCCTGGGCCGGCATTACTACCATTTTTCATTCTCATAATTTCCTTTCTTACAGTATTTATATCAATTTCGATTATGTTTCCTGTTTCCATCTCTGATAAATCGTCATTTTCTCCCAAAAATTCTTTTCGGTCCTCTACTAAAAGTTTTTTGTAATATTCTTCCCATTCATGTGTCCCTATTAGGTTGAGAAGATTCTTATTTCTATTCGATGAACGTATATTTTTTATAAATTTCCATGATTCAGAACTCTTCTTGCTTCCTAAATATGTTTGTATTTCTGTACATTTCTTATCCCAAATCTCGTTTCTGTGTTTAGTAACCGTTCTTCTCACTTTTGCTTGTGCTTTTTGATATTGTATTTTGTCGTTCTGGTTCTTTGTACTAAGCCATTTTAAAAATAACTGTTTCTTATTCTGTCTTTCTTTCTCTATTTCATTGTTCCAAAACAGTGCTGTCCTTCCTCTATGGTCATCTTTCTCACCCAATGCTTCATAGGCGGCTTCATGGATGCACCTTTTTAGGTAGTGATACATTTCTTCTGTATCTCTGAATTCATTCTGTGTTAATTTTTATTCAATCTCTGTTGATATAAATGCTTTACACTTTCGTTTTGTAGGCTTTCATCATTATATTTTCTTTCCGTTTCTGTTCTAATATTTTCTACTTTTTCTGCGCGGTTCTTTTCTTTATTAAGAATGCAATGAAATACAAATTTTCGAATTACTAATTTATGATATGTCCCACAACTTGGTCCTCTATAAGCTCTGACATCTTGTATTTTCATTTTTGAATTTTGTGTTGTAATTATGTAATCGATAATGGATTTTTGAATTAGTATTGGACGTTCCCATGTGTATTTATGGATATCTTTATGATTGAAAACGCCATTCCATATTTTTAAAGATGATTGTCTACATAATTGAATTAACCTTTCTCCATTTTCATTTAAAATTTTTTCTGCAAACTTTCCTACTACTGGGTCTCCAAATTTACTTCCTGTTCTTCCATTCATGTCTCGCAATAATATTGTTTCCCAGCGCTAATTGTTCTTATTTCTTCATTAACTTTGTCAAAAAATAAATCTTTTCTAGATTTGTCATTCCATTATCGTTAATTGGTGCGTATATTCCAAAAGCTGTTAATTTATAGCCACATATATTCAAATCTAATTTTAAAATTCTCTCATCAATGACTTCCCAATTTCTTATAGTGCCTTTCCATTTCTTATTAATCAACATTGAAACACCTCTTTTTGCTCTTTTATGTTTATCTACTCCACTGTAAAGGTGTATATAATTGCCTAATGTTTCATTTCCTGTGCCTTTCTTCTTTGTTTCAGTTAAAATTGCCAAATCTAGTTCCATTGCATCTACTTCTTTAATTACTTCCTCCATTTTTTTCTGCAGCCTTGAATATTCCATGTGCCAATTTTCAAACTCCTTTTTCTTAGCTTTAATCGTCCTAGAGTGTATTTCCGAGGCATGTTGTTTGGTTTTTTAGCATTTTTTTTCTTTTTATGATGAACGAGGAGCTGGCCCGATGCATCAACCCCCAACCTGGGGGACGGGTAATTTTTGTTCAAGGTTTTCTTCCTCTAGCCTTTGATAGTCCAGTATCTTACTGCAAGGCAGCAGCGCTAGGTTTGGTCCGCCCTGGGTATTTTATTTCCCCAGTACCCGCCATATCTGGTGAGCATTCTCCTATCCGCCACCTGGGGAGGCGTCCGATGCGAGACTGGCAACTCCACACGGAATATATATATATATATATATATATATATATATAAAATCATCCTTCACCGGTGTGGAAAGCTACCACTCCCACAATTCTATAGTAAAGCTGCAAGCATAGCATGAAAATGTTATGATTGCAGTTAGGTACCTATCTTCGGACAGAATTACTATCAATATATATATATATATATATATATATATATATATATATATATAGCAATTAGATTGGTTTCGATACCCACGACGAATACAAGAAGAAAGATAACCAACAAAACATTGGAATCGTGTCCAGCTGGAAGAAGAAGGAAGGAAGACCTCGAAACTCGTGGATGCAAGAAATAAGAACTGAAATGAGAACAAAAGGACATGGAGTGGATGGGTAGAGACAATTGGAGGAGGAAAATAATACTTCAGGCATGTAAAGATGTGTAAATATTAAAAATCTGTACATAAATGAAAAAAAAAATATATAGTAGATTTTTGCGGATATAAGTATGTTTAAGAAAGTTTCCTTGGGTTTTCCGCGTCATGGATTCAAGGAATGATAATGACATGTGGGATCATGTCGAAACATCGGAATCAGTGGCCACCTTGCATCCATGACGGAGAAAAAAACACACTTTCTTAATCATATATATATATATATATATATATATATAATTATTAACGCCTGAACTGGGGTTTGAACACGAGATTCCCAACTTTGTATTCGGCTAGCGACTGTTAGATGGCACTACTGGCGTCTCGCTATCTCTTATGATACAAAAGTTTGTATGAGTAAGTAAAAATGAGCGGAACACTATGAAGAGAAATCCCGGGATTCAGGCGCACCTACTTTGCATAAAAAATCTCAGCCGGACGTAAGATAATCCGACATCACTGTATTTCAGTGTCACATCTTATTCTGAATCGAGGATGTTCAATCTCAAAGAAAGTGAGAAAGAATAAAGAGACGACCATTATCTTGTGACATGAATTTAAATCCTCTGCCGAGTTAATCTGTTTTAATAATTCACATCTGAAATAAACCAGAGATGTTCTAAGATATCACTGAAAGCTCTTCCTATTTTACCATAATAAAATGGTCATCAAAATATTACAAATATAAAAATGTTAGCAATGATTTATTCTTATTAAAATCAAAGTAGATAATTATTCGCCACAAAGATTAAGTCAGGTAAATGAGAAATTTAAAATTTTTATGCACATACGTAGCCCATAACCTGTAGTAAAAAAGAATTAAACACGATCACCTTGCACTGCCACTTAAAATATGCATTCATTTTTAAACATGTTTTATAACATTCTTACTTTGTTACATTTTAGTGTTTTAGTACTGGTACGATGTGAAAATTAGTCTCATTCTAATAGTTTGATATAGATGGACTGCGAATTAAACGAAATGTACACGGTGACGTCAAAACACTACATAAATATCACTATTATTATTTTTGACGCTAATTCCTGTTAAAACATTAAGTCGTCAAAACATTTCTTCTTTATTTAAACTGATTTCTAGAACGAAATGTATGCCTAAGAGTCAATTTCACCAACAGAGGTAACTAACTGTATTACGCCAGTGTTCCCCGTGTATAATGCATAGCTTAAACTGGCGTTATACAGTTACCTCTGTTGGTGAAAGCGACCCTAAATCCTGAGTACTTCACGTTTCTATTAACACATTAGTGAATGGACATTTAATTTGTTTTATAGCCTGCTCCCGGGGTCAAGTGGCTTTTTAATTAGTTTTCACTATATCCACTTTTAAAATTTGCATAACATTTTGTAATTTTTTACGAAATTAAATTTAAAGGAAGGGGGAGCAAATGGTTGGTACGGCCTCGAGAAGGGTACAGATGCCGACTATGTATACCTTAATAAATCTCGAGAAATGCCACTGCGGCTTCTTTAGCATCTCTGCCAGCAAGTCCTAATCCTACGTTCTCGTCGAACTCCCTGACTGCAGTCGTAATAGACTGTAGCTAACAGGATGGGACAAAAGGCGAGTTCTCAGCGCCTTAAAACTGAGACATGTCGGCTAAGGGAGCAAACCCCAAAAAAACCCAGGTCCTCCGTGTCTGGGGGTTAGGCGTCAGGCTGGCAACCTGGCCCTGGAAAAAAAGTATATCGCTACGTACTTCAGTAAAATATGTCAGCCGGATGGATTTAAATATAACATACTTAAGCTACGAAAACGGACCTTTGCTATTGGCACATGGAATGTTCAAGGCTTGAGCACTAAAGAACAAGAAGTAATAGATGAGATTACAGCAATGAATGCAGATATTATTGTGCTCTCAGAAACAAAAAAGAAAGGGAAAGGACAGGAAAAATTAGGAAATTATACACATATCTGGAGTGGAGTACCAAAAACTAGTAGAGCAAAAAGAGGTATATCCATTTTGATAAATAGTAAGTTGGTAAAAAATATAGTGTCGTGGGAAGAAATTGATGAAAGAATTATTAAATTAAATCTCAAGCTTTTTGGGATAGAGCTTATAATAATAGGAGTATGGATGCAACAACCATAGAAAAAAATGAACTTTTTGACAATCTGTCAGAAATTTGGGACAAAATAAAAAAAACATCAAGAAGTAATAATTACAGGAGATTTTAATAGTCGAGTAGGAAGTAGAATGAAAGATGAAGTGATTGGACCATTTGGGGAAAATGGTGGAAAATGACAATGGAGATAGATTGATAAGTTTATGTAAACAACATGGCTATATGATAATGCATAGTTCCTTCCAACATCGGGAAATACATAAATACACGTGGGAACAGCCAACAAAAAGTCTCAAATCAATAATTGATAATATAATTGTGAAACAAAAACGTGATATGATAGTGAATGATGTTAGAGTGTATAGAAAACCAGATTGCGGAAGTGATCATTATATGCTTTTGGGAAAATTCATATTAACAAGTAGCAAAAAACAAAATATTGAAGTAACGGCAGACAGAATAAATACAACTCCTTTGAATGAATAAACATATAAAGTAAGTTTACTCTATGATGAGAGTATAAAATATCTTTTATCAATCAAGATTAAAGCAAAAACTTAATTTAAATGTATATAAATCTGCAGTGGAAATGTATGATCAACTAAAGGAAAGTATTCATTCAGCAGCTTTAGAAGCTCTTGGGACACAAAATCTAGAACCAAAAAGAAACAATGAATGGTTTAATCACGATATTAAAAAATTAGTAGAAGAAAAAAAGAAAGCACGGATGAAATGGTTATCAGATCACTCAACAACATCTCGAAATGAATATATCACTTTAAAACATAAAACAAAGGTGGAAGTGAGAAGAACAGAAAATGAGTACTGGGATAATATATGCTCGAATATAGATCATTCGATTGGATATGCTAGATCCAAAGAAGCTTGGAAAACATTACAAGATATCAGGAAATCAGAAAGAAAGAAGATAAATATTCAGTTGATAAGACCATCAGAATGGATGTAACATTATAAAGGTTTACTTCAAGAAAATAGAAATGAGTTTCAACTTCAAGATACGGATGTAGAATATAAATTTGACACTCCAGAGATAACAGAGGATGAAGTAAAAAGAGCTTTGAAAGAGGCAAAAAATGGGAGAGCACCAGGACCAGGAAATATTCAGACGGAACTCCTAAAACATGGAGGAGATATTTTAGTAACATTTTTATAAAAACGTTTTAATAAAATTGAAATTGTGCTTTCATTGTTGTTTGCAGATGATCTAATAATATTGCAGGGGATGAAGATGATATGAAATATATGATAAATAAACTAATGGAAGAATATAAAAAATGGGGACTGAATATAAATTTACGGAAAACAGAATATATGTGTTTGGGAAAGGATGTGGATGACCTCATACTTGAAACAGGGAAAATAAAAAAGTGTGAATTTTTTAAATATCTTGGGTCAATAATTACAAGCTTTGGTACCTGTGAGAGAGATGTATGGACTAAAATTGCAATAGCAAAAAATGCAACTAAGACATTACATGGAATAATTTGGAATAAAAATATTACAAAGGAAACTAAAATGAAAATTTATAAGAGCATAATACAGAATATTTTGTCATATGGAAGTGAAACTTGGTCTTTGACGGAATTACAAAAGAACAAAATCAGAACAGCTGAATTGGATTATTTTAGAAGCAGCCTCCAAAAAACAAGACAGGATAAAATAAGAAATGAATTCATTTGGAGAGAAATGAATGTCACCACATCTGTTGTTAACAGGTTTGAAAATCAAATACTTAAATGGTATGGCCACGTACAAAGAATGGAAAATGAAAGATGGCCAAAAAATATATACCAATGGTCACCCCCTGGAAGAAATAAACGTGGCAGACCAAGATGGAAATGGAAAACCTACGTCAGAACTATAATGGATGATCGGATTTTGGAAGAGGGAGATTGAAATGATAGAGATAAATGGAAACTGAAGACGGCAAACCTATAAGTGGGGGAAAGCCGAAGAAGAAGAGAGAAATTTAAAGGAAGTACTTACCGAAGTGTCCAATAGAGCTTGAATGTGTGATATCACTTGAAACATTCACATTAGGGGAGAGGAATTTTGCAGAAATTTGAAACCTATTGCATTCAACTCCTGTTATTGAGTAGTGAAAACATTCAGGGAGTGGACTTTTATTTCCTTTGTTCACTATCAACAATTTTCTGCAAAACGTGTTTATGCATTTCATTCGATAGTCTTCCGGGGGAGGGAGGTCCACATCAGGTCTCTCTACAGTTTGAGCTTACGTTCCAGGGGCTGTTGAGTTGTTCTCCGAGTCTGACTTTTCCGCCATTTTGTCTGTAGCCCACTCTTTTACAACGTCCAGCCAACATTCCTTATTTGCGATAGATTGTGTAGGATTAAATTTTACGAAACTCGAAATGAGTTGAAAAGAGTACAATTTATTAGCCGAAATACAACTTTTTCGCCACTTCATGTTTCTTCTAAGGATTAAGTAATAGAATCAGTACTGATCTGCACTATCACCACCTTACGTGATCATATTGTACTGAGACGCAGATTAAGGTTCTTTATTCACAGATCCATTCCTATTCTGAACATCAACCATTGACTAATCGTGTATCATGGAAACCAGATTGACTGAATGTGTATTCTTCCAGGAATCAAGAATGATCTTGTCCTTTCTTCTGAATGTGGTTTCATCACGCATCAGAGATAGAACTTCGTTTTTCAATTCAGGAGGTAGATCTCTACTCATCCTGATTGTTACACTTGTATCGTATGGAGACTGTCGCCAATTGCTACATTGTTGTTGTAGTTATCCTGACGAATATGGTTCATTTGATCTAGGCAGAGTTCCAAAACTGCGAAACTTGTTTCCCCTCAGCTGTATAAGTTTCTAAATGTTCAATATAACTTTAAGTCTCTCACTGCCTACTCGATCAAAACGTTCATATGTATTACGATTCCCCAGATTATGTGCTCTTATATGAAGCATACCCCTCCAAGGAGTCATAGCTTAGTCAAAAGAAATTTCTTAATTTGCCTTGTAAGATAACTTAACATTTTCAAACAAGAATTCTAGTAACGGTTGAATTTTTAACAGCCTATTTCCTGGCTATTGTTGAAGGGCATTGTAATTGAAGTGTAGACACCTCCATATTTGTTCTAATTTGTTGTGGTTCATAATAGTCTTGAAAACGGGAGTACATGAAAAATAATATGTAGACAATTACGAGTAATAATTTTGTCTCTCTCACCTGACTTGAAACATAACTATAATTATTTTAAAAAATGTGCATATCTACTACAATAATATCGTACGATTTCAACCTCTTAGAACCTTTACAATATTTAATTTGACTTTATTATGAATTAGATAAGTTTCTTCACAACAATGTTGAAGATATTGTGTCTATATATAATTCCGTCGTTTCAGACAAATATTGTTCGATATGCCGGAATTGGCTTCACTCTTGGGATTAGAGGAAAAGGTGCAATATTAGTATTGTGTATCTTTTGACTTAAGTTGTATTCCCAATCTCAAAATAACTGTCATTTTTGTTAACACTATATTTGGACTCTCTTTCACTTTGACTTGGTGTACATTTTAATTTTTATTTGCTTGTGTTATCGTTGTCATTATCATTTTCACTATCACTTATAGCTACATCATACACATCCAATAACTCGGCTGCAAGTACTCGTACTTAAGCAATAATGTCACCACTACTAAGGCCCCGCTTAAAGATCGTTCAAGACTCGAGGTCAAGTGAATAACTGAGTGGTATACACAAGAAAGTAATACCATCTTGTGATGTAATCTTTACAATCATGATTCATGTTATTTTTATAACAGCTGCATAAGTAGTCCAATGGACTATAATCAAGAGCGTATTAATTATGTATAAAGTTATAGGTTTCCCTTGATCTGTGTTTAGCAGTATGTAAGGGATACTTAAAAAAACATCACAATACACCACTACACATGCATAAACCAAAGTGGAACTAATTCAATGAATGGGATACTATATGTGGAACTGGAATTTAAAAGGTCACTTATCGCGTTAGTACGTTTCTGAGAAAATAAATAACATAGACGGTTCTTCTATTTATGCTATCGATACTGTTTTGAATTCCAGTCATACCGCATGAAACCCTACTGTTTTAAGGCCAGGAAAATGTGCATTCTGTTCGTTAGATATCTACATTCAGAATTTAAGCAAAATGCGATATGTCTAATTCAAATAATAATGAGGGTATATTGTTTTTACACAGCTGTTCTTCACTATGGAGTCCGACATGGAGGACTGAGTTGTCTTTGGCAATGGATATCGTGGGTACAGAGAAAGAAAAACATATCTATAGACAAAACAAGGGACATTGGAAGTTGAGATACGATCAACAGGATTTTAAAAATCTATGATTGTTATAAAAATCATCTACTGCTGATGTTTCATACATCTATAATTTTTCTGTAGTAATTTAAACCTCAAATGCACTTGGTTCTTGACTAATAAGTATGCCGTCTGGAATGTCTATATTTCAATATCTCGTTATGCATGGACATGTAAGAGATGATTAATGTAACATTTATATCCATTTAATATACTTCTGGAATCCGCAATCAAATCCCCATTTTCATTCCTAATTACATTAGATCGTAATGAAGTAAAAATGGCCACACATAAATTGTATCCCCTTCAGGTTGATCACGGTTATTTCCAATGAACAAGGAATTACTTTGATTTACTTTTAAGAAACTTATTTAGGAATGACCGTGGTAACAAGCTACAATCATATTACAAACAGTGTTTGTTTCCAGGTAATAGTAATGGTAACAATAAAGGGGAGTCTTAAGAAAATATTATGAATTTTACCCTGCACTGTGCAAGAATACATTATGTAACTCTAACACTACATTACACTGAACCATAAGTTGTAAGTTTTTCCCCCCTTTTTTATACTACGAAAAATTAAATTAAGCTTCAATTTTTATGTGTTTTGATTACAGTATTAATATACCGAGACAATCATAATGCAACATGGCCTGGTTATAATGTATTCTAACCAATAAAAATCAATACAATTGCATCTGAACGCATATAACATTATATATAATTGTAGACTTTCACGGCCGGCGTCTTGATCCATATTTGGTTCGTCTTCCGGGCTTATAGGCCGTGGTCTGGTTGTCTTCTTACTCGACGTTTCATCTACTGCTGCGGTAGACATCATCAGGAGATACTGCGTGCTTTCTGTGAACTCCTCAACAGTCGGCTGCAGACTGGTGGTAGGTCGTTGGAAACTGTCTCTCTGTTTATAGCTAAACCCCGGGTGGAGGGGAGGTTTTCTGCGCGCACCGAGTTGTGCGCTGTATTGCCGTGTGCCGAAGTCATAGGCTTCGTTGTCGTGTTGAGCAGTGCTGGGATCCAAATTTTGTTTATCTTCAAGGTTTCTTCTTTTTTGTTGAAGGAATTTTATGTTTGTATATTTCTATGGCTTCTCTGTATAGTCTGGTGTAGTAATGTGATGTTTGTGATAATACCTGGGTATCTTCAAATCTTATAATATGTTGTTGGTTGTTCATACAGTGTTCCGCTACGGCCGATTTTTCATTTTGTTTTAACCTGCAGTGTCTCATGTGTTCTTGTAATCGTGTGTTGATCATTCTCTTTGTTGTACCGATGTACACCTCTCCACAACTGCACGGGATACGATATATACCGGCATGACTCAAAGGATCTCTAGTGTCTTTGGCTGGGCGCAGTATATTGCTGATTTTTTGTGTTGGTTTGTAGGTTGTTGCTATGTTGTATTTCTTTAATAATCGTCCAATTTTCTCTGTTGTTGTTTTGATATAAGGTAGGTAAACCTTACCATTTATCTCTTCCTTGTTTTCGTTTTCGGGCCTATATTTCTTTGGATTTATGGCTCGACGAAAATCTGTTTTACTGTATCCATTGGTAAGAAAAGCTGCATGGAGATGATTGATTTCTTCTTGCAGATACTGTGGTTCCGAAATCCTTTTGGCTCGTTCAACCAGGGTTTTTATTATCCCGCGTTTTTGTCTAGGATGGTGGTTAGACTGTTTGTGTTAGGTATCTGTCTGTGTGAGTATTTTTCCTGTAAACCTTGTGTCCAAGTGTCATGTCTTGGTTTCGGATTACCAAAACATCCAAAAACGGTAGACTGTTGTCATGTTCCTTTTCCAGGGTGAATTGGATGCTGGGACAAATCCCATTTATGTGCTTCTTGAAGTTATCTAGTTCCTCCTCACCGTGTTCCCAAATGACGAAGGTGTCATCCACATATCTTAGCCAAACTGTGGGTCTTAAGGTAGCATTCTCCAAAGCCTGGAGAATGCTACCTTAAGACCCACAGTTTGGCTAAGATATGTGGATGACACCTTCGTCATTTGGGAACACGGTGAGGAGGAACTAGATAACTTCAAGAAGCACATAAATGGGATTTGTCCCAGCATCCAATTCACCCTGGAAAAGGAACATGACAACAGTCTACCGTTTTTGGATGTTTTGGTAATCCGAAACCAAGACATGACACTTGGACACAAGGTTTACAGGAAAAATACTCACACAGACAGATACCTACACAAACAGTCTAACCACCATCCTAGACAAAAACGCGGGATAATAAAAACCCTGGTTGAACGAGCCAAAAGGATTTCGGAACCACAGTATCTGCAAGAAGAAATCAATCATCTCCATGCAGCTTTTCTTACCAATGGATACAGTAAAACAGATTTTCGTCGAGCCATAAATCCAAAGAAATATAGGCCCGAAAAACGAAAACAAGGAAGAGATAAATGGTAAGGTTTACCTACCTTATATCAAAACAACAACAGAGAAAATTGGACGATTATTAAAGAAATACAACATAGCAACAACCTACAAACCAACACAAAAAATCAGCAATATACTGCGCCCAGCCAAAGACACTAGAGATCCTTTGAGTCATGCCGGTATATATCGTATCCCGTGCAGTTGTGGAGAGGTGTACATCGGTACAACAAAGAGAATGATCAACACACGATTACAAGAACACATGAGACACTGCAGGTTAAAACAAAATGAAAAATCGGCCGTAGCGGAACACTGTATGAACAACCAACAACATATTATAAGATTTGAAGATACCCAGGTATTATCACAAACATCACATTACTACACCAGACTATACAGAGAAGCCATAGAAATATACAAACATAAAAATTCCTTCAACAAAAAAGAAGAAACCTTGAAGATAAACAAAATTTGGATCCCAGCACTGCTCAACACGACAACGAAGCCTATGACTTCGGCACACGGCAATACAGCGCACAACTCGGTGCGCGCAGAAAACCTCCCCTCCACCCGGGGTTTAGCTATAAACAGAGAGACAGTTTCCAACGACCTACCACCAGTCTGCAGCCGACTGTTGAGGAGTTCACAGAAAGCACGCAGTATCTCCTGATGATGTCTACCGCAGCAGTAGATGAAACGTCGAGTAAGAAGACAACCAGACCACGGCCTATAAGCCCGGAAGACGAACCAAATATGGAGCATATAACATTGTTTCAAGGACCGAAAACAATTTACGATAAAATTAAGTAGTTGCATTGAATTGTAGTTTGGTAGCAAAATATGTCTGTTTATTCCAGAAAAATAGTTTATGTTATACATATTGCATACTGAAAGCCAGCTCCTCATATATAGGGTACTGTGAAGAGTGATCTTAGTTTACTAACAAAATAGCTTCGAAAATTTCATTCTTCATTATTAGGAATTTTTGTACAGTACAGTAGTTTACCTGTGCCGCGATGACGAACATTTACTGCCGTTGACGTATTGTGACGTAACTTCTTTATCCTCTGTGGTTGTCAAAGACTGTGTTCTGTGCTCTTTGCTTCCCTTCTCAACCCCTCCTATTCCACCTCTTTACGTCATCGGCGCGGTTTGGTGTGCGCCGACGCTTACGTCCGAGACGCCGAGACTGGTTTCGTTAACAGTCGGAGTTTAGTTTGGTATCTGGAAGGTCGCCGGGGATCGAGGAAAGATCCCCTGGCTGAGGACTGTTCCGTTTCTACTTCAGACAAGCTGTTAAGAAGACTTATTTTGTTTGAGTAAATGAGGATGTTAAAAGCATGTATGATTTATTGTGTACACCAAAGTTATGTTCAATTTACGACTCTTCATTGTTTTTTTTTTCTATTTATTAAGTTTATATTCAAGTTCGACAGCTAATTGTATTGTTTGATATTTCATAAAATCTTTAATTACATTGGTTTTTAGTTAAACAATCTTGATGTCTGATTATTACGAATTGTTTACCTGTCTTGTAGTTAGCTTCAATCTGAAAATTTCGTGCGGTAGAGCGCGTTCCCCTTCCTGTCATGATCAGTCGGTCATATTAAAAGAAAAGGAAGATAGATTTGCTGTAGTTTAACAGCATTAATGATTATAGTTATCTTACGAGTGGTATGCTTAAAGAAAGATGAAATTGTCAGTTAAACTTGGTCCCAGCAACAGACTCTGCATAGAAGCTTGTATGAGACAAGCTAGGTTTGTATATGATAAAAGTCAGGTTTCGCTAATAGAGCGGATAGTCCACTTTATTTCATATCTACAAACCATTGTTAATTTTACTCCTCCATAAATCCCAATTCTCTGCATCACTCTTTTAATCCACTCGACATCGTGCACCTGTGCACTCCTTGAATCCACTGTTCGTTTTGGTATCCCCTTTCTTCTGTTGCCCTCCGCTTCAAAAATTTAATATCATCTAAGGTATCCTGTTATCTGACATACTATTTTTAAGTGGCCAAACTATTTAATTTTCTTTCTTCAGTACACCGAGGACATCATTTTGAACATCCATTACTTCTCTGATTCATTATTTCTATTTTATAATTTAAAAAATCAAATATGCCTACTTTTGTGCAACTATTTCTTCAACAAACAAAAATACATACGTTTGTTAGTTTATTCTAGAATTAGTCCCTGGATGCCAGATGTCATGAAATCTGTGAAGTAAACTGGTGAAAATGACAAAATATTTGTAATGATAACTGAATGGAGTAAGCCTGAGGCAAGAGCTGAACATTGCGGGAATAAAAACAGCAAGTTTATAACTTACACTTTACCATGAGGGGTAGAAAGTTTTGTCACAGCTGGAATTCAACTTCAAACTTCTAACAGCCAATTACTTTCCTAAACGAAATGAAATCTACAATTTTATTGGTGTCAAATCTTTTCATATTATTGAACAAAAAATGTGAAAAATAAAATATCCTACATATTATATAGTAATTATAAATTTATTTATGTGTCTGTAACAATGCTATTTTGTTGTGCGATTGTGAATTAAAATACTATCATAAACAACTTAATCCTACAATAACTAAATAGAAAAATGTCGAGGATTTTAACCTATTATCTTCAACTTTACGCGTTCCAGAATGACGAATGGTGCTAATCACGCAAACAAGAAGAAGGCACAAAATCTTCTACATTTGAAATCTCCGTGACACTTGATGGTGAACATTACATTAGTGTAGCAAATATATTCCATGTACCATCAGCTAATAAGGACATATTTCTGAAATCATTGTACTCAAGGAAGATTTACGGAAGAATGAGTTAATATAACTAAAATAAAATTTCTGCCTCATCCGGGATTTGAACCCAAGATCATCTTCTTTATGCGCTGCGTATTAATCAATTGATCCTCATCTAATATTTTGTTTTGTATTTGTACCGTAAACGTACCCCACTCATTATGCGGTATTTGTTGTAATAATAATGGTAATGTGCCGCATATGTTCATGGTTGCCAACACAATTCTCCCTAGAATGCTTGCGCATACGAAAGTTCAAATCTTGTGAAACCCGTAGTGGAAGAAACGGCACTTGTCGCTCAGGTATAGCACGAAGCAGTCATGACATTAATGGGCTCTCCAAAAAATAGTTAAAAGTAACCTTGAAGTTGTGAATACTACCATCATAAGTGGTGTGATATAAACTAGTGTAGAGAAATAAATATTACATTGTTTTCTTTGAAATTGTTCAATAATATTAACCACCAACGACCTATAGATCGATTGACAGGAGTCGTGTTACAACCACAATTTAGAGGCATATTCAATATTTTCATAAAATTATACATTATATATAAAGGGTGATTCACAACAAGAAATACAGACCTTTATGGATTGTAGAGGGGACTCAGTAGAAATAGTTTTGATACGGAACTCATGTCCGGAAACGTACCATTTTAATGTAAAGTACACTTGAAGATCGAAACACAATGGGTTGATATCGTGTATCTTGTGTTTCAGAATCTGTATTACATATTTCTAGGAGTTGTACTGCACCTATCGAGTCGGAGGAAGATGATCCTGCACGAATTCTGGCGGCAGCAGAAATTATTGAGCACACATCAGGTTTTGTGTTTCATGTATATTAAAACACGCGTCGCAGGTACACTTCGTGCAACGAAAAAGAGGGTCCCTACATGGAACCACACTTGCAGTACAGCCGCTAGAATACTTATTCTGAAACACAAGACACGCGATATCAGCTCATTGTGTTCTGATCTTCAAACCTAATCTATATCGAAATGGTACGTTTCTGGACATGGGTTCCTTTCAAAACTTTATCTACTCAGTCCCTCTACAACCCCTAGAAGTCTTTAAAACTTATTGTGAATCACCATGTATAGACCGTAAAATTGTATTTTGCAATTTTATGTAATATCGGCGTGTAGAGGAACTTCGGGAAATTTGGACCACTGTTTTGAATTTGTTGTTTTTCTTCTTTTAATTACGGGATTTGGATTTTTTAATTACAGTGATTATCATTAGTATTGTAAATATGAAATAGCATCGTTATTTTATTTAAATATGGAAACATCTTCATAATTTATACACTTTTTTACATTTCAAGAAAGGCCCATTTTAACCTCCGTATTCAGAAAATATGGACCCCAGAGTCCACCTTAGCATTTAGTCTACTTTTAATTTTATTTTCTCTATTAATTTATAGATACAGACACAAATTAATCTGAAAATATTTATGACTGGTTATAATTAAAATGTGTTGATATTTATTTACCCTCTTACTAATAATCCACATATAACTTTTATACATGGTTTATACACATCTCAGTTGAAAATTCCTACTAATAAACACTGTATTAGCTTTTTATTATTTATTTCGTACATCTGTATTAGCTGTTCAGTGTAGAAGAGATGTACAACTTTACATGGGAATCGTTATACATGCCTCCAGCCTTGTTTAAGGATTCTATAACTAGACAAAATGTCGGACATCAAGATCAACTGATTGTTTTCTTATGATATTGATGAAAGTTTCCTTGAATTTAACCCAAAATAGAACACTTTAACGACTGTTTGTTGGATGCACAGGGCATAAATAATATTAATAAAGCTATTGGTAGGAAAATAAAGGCATCATAAAATGCCTTTCATTACACTCATTCTCGATTAGGTCTAACGATATTTTAAAATTGAACATTGAATCACAGAAGGATATGTTCTACAATAATTGCTGTAGACAAGATTTAACCTAAATGTAGTTTAAATGCTTCATATTATTATTTTAGGGAGACTTTCTTGTATCTTTAATACATAACACACACACACACACCGATATAAAAATGTATTTATGTATAGAGGTACTATTATTGCAAGAAGCTACACGTTAACTTAGTAGTCTTGTGGTTAGAGCTTCTGACTACGATGCGTGAGGTCGTAGGTTCGATTCCCGGTCAAACTATAGTGATTTTATTTTCGCTTGAAATAATATTTTGTTGTCGGTAACATTTCCTACTATTTTGAAAGTTTTCTAACGCATCTTAAAACACTGCATATAATTCATAAGTAATGGGGAAAGCTTTTATTAGTTTCCAAGAATTGGTCGAAATTCTTGACGTTAGATGGCAGCACATTATCTGTGAAACCAATTCTACGTTTTATTTGACATAGCGTAAAGGGTAATGTATATAAATTAAAACACACTTATTTTTTCCGTACCTCCTCAATTAGCGAATCTGTATTAATTCTTATCCATATTCATTTCTTACACAATTAATCTCTAGTTGATGTTGTTTTATTTCTGTTACAAACTGCGAGTAATATTGTTCTGACGTCATTATGATGAATATATGACGTATTGTGTATAACGGCTGTTTTGTTATATAGCTCCTGCAGAACGTTTATTAGTAAGGAAGTTATACGGGATCTACATCAGGCTTATATATTGTATAATTAAACAACTGATGAAAGCCTGTATTAGAGATCTTTATTAGTAAGACCGCTTATGTTTTGAAAAAAATATTATTTATTGTAACATTCACACGCCATTCAACTGCAGAAAACGACGGTTTTTGGGTTTAGTAAAATTATAAGGACATTAAATAAAATTAATTAAGCAAATGGTTTTTACAGATAGCATCCTCATTGATCAAATATACGTATTCTTCTTAAGTGGAGCCAGTTATTCGTGGAGGGTCAACATTAACCGAATTCCTTTGTTAACTAACTCTAACTCACTGGCACTATCGAACCCGTAGGTTCATGGCCGCCCGGACATGAGCTCTCAATACATCCTGAGCTAATGTTTTCCAATCATCCCCTGTATAATATACTTCCTTCAAATCATAGTTAATGTTATTCTCCCACCTCATTCTTGGTCTACCAACAGGGCGTATTCCCTCTGGTTTCCCTACAAGAAGCGTCCATGCACGTCTTTGATTCCCCAATCCTGACATATGCCTGCCCATCGCAGTCTACGAGACTTAACTATTCTCATTATATCTGGATTCCTATAAAGACCATGTAGTTCATTGTTATGTAGTTTTCTCCATTCGCCTGTCTGTTCATCTCTCTTTGGTCCAAAAACATTCCTAAGTACTTTATTCTCAAATACTCGTAATCTTCTCTTCTCCCTCGAGTAAAAGTCCATGTTTCGCATCCACATAGTATAACTGGTAGAATAATAGTTTTATATATTTTCAGTTCAACGTTTTGTGAAAGAGTTGTGACGTGAAGAGTCTCTGTAATGCATATGTTTAATTATTTTATACAGCCACCATGCAACATTACATCAAACCACACACGTCAGTGTATTAAAACAGCAAGTATATTATATAATATGTTTAGGAGCTTTTTCGACATTTGTTATATTAAATAGGAGAAATTAAGAATTGATTCTTAGCTTGAAAAATTTTGAAAGTGGTCATTTTCATAAATATCACAAATAAACCCTTATTCGCACAAAGAATAAAATAAACTTGCCTTGATCTCGTCAAAATTAATGAGGGGGAGATTTTAAAATATTTTCTATTCGAGGGCAGCACTAATAAAGGAAGATATTAACAGGGTCCACTCAAAGAGAAGGGTCAACATTACACGTACTATCCTATAATATTTGCTAATTTTAGGTACAATACGCTTAAATACTTCTTTCAGAACTCTGCCTTATATAGGATTGAATTTAATTAACATTTGAAAGTAAAGTCTGCATCACATATAAATATAACAAACTCTGAACATTTAATACGATCTAAATTAATGTAATAGAAGAAATTTACCTAGTTATGGTGGCAAGAGGCGTTGAATACGAATTTAATTGGCAGTGTTAGATATACCTATCGATCTATATATCGCTCAATGAATACAAAACTTTAAATTCAAAAGAGACCAGACGATACTAGTCGGCGACACTGTGATCACGCCAGACTTATATCAGACACAAGATGAACGAGACACCATCAGACGGATTATCCAGGAAAGTATTTCCGAGGAATGGCAAGAACGATGGGAAGTGGTAGAACATGGACGCATAACATACGAATTTCTGCCTAACATCAAGGTAGGGCTAAACAAAACTTGGGTCCAACCAAGTCACCATATCACGCAACTCCTGAGCGGCCAAGGCTCTTTCAAAGCCAAACTCCATGAAAGAGGCCTCATTGCGATTGCTTCGGAACAGAGCTGGTCACTGTACAACATGTCCTCTACGAATGCATCAAATATGTGGCCAGACGAAGGGACTTACGTGAGGCTGCACTAAACGGTGATATGAACTGGCCGCCTCCTCTACGGTTTTGGACAGAAAAACAGCCATATCAAGCAGTGAGAAAGTACATCGGTTGGGTCCTTACTCAACGCCAAGAGGAGGACATCCGCAGACAAAGAAGAAGGGATTAGATGTAATCTAGCAATAAGTTAGTTGTAAGTTAGTAAATTAAGTATTAGTTTTAACGCTTAGGTTAAACAACACCATGTAATTATTACTAGATAAGGTAGTCGCTTTAATACTTAAGACTTATGTTAAGGATTAATATGTAAACATAACTGTGTATAAGTAGTATTAAGAATAAACGCCCGAAACCTGTATCCAGAAAATGAACAAAATAAAAACAGAAGAGAATAATTAGGGACTAGAGCAGACCTGGGGATATGGGCATTAAGCCCGACGAAACCCAGGGGGATGGTGGTGGGGCTCTTAATAAGAAGTGTTAGATATAGTGAAAGTGATTCCATTAGAAGCTTTAACAGACCCGTGGGATAGCAGATGGTCAAACGTCGCACTTTGCTAGACAAATCCTTCCGCATCCCACAACATAATTTGCTACTCATGTTCGTTAGAGGCTGGGTCTACCTACACTAATGATGCCGCCAGAAGATTTAGGAAGTTTAAAAATACTACCTCATATCCCATCGCAACTCGAACACTCCACTACCCATCTTTTTTGAGATAGGAAACCCAGGATTTCTGACAAAGTTATCTAACTTGAGACTTGTAAAAATGATTCCCATTTTGTGCCAATAGGGTTACGAAATTGAAGTATAAGTGTGGAATGACAGTAGAGAGCTTCAGGCTTTAATTACGGAATAGATGGAACTTAACTATTAATATCTAACCAAAACGTTCTTTTGTTATTTTACTTCTACATATTGCTTAACAATGGCTGCAAATAATGATTAAATCAGTAAGTACATATACATTTTGGGAGCTGAAACTAAGCAAGAGTTCATAGATCTGTTCATGGCCTTTATCAAACTATAAGTATTTGTGTAGTTTTCATTGTCTCTACTAAAGCGAAACGTTATGGTTGTGTTTCACAGCAATTATTATCGATCTTCTATGGTATTAAATATCTTCGTCCAGTCCGTACTACGTCTGCGACAGAGCATGAATGTTTCCCATGTTGCTGACGCCCATATTGACTTGGAAATCCTAGCCTTAATTTATTCCTAGTAACCCTGAATATTAACGTCATACAAATACTATTTCTAGACTAGAATAACAATCATTATCCCATATAAGCATCACTTCTTCACAATCGGATGCCTAATTTACTGCGACAAATATCTTGCAGTAAATAGAGAGTACAAGGTATCGATTCAGTTCGTGCTTATTCTTCTTTCGGTTTCTTCAGCACAGTTGCCAATCCATCGCTGTATTAGAAGTATCCAAAATAGCAAACTCTCCAATAAACTCTCAATTTAAAACTGGACGTGAAAGGGCTGAATGTTTTGCTTTGGCACTTATTTCAGATTTGTGTGTATTTTAAGTGTCGTAAATCTACTACAAGTGACACATCGATTTATTTACTACCGACGAAAATTACTTTCAAGAATTTTAGCACTTAAAAATAAATTGATTCCGATCAGCTTTGAACCTGGGGACCTGAAAGGAGAATGGTATTCATTAGGCAGACATATAACCGAAATTTACAACAATTTTATATTAATATATTACAGTGATATAATAAATACTGTGTAACCAACATTTTGTAAACACTGTGAAAAAATATTTACTGGGAATGTATCATGTTTCAGTTCAATAGTTTTAAAAGCGGAAAGTTGGAAATCTTCACGTCTATTAGGTCGACACAGCATCTGCTTGATTATCATTTACAAACAAAACTTGGTCTACTGTTCAACACAAACTTTACTTGTAAGCAAGAGTAATCCTCAAGTCAAACACGTGTTGATGCCAAAGAGGAAGCCTCAACGCTCCCACGTTCTAAACACAACATTTACCAGACGTTCAGAAATAATATACAGGTTTGTGATAAATGTACATTACTTCAGTTAGACATTCGGAATCAATCTATGTAATAGGAAGTCCCGACTCTATCAAGATTTCTTGTAAACGTAAAAAAGAAACTAATTACGCGGATATGTTGACGTATAAATTTCCCATGGAAACGAGCAACATTTCAGAAGCTGCTTTTAGGGTTAAGTTAAATGCTTCGTTTGTAATTTTAGGATAAACGTAGACTAATTATATTAGTGTAAACAATACATTTGAAAATAAAGTACGTAGGAAAAAATTTGGACCTAAGAGAGATAAACAGAAAGGTGAATGGAGAAGACTGCATAACATTGAACTACGTGATCTTTATAGGAAGCCAGATGTAATAAGAACAGTTAAGTCTCGTAGACTGCGATGGGCAGGACATGTGGCACGTATGGGAAATGAAAGACGTGCACGGAAGCTTCTTATAGGAAACACAGAGGGAAAACGCCCAATTGGTAGACCAAGGATGAGGTTGGAGAATAAAATTAACTATGATTTGAAGCAAGTAGATTATACACGGGGTTATTGCAAACATTAGCTCAGGATAGGGATGTATGGAGAGTTTATGTCCGCGCGGCCATAAACCTAAGGTTTAGATAGTGCCAATGAGTAAGTAAGTAACTAATACATTACGCATTATTTGACGTAGCCGAAAAAGTATTGATTGATATTATTCAATTGCGGTACCGTTTGAAAAAAGATAAGGAAATAAACTTGTATCTCTTTATATGTTTTGTTATTTTATCTATAGACGCTCATAATATTTAGGTCAAATTCATATCGCTTCCTAGATTCTTTGGGGGTACCTATCAGGCTGTGTGTTTCTATTGTGAACATTTAACGTATTTTGAAAAAAAAGAAAACATTGTATGAATATGATAGGCATATGCAAACTATTTGGCCTTTAACGTTACTTAAAATTTGACATGAAGGTGAGGAAAGCCTCCATATAAACTCACCTAGAAACTTGTTCCGACACGAGAATCGAACCCAGACCTGTTGAGTCAGAGACCGCAGACCGTAGTGGTGGATACTGAAAACTCTTGTAAAATAATTTTCTTATGCATGGGGCATATAGTTTTCATGTAATGTTTCATTTAAATGATGTGTATCTAGCTCAATATTGAAAGAATATATTTTATTATTTCGTATTGACTAAGTCATAATTATTTTTTTTGGAAATAGTTTTGAAGCTAAGAAACGTACCGATAAAATCTCTCTTTTTGTAGATATTTTGTAATTATAAAAAGAGTAACTGTCCTCTACTTCCATATTATGAAATTTTTGTACCGGTATATTTACTATCAGTTTGTAATATATTGAAACTTATTATTTCGATGACTTGAAGCGCTTTTACATTATAAAATACACAAATCACAGCAAGTAGGCCCTACTTAGTTAAAAAGGATTCCATTTTTATGAAGCAACTAGCTAATACCCGGCGTGCGCTGCTACTCAAATGTTAATATGTTTTTACCACCAGCCGTGCGCTGTTCGGGAATCTGCTTATCCCGATATTCTTGTCATCTATAAAAGACAAAAATGGTTATTGTGAGTTATCCGTAGAAGATAAACATATGCAGTCGCGGACTTTTTTGTAGAACGTTTTGACATGTTCAATTCTGTGTACATTCATTTGGTGTATTTGTTATGGTTTAGGCAGCGTAAGTCATTTAAGCGTCAAAATAGCGACTTTATTTCACGTTTTTCACTATAAACGGTGATTTTAGGGGTGAAAGGGTTGAGTATTACTAATCCCTTATAGCCTATGTTCATCACTGGAATCTCCTGAACATTTTTCAAAAAGCCCCATCTCAATCGGATGAACAGTATGGCAGAGCACGCTTGTCCGGGAATCTACTTATCCTGATCTTCATGGCATCAATGAAAAACAAAAATGGCCATTGTGAGTTATCCGTAAAAGATAAACATATACTGTCGCGGACGTTTTTGTAGAGTTTTGTGAGATATTCAATTCCGTGTACATTAATTTCGTGTATTTGTTATGGTTTAGACAGCGTAAGCCATTTAACCGACAAAATAGGGACTTAATTTCACGTTTTTCACTACAAAGGGTGATTTTAGGGGTGAAGGAGTTGACTATTACAACTCTCTTATAGCCTATGTTCATCCCGCGAATCGTCTGAACATTTTGCAAAAAATCCCATAGAATACGAACAAACAAACAAACAAACAAATCAACAAACATACAAACAAACATTGATTTTTATATATAAGAGTAGATTAATGGACAATTTAATGATGTTGGTAGCGTTAATGTTTATAGGATTTTCAATTAATTAATGATGTATTATTTTACAAATAATGTGAAATATAATTCAATTATTATATTTGACGAATATTGTGAATCACAACTTTATGTTATTCACATACTAGCTAATATCCGGCGTGCGCTGCTACACCTAAATAAACGAAAACTAATGTGCTTTTATGATTAGTTGAATGAGTAAAGGGAAAAATTACTATAAATTTATATTTTTTAGATAGTCCGTGCTGATTAACCGGCGTTGTCTGGGAATCTACTTATACCAATCTCCTTGACATAATTGAGCAAAAATACGAAAATTAATGTGTTTTATGTTTAGTTATATAACCCGAAAAAACTACCTGTACAAGATAACCCTCTAAATCTCTACATCCCTGCGCACAGTCTAGACCTCCTAGAATAAGGACTGATTAAAGCAAACACCTACCCTGAAATACTAAGATTATGTGCGCTGGAAACAATAGAAACAAAATACCCCTGTTCTAAATGGTTACACACACATACACACATATATATATATATATATATATATATATAGATGGCTCTAAGCTCGATCACAATGGCCCTGTGGGAGCTGGAATCCATTGCTCACTATTCCCTCTATACACTCCACTAGGACCAAATAAAACGGCTTTTGATGGAGAAATAAAGGCAATTCATACTGCACTTTTACAAATCATATGCCGTCAACATATCAATGACCATATCGTCATTCTGTCTGATTCCAAAGCTGCCATACAAGCAATAGCATCATTCAAATCAGCTCAAAGCAAGGAAGTAATAGATTGCAATAAACTACTCACTGGACAGTAGTATTACAATGGATACCATCTCACTGTGGAATCAATGGAAATGAAATAGCCGATATGCTGGCAAAAGAGGAGCAATGTGTTTACAGCAACCTAATTTAAACACATCTTATCGCTCAGCAATAAACTGTATCAAACAAATGATAAAAAACACATTCTCAACCAATCTTCAGATCCGAATTCAAGAAAAACAGTGGAAAAACACCATACACACTACACCAGATGCACCTCGAAAGGAAGCTGTAGCATATTTTCGACTAAACACAGGACATGATTGTCTTGCAGCTCATCTACATCGGATTGGAATCTACAGAAGTCATCATTGGCCACTGTACTCCACGAACACCAACATGGACAGAAACCACCTGCTACAGTGTCAGACACTTCACTCTGCTCTCTGAAGGATAGATACTGGGAAGCAAGAGCCAAACTTTCTGTTTTGCTATAATGTTCTATTGTATTAATTTATTGTATATATTTTTGTTTTCTCATAATTATGGACAATGACTTCTGTCAAGTCCCCTGCATTTGTACAAATAAATGTTTAGTTATATAAGTAATGGGAGAAATTTATATCGTAATTCTTTTTAGATATCCCGTGCTGTTTTCCCGGCGTTGTTCGGGAATCTACTTATCCCGACCTTCTTGGCATAAATTAGCTGTAAGACAAAAATTAATGTACGTTTTTATGATTAGTTGAATAAGTAAAATGAAAAATGATTATGAATGTATATCTTAAATATTTTAGGATTCCCCGTGCTGATTACCCGGTGTTGCTCGGGAATCTACTCATCTCGATCTTCTTGGCATAAATGAGTTAAAAGACAAAATTCGTTATTGTGAGTTATCCGTAAAAAAATACCCGCCACATGTTGTTATGCGTGCACAGGAATCTACATACTATCTCGATCTTTTTGGCATCAATGAAAGACAAAAATGGTTATTGTGACTTATCCGTAAGAGATAAACATATGCTGGCGCTGACTTTTTTTAGAGCTTTTTGGGATATTCAATTCTGTGTACATTAATGTTGTGAATTTGTTATGGTTTAGGCAGCGTAAACCATTTAAGCGTCCAAAGAGCTACTTTTTTCACGTTTTCCACTACAAAGGGTAATTTTTAAGGGTGTATGAATTTAGTGTCATAACTCCCTTGTAGCCTAAATGCATCCCGGGAACCTCCTGAACATTTTGCAAAAAGTCCCATTACAATCGGATAACGGTATGGACGTAAATAAAGTACGAACAAACAAACGAACAAACATTCGTTTTTTACATACTATATTAAATATTTATATTAATAGACAACTCATGCTTTATCATCATATGTGACAATATTATTTCATGTGTTGAAACGAGATATGTTTTCGTGGTGACACTTTCAGTTCAACATGAAGCATTTTAATATATATATATATATTTCATTTTCAACTATAAATAGACGTATATGTTTATGTTTTTGTTATATCATAAATATGTAAATGTGTTCGAAAATACTACCACAAGGCGAATATTCGGCCCAAAAACGATGAGAATAGAGAATGGAGGAATGTTCATAAAGAGGAGAGTTTTAATTAAGTTCAAGTAATCGAGTTGTGCAGGTCACATAGCTAGAAGAGGTGACGATTAGTATGATTTTAATATTTGGTTATATTGAAAACAAAAAGTCAGGAAATTCATCCGAAGTTCTAGTAGTAGTGGGATTATAATATTCGGACGGACATTACGAAACGGTATACCAGTGACATGAATGCGTTTCAGTTGTTTGAGAATAGGAACTAGTGGAAGATCTTGCTCTATGCGAAATTAATATTCAGAGTACGTATATAATCATTTACTGTTTTTTTATCACGGTTGTTTTATAGTAATAGGATAATATAGTACGAAAACTTTTATAGAAACTTCTAACTTACAAAGTGTGTTCACGTTTCTAAAATATCAGATTTCTTTCTCAAACTCTTCTATACCAATAAATGTAAACATTTTTCTTTCATCCAAAAAACATACTTGTACAGACTCTTATAATGCCACACTTCGACTACTGCGACATATTACTGACTAATCTGACAACTGATCTATCTGACAGATTACAGCGTGCTCATAATGCGTGCATTCGATTTATATTCAATCTCCGTCGTTATGACAACGTGTCTCCTTCATTTCAGGCCTTATCATGGCTACGCCTAAATGACAGAAGAACTTTAAATTCACATACCTTACTATTCCAAATTCTGCACACATATTTACCAACGTATTTAACAACACGTTTTCAACATTTATCGGTCCATCACAATTTAGGAACAAGATCACAAGACTCTTCTTTACTTTTGATACCACAGCACAGGACATGTCTATACTCTGAATCTTACACAATATCTATGACTAGAGCATGGAACTCACTTCCCAGTCATGTCAGGGACTGTCAATCGCTATCATTATTTAAATCCAAATTAACTGATATCTTAAGAAGTTCGACAAATGAAAACATTAACTGCCTGACAACTATATAGAGCATTCCATTAATAATCATGTAGGAAGCTACTTACTTTATTTTATATCATTTTAATTTTATTATATTCTATGTTTTTGTTAGTATTAGCTAGTATTAGATCACATAATAATTCTGTTTTGTTTAGTCCGTATTTTAATAATATCTTAAAATAGTAATATGTATGTAATTTTTGTATAATTGTACTATTCGCTGGTTGAATGGAAGAGAAGGCCTTATGGCCTTAACTCTGCCAGCTAAAAAAAAAAAATAATAATAATTATTATTATTATTATTCGTGTGAATGTACATATTTTTAGAATGTTGCTGCTATGATTCAATTTATGCTGCGAAAACTTACTTAGGAGTAAATTTTGAACACTGGAAAATGGCAGAACAATAGCGACTACACTGGAATATTTTGTGACAAAAGCGGTGCCTTTCATCCTTAGAAAATCAAAACAAAAATCGCTAGGAACACGTGAGGTAAGAACTACGAGTAACTCGATTCAAAGTTATTTTCACGCAAGGAATGGGACTCCTACTGAACGACATATTTGGTATTTTTAAGTCCTCTTGCTGGACAGTGTGAAGAGATCCCATGGAATTGACAACTTTGATAGTGACAACTTTCACACTTATAAAATCGAAAGCCAGATGGAAAGCGCCAATTTGGTAGACCAAGAATTAGGTGGGGATTGACATTAACCGTACTTCCAGGAATCTAGATTATACAGGGAATGATTGGAACACATTAGCCCAGAATGAGGATATTGGAGAGTTTTTGTCCGCGCGACCATGAAACTACGGGTTCGATATTGCCATTAGTTAGTTAGTTACATTTCTAATCATTAATAATTTATTTGTAATCGTTTTGTATTAATATTCAATGTTGTATTATTTTATTAAATTCGAATATTTATCATAAGTAATGCCACGAGTGATTTCCAAATTATCGATAAATTCACGACTCACGAAGTGAGGAGTTAACTTATCTAGAGAATTTGGAAATTAAGAGTTCCTTTTGTTAGGACTATTTAACGAATAAAATTAAGCTGTTTACATAGAAATCATTATTTAAATATAGTTACTTTAAAATACTTATTTATTTAATGTAGACGGAGATGTTTGAAAACTAATGAGAAGCGATGTTTGAAAACAAATGAGGTACGATTGAAACGCTTGTTCCTCACTGCAACCAGATCATATTATTTATTGCTAAAGGATCACGTTATTGCAAGAATGCAGCCTAGTGGAGACATTTATAACCAACATTATAGGCATTGATTAATTTCTGATGTCCTATGATGTAAATATGTCAAGTATATTTTTCTGCTACGTTATTTCCTGGGAAGCAATTCGTTTAAGAGAGTGCAAACATTGGTTTCTTCTTTTATGTAGTATAATCAATTGCCACAAATGTTTTTTATATTATCTCCCGCAAGCACTGTCAGCCGACATTCATGCACTATATATATATATATATATACATATACTATCTGGATAACTGTATTTAGTGGAGAGTCTTTCACTGCAAAATAATGATATGACCTATTCAGAATGTTAAATAGGAGGGGCTTTCTTTAATACGATAAACTTCTTTGATAAATTCGAGGTGAAACACAACTGTGATTGGGTGTAATTAAAAAGTCATTGAAATGTGATTGGTCGTTGAATTCCATTAGGGGATATATACTGTCAGAGTTCTTTGGAAAATTTTAGTTCCAATGAGAGTTGAACAGTCGGGTGAATGATGTTGAATAGAACACTGAGCTCTGCTATCTTTAAGGGAATCCAGATATATTAAGAAGAGTTACATATCGTAGATAGCGATAAGCACAACACAAGCACGAATGTGGTACGAAATAGTAATGGATACATGGATATTTCTTTAAGAGAAACCAGAGCAAAACGTCCAATACGTAGGCCAAGAATGAGGTGGAAAAATAGCTTTAGCGATGTTATGAGGGAAGTATATCATACAGGAGATAATTGGAAAATATTAGCTCAGAATACAGATGCATGGAGAGTTTACTTCGGCACGGTCACGAGCGTACGGGTTCGATGTTGTCAGTGAGTTAGTTATTTAGAAACTATGGTATCATGTTCACACGTTGTGTTGCGAAAACGCAAAAGCAACACAAATGTTATTAACAACTGTCCACAAGGTAAAATACCATTGGGAAAACCGATGCTTCATTGGAAAGACTAGGTGCATCAGGATAACTCACTAGTAGTACACCACTTGGGGAAAAAAAAAGCAATTAACAGCAGAGAGATTGGATTGAGTTTCGTGAATAAAGCAAAAGCTAACTTCAGTTTGAAGGAGCACAAAATTGATTGCTTGATTGATTGAGACAAGAATGTTAGTTGAAATTAGAGAAGAATCCGTTTGATAAATGCTAGATATAAAATATATTCTCAATTCTTACGTCTCAAGTTAGATAAATTGTGCAATGACATATTGAAAGGAGAAAATAACGGTTTCCATTAAGTTAGATTTTGCTAGACTATTTAACGTTAAAATTAGTTTTTGAAATGAACAGAAAATTCATTATAGAGATCCACCTTCCATTTAATGCCTCTTACTAGATTAACACTTTTGAGAATAATAATAAATCATATCCACTAACAACAGCAATATGCATTATGTATAAGGAAAATTAGGTTGGATTTCAAATCATGGACGACGATAATCTCCAAACATTTCATAATATAATAAATGCTGTAATACGAGAATGCATGCACAAAATCCATGGCTACAATCATATAAACAGAATTGTAATTTTATAAGCCCATGTGTTCCTTCAACAGAGATTTAGGCGCTCTCCCCTACAGTGAAGAATTTAAACCATACTAATTTAGTTACAATTGTTTTCGTATAGATGACATTTGAGTGGTCCGTTTTCAGCGTTCCGCCTCATAGTGACATCTAAGAAACCAAAGTAGTACTAGGACGGGAATATTCGGTAAATGTTGCTTAGAAGCATTTTCGTTCAGGCTTAAGGATCTTTTACGAGCTTTAAAATCTTCAGAGTCGGGACCCATGGCTTAAAGTCCCTCCCGGAGGACTAGCTCCTTGGATTTTTCCATCCTAAAAAAATCCATCGATCCCGACCGGGGTTGAACGCGCGACCCTCGGGACCAGAGGCAAAGAGCATAACCACTAGTCCACCGCGGCCGTATACATAATTGTAAGTTTAGAAATATTAGCAGATTACTTAGTACTTTTTGCGAAGCTTGAAAAATAGTTGAAAATACTCTTCCTATCAACTTACATTCATAACACAACAGTATGCCTTAAAGAGTAAATAATTAAAATAGAATTAAAGTTATTTAAAAACGAGAATATATTCGTAAAAAAACATTGTTTGATAAATATCTACATTCAAATATTTAGAATAGCGTGTCAATTATGAAGCTGAATTTGATCATTACCAGGATTAAACATAATAAGGTTTCTTGGACATGTGGATTCGAAATATCAACTAAATTAATGGATGTAAATAATGCCATGGGAAATATTAATATAATATTCAGTGCTGAGAGATATTTGACAGTAATTACAGTAAGATGTTTTGATTCCTAGGCGAGAACAGTGCTTGCCTATGGAAGCGAAGCTTGGACAGAATGAAAACGAAATATTAACAGAATCACATCTTCTGAAATTCTCGTATAAGACTTGAAAGCATAATAATAATCCCTTCGATTGGTGGCTGGCTAAAGGAAGGCAAGACCGGTGATGGAGCTGCCATCTTATAGTTTCTGGTCACGCTTTTCTGGAGAAGAATATAAAATAAACGAAAGAAGAAATGGAAGAAAGGAAAGACTCCCTAGACCTCGGATGCCCTAAAAGCGTGGGTCGAAAAAACAAGAGTTAACCAAGAGAAGTTAAATAGTAAAGTTAAAAGAGTGCAAAACACAAGTAAGTGGAAGAAATGTTTTGCTCAGCTTGGGCACCTTGTGGTCGCCATCCACATATCCCCTAAATGAGGACCCCTGAGGGTTCATGCGCAGAACAGCGGGTTACACCAGATGGGATCGGAAACGGAACACCGATATCTTAAAAGAATTGAAGACTACGCCAATTTTGGAACATATTAAACAGTACCAACTAAATTGGAAACACCATCTAGAAAGTATGAGTTCAAATCGGGTCCCCAAAGCTGTTTATAATTATATACCAAGAGGACGAAGATCACTGGGCCGTCCTATGAAACGCTGGAGGGAAAATGTTCTATAGGATCGTAACAGGCCTTGGCTTAATACTTGGAAGGAAGAAGTAGAAGAACAGGAAGAAATCTTCTGAAATGAACCCTTCCTTCATCGATAGGCTGCGGAGGCGAAATAGAGAGACACGTAGACACAAAAGGCCGGCAGGAAAGGCCGCTAGAAGAAGACTACAGAGGTATAGGATGAATCTCCTGTCCTATTAGCTTTGCGCAGACGAACATCTACGGTCAGAGATCTACAAAATGATTTACGAACTGTAAACGGGGCGGTAATTTCTCATCAGACTGTAAGAATACACTGAGAAATGCAAAGTTGATATCTAGTATCACTTTTAAAGCCCCTCGTTTGACACGTCACCACAAAGAAACACAGCTGCGATGGACACGTAAGAAGAATGTAGGATGGAAGACTACCAAAGGCAGTCTGTGCAAGGAAAATAGAAAGAAGAAACAGAAAAGCAAAACCAAGAACAACCTGGAAGAACAACAATGAGGAAATATGGTGTAACAGATAAAGACACAGAGGACAGAGAACGATGGAGAACTTTAATTAAGGAAATTTATGAATGATTGTTGCAAACGGATAGTCTAAGTCCATAGTGATTTATATTTAGTTATTTATTTTTAATTAATCTTAATTACCAAGATGGTTGGAGAAAACCCTCAATGATGAGGAAAATTCTCAAAATGATTGAATTAATTTATTATTATTATTATTATTATTATTATTATTATTGTCCACCGCTGTGGTCTTGAGGTAGCGTGCTCCCTTGTCACGCAGCGGGCCCGGGTTCGATCCCCGGTCGGGGTAGTTTTTCTGGGTGAGGTTTTTATCGGGGTTTTTTCCTCACCTGTAAGACTAATGTGAGGAAAACTTCAAGGGCCAAACGGTCCCCGAAATCATATGGTCATCATCCTCATCATCATCATAATTCACCGGTGTGGAAAGCAACGGGAAGCAACCACAACCTATAATTCCCTAGTAAAGCTGCAAGCATAGCATGAAAATGAGATCAAGTACTTCAAAACGTGAAACATTTTGAATATCTTGGTACGACGTTGAAAATGAACGGAAAGTGGAAAAAACATATTGATATAGCATTATTTAAAGGGAGGGGACAACTTAACAGTGTACTCGGTATTCTGGGTCGAGTGCCTGATATTCAAGTCAGCACATTAGAAAAAATGTATGGAGCTATGGTCAGGCCAATAATGCACTATGGTAGTGAGATTTGGGGTTTCCAAAGAACGGAAATACTAAATAAGGTATATACGCATTTTCTAAAGTATATTACAGGACCTAGTAATTCCGTTTCTAACTGTGGAATTTTATATGAATTCGGGTCATTCCAGGACGACATTAACTGTAAAATTCGTGTACTCAAATACTGGTTGCGAGTAATCCAAGGTGAACAAACAATGCGTAGAGCAATTTGTTACGACCACCAAATTAAAAACATAGATGTTAAATTTTGGGCACACGAGGTTAGGAGAGAACTCCAAAAGATTGGGATGGTCTGCATATGGGAAAAAGGGACTGAAAATCGCAAGAACGTGTGGAGAAAAATAAGGAGGAGGTACTTAGATATATACCAACAAGATACTTTCGCCGAATGTACAGGAAAACGCTCACTGTGTTTACAAAGAGACCTAAAACACGTCTGGGGAAAAGAATCGTATATACTCAACCTAGGATTTAAGGAGAGATCAGGGCTTGCTTGGTTTAGGCTAGGGGCATGGAAATTTCTAAAAATTAGCGACGATCACGATATGCGAATATGTCCAATGTGCGGGAACTTTGAAGATGAGATACATATATTAGGAAAATGAAATGATTTAGAATATTGGAGACGTCAGTTATTACCGGAAAGATTTCTAAATTCAAATCGGGAAAGATTGGCATGCTACGAATTATTGGTAAATCCAGAAAATTGGATAAACCTCGGTAAATTTCTGGACAAAACGCGAAAAATAAGGACAACACTGATTCATGAATAAATATATGTTATCAAAATGCAATATCTTTAATTATTAACAATTATATATAAATTAATTAGTGTATAATGCTGTTGTGTTATTATTTAATTGTAATATTAATGTGTTTTCTTTATGTAATTGTAATGTTAATGTTTTTTTAATGTATAATGCTATTGTGTTATTACTTAATTGTAATATTATTGTGTTTTCTTTATGTAATTGTAATGTTAATGTTTTTGGTGTATAATGCTATTGTGTTATTATTTAATTGTAATATTATTATTGTGTTTTCTTCATGTAATTGTAATGTTATTGCTGTTTGTTGTTTATTTTTCTTTACACTAGTACCAATTATTACTTTATTGTAACGGACTGTCAACAGCACGTACGGCTTACTGCCCGTGCGACCCATATTTGTAAATAATATTGTAAATATCTTACTTTTTGTCTAATAAAGTCTTACTACTAATACTATGAAAATTATATGATTGCATTGAAGGACCTGCCCTCGGGCAGAATAACTATGGATGGATGGTATTATTATTATTATTATTATTATTATTAGTAGTAGTAGTAGTAGTAGTAGTAGTAGTAGTAGTAGTAGTAGTAGTAGTAGTAGTAGTATTATTAATACTATTAATACTATTAATACTATTAATACTATTAATATTATTAATAATAATATTATTAATAATAATATTATTAATAATAATATTATTAATAATAATATTATTAATAATAATATTATTAATAATAATATTATTATTATATTATTATTATTATTATTATTATTATTATTATTATTATTATTATTATTATTATTAATAATAATACTATTACTACTTGGAGTTGGTTCGGTTATAGTTTGGGCAGCGATTTGTATTGAATCTCGTACAAATCTTTTCGTAGTCCCACAGCGCATGAATGCTGATGTTAAGATTGGCATTATCCTTCAACATGGGATAAACTTTGCTTATGGTTTGGACCGTAATATTCTTCTAATGCATGATAATTCTAGTTGTCATAGAGCAAAGGCTACCAGAGATGTCCTGCTAGAATGCAATTCCGATGATGGACTGACCTACATACAGTTCGGACTTCAATCCGATCGAAAATATGTGGGATAAACTGGAAATAACTTGTTCGTCAGCGTCCTGCTGTGCCACAGAACTTGTAAAAACTTTGAAATGCACTCACCGAGGAATGGGACAGAATCTCATAATTTTCTGTAAGAAGTGCGAAACATACCTGACAGGTGTAATGTAGCCATTGGAGCTCACGGGGGACGCACTAAGTACTGAGTGTTGAAATAACTACGGAAACATTGATTGCTAAAATAAAAACAATCTCAAATCTCCACTTTGTTTTCTCTCACAAATGATAATTTGTTTGTATTTCTAATACTGTGCAATAAAATACTAACTGAATAATTTTACATAAATTTTCAAATTAGAAAAGAACAAAACAATTAAATTGTTTCAATATTTATTTTGTACCAATAATGAGGTGGGAGAATAATATTATCCATGATTTGAGAAGAGCAGATTGCACAGGGGATGATTGGAAAACTTTAGCTCAGGATAGGGATGTATGGAGAGCTTATATCTGCGCGGCCATGAACCTACGAGTTCGGTGGAGCCAAGGTTAGTTAGTTCAATATTTATTTTATGGCTTAGGTTTAAATATATGTTCCTAGGATTTTTTTGAGTATTACAAGTCCGATGTCACCCTGAATTAAGAGTAACCGCTACCTGTCGAGAAAGGACATGTAAAACTTGCAACCACATACATAAAATTGTTGACCATATAAGAACAATGAGGGCCGTCCCGATTGAGGAATGAACTCAACCCGGGGTCATCTTAAGATATGGAATACCATTTAATGGAAGTGAGGTATGGACAATCAATAAGTACTACAAGAATAGACTAATAGCTCTAGAAATGGATTATTTACGCGGAAGTGCCAGAAAGTCAAAATCAGAACATGTCACATATAAGAAAATTAGAAACATAATGGAAGCAGAAGAAAGTATAATTGAAAGAATTGAGGAGAAAAAATTAAAGTGGTTAGGGCATGTTTTAAGAATGGAAGATGAGCGATGGCCGAAGCAACTCTATCAATGGAAACCGACCAGAAAGAAGAAAAGAGGGAGACCACAGACATGAAGATAGTAACGCAAGCATGAGGGCTAAGCATTGAAGATGCTCAAGATCGTAGGTTTTTGTGGTTTGGCACGGGAAGACTGCATCAGCCATAAAAACCCGAAGATAGAAATACCATTCACTCACATATTCAAATTAACCAATGCGAATATGATAGGATGTTTCAAATGGAGTTAGTGGACTATTTAGGCCCTAACTGGTTCTAACAATTAACTTAGAAATGAAAAATATCCAAGACAAGGCATGGCTCAGCAAACTTACTACATCAGGGTTTAGAACCTGCGTCCGCTGTCTACGATTTTATTTCATCTTCATTTCTTCATGCATTCGTTTCATATTTACCTTCACCTCATGTGATTTACAAGAAATAGTCTGGTTTGGCAAACTACAGGTGCTAAACAAATGTTGCTACGGTGATACAGGGAGGGTATATTCGTGTACTTTCCCGCTAATCTGAGCCTAAGTGCAAAATATGTCAAAAGGGAAGGCTATTGCCTTTTTTGAAGGCTTGGGTCGTGACCAGAAAATGATAATATGAATCGTGTGAGAATGATTGATCTGTCGAGGCCAGGAACACCATAACATACTACATAACACCATAGATAAATTAAATGTCCATTCATTTACAACAAACAACGATTCGTCCGCTAAATCAATGTTACCATATTAACAACATAAAGGGGCTGCCGGACGTTGGCATCTTTTAAACGAAATATAAATATCTATTTGCTCTAACCTCGATTTCATCATTGCCCAGTGTACGTTACATATATGAATTGGTGTTTCTGGTATAATTTATCAAATTTACACTACTACTATTATTATCATTATTGTTATTGTTATAATTATTATTATATTATCATAATTATTATTACTGTTATTATCATCTTATAAAATGTTATTTGTACATGAAATTTCCATTGCAACATTTAATATATTTTAATTATTTATAATTAGTATAGTGTATACATAATCTGTATTATCAAATATGTATTTGTAATTTGTGCTGGTTGAGTGGAAGAGAAGGCCTTAAAGCTTTGACTCTGCCAGAATAAATAAAACAATATTATTAATATCATTATTATTATTATTATTATTATTATTATTATTATTATTATTAATTATGACTTATCACCGGTAAATTTGTGCATTATTTGAACGATTTAAAATAGGTAGGTATAACTGTATTTTGAAGACCTCCAGCCAGAAGTTATCACATGTGTTATTTGAATGTGCTGCATTCGAATCCCAAAGACATTAATTTATTAATAAATTTGGTTATTGACAAAATACATTTCAACTGCGTTTGACAAATACTTCATACAAGAAATGCTGCTATATGAAGCTGTGCGCCTTTCTCTACAACATTTGTAAGATACGTCGAGTTAATTTCCCGATTGTTAGTTAAATAATTTAGTTATTTATATTACAATATTATTGATATTGTAACCCTAAAAATTAATCATACTCTCAATGAATATAAATAATTATATTGAAACTAAGTCCCTGCAATACCTAAAGATGAAAAATAGTACGCATTATTTGGAGATACAATAATAATAATAATAATAATAATAATAATAATAATAATAATAATAATAATAATAACAATAGAAAACGAAGGTTAAAATTTTATGGCCATATTAAACGAATGAACTCAAATAGGCTTACAAAAAATATAATGGAATTCTACGAAAACAGAAGTAAAGCTCTAGTGGGTACTATGAAGTGGATTGATGAAGTCAAAAGGACTTAAAATTGGCAGGAATTACTAAAGAAGATATCCCAAACAGAGACATATTTAGAATTAAGGTGAATAAGTGGCAAGTTGACCAAGAGGACAAACCGAATAAAAAAACTGGAACAACTTGGACAGATGATAGAAAACAAGCTCATAGCAAAAGAATGAAAGAAATTTGGGCTCAAAGGAAACGCCTCTAAGTACTTTGCATAGCGCCACATGGGCTCATCCTGAATAAAAAAAAATAATACAATGAACGTACACAAGTTGAATTTTTATACGAAAGACCACAATGAGGTATAATTAAAAATTAAAATTCTTTTGTACCTCACCTCATATCCAGTCTTTTAATTAATTAGAATATTGAATATAATGTGACATATATAGAATTTTAATTTAAATTGTAACCTGCACAAGGTCTCTGTGTTACGGATATTCATAACCCGATCACATCATTGTTCTAGACTAATCTAATGAAATCAAATCCAAGGCTATCCTGTGAGTCGTTGCCTATTTCTATTGAGTATTGATTGATGAAATAAGGGCGATTTTATGCAAAGAGTGTTATAATGATTACATTACATCTTATATACGTGTTTCCAATATAAAATCTGTCACATCGTTGGCCTTCAGTAGCTAACTGCGTTCATACCTGGACTAAATTTAATATAAGTCCGGAGAGTAATTTTAAACTTAGGGAGAGGACGTAGAAGCACCATAAAATATTTTTATTCGCTCGACTGTTTACGGAAATTGGTCCCCACGGACACGGGCAAACTTGCCCACATGTGGTTTCTGACTTGCTCCAGTGATTATTGGGAAATTGCAAGTTACTTATTTACCGAAGTCATTCGTGGCCTACCTACTGGTCTCATTAGCTCTGGTCTTCGTATAAGAAGCATCCCTTGCCCTCCCGGTTCGTCTCACATATCCTCAACATCGCAATATAAGAGACTTAATTTGTCTTATTTAATTTTGATTTTCAATTAAGTTAATGCTCAGTTTTATGTATTTTACTCCATTCACCTCTCAGATCGTCTCGGATCCGTTCGAAAAAAAATGCTAAACATTTTATTTTCATATAGCCTACTACTTTACTTTTGTCGTCATTTAACGTAAATATCAATATTTCGCATTCATTTATGTTGTAACTGAAATATTTATATATTTTTAGTTTAACGAATGTGAGAGAAGTTGCGATGACCAATAGACGCAGTAACTCATTAAAATGCGTTTTGGAGTTCACCTTTATTTAATTTCATTTTGTTCGTCATTCCTGTTTGTAATTATTGTTCCTAGGAATTTTAATTCCGTAAATAATTCGAAATTCAGTTCGTTGTTAAATGTCAATTACAGTGACGAGGCGTGAGTTTGGGGAGAAGGAAGTTCCACAACGGGGGGGGGGGGGAATAATAACTTTACCAAAAAAATACACGATTACATTTAAAAAATATGTTATGCATAATTCAATTATAGTTTAGCCGAATTGTTTCAACTGCTTAAGACTTGTTATGTGTAGAAATGAGAATGTGTGTCCTTTGTTTTTGGCTTTATGAAAAATATTTAAATCCTCAAAAACTGTGTTCTTCCAAACGTTCTTTTCAAGCGAGAACAAAAGTCAAGGCCAGCAAACAATTTTTTTGAGATTATTGCAACCATATAATCAGGGGATATGGTTGACACAAATTTGTATTAAAATGTCCTGTGCAAATTTTACAGCCTTTATATTGAGTATTTAAGGGCACCGAATGGTGAAAATGTTTACAAAATGGCAAAAAAATACATTTTTATTTGTTTTTAACAACTACGATTCTTCAGGGTCATTTTTTATGTAATTTGTTTTATAGTAGGAGCAAAATTGAGTCTATGACATAAGAATTTAAATATCCCAGCTTGTGTGGTCAGCATTACCACTTTAACGTTAATATATTATTTTTGGTTTTAATTTTTTTGACATATTTCAAAACATAAAATGCTACTCACGATGCAATGTTTATGCTATCAAAATTAAATGTTGTGGTTAGACTCCCCAATATATGCTAATTAACCTCTCCTACCTAACTCTCAACCTCACCTGCACGTGGTACACCCTGCTTTTAAATTACGAGGTTATGGTGACCGAGTCACGGCGCTATAACCGTTCCATCATATATGGAGGAAATTCCATATTTTGAACGCCTGACTAGAGGCTATAAGGTAGCAGCCCTACTACTAGTCTTGCTCTGTGGAGGCTGGTAACCAAGCCAGGGGACTTCCTACTACTCGAAGAAACTTAAGCAAAGACTGGAACAAGACCATCTTCGCTAGGTTTACCGTACAGGCCACATGGCCTAAAACGAATTTGTTCATGATGATGATGATGATAATTGTTATGCAGTCCCTGGTCTAAGACACATGTGTTCTTTTAAATTTAGATGCAAATGCGTGAGAGTGGATACTTTTGTTTTCAAAAAAATAAGCAGTATCCTCCTTTCATGAATTTGTTTGCATAACAAATGTGTTTTGTGGAATCATAAAGACTTTGAATCTCAAATTTCATGTGAGAATATTTAACAATGCATCGTAAGGCGCATTTTATAAAATATTAAGAAGATAGGTTTAAAATAAAAGCATAATTCTGAAACTATTCTACTTGTAAAGACCAAACTTCACAGAAACACATAATGTATGTGATGAAATTTTCATAACAATCACATGAAAAAAATTAAATTCACCGTTCGGTCCCCTTAATTCAGTGAAAGGCTGTGTAAATCTACTATTTTCTATTAATTTTATTTTGTCTTGAACTGAAGGTGAAGTAAACGGTTGTTGTAAACGTTTTTTAATAGCACACTCACATATTACAGCTTCATGATGCTGTAGCAACTCCGTTTGAACGTTCGAGACAGAGCTACTAGCATGGCAGGATTCCTAGAAGCTCTTCGCTAGCTGGCTTCTGTTCCATTCACTCATAACAAAACGCAGAATAAAATAAATTACAAGAAACACTTGAACATTCCCCATTTACTTTCACTCTATTTGTCTAATGGAAGATCACAATAAAATATAACATACAAACTATATACTATTTATTATATAAAATTTCAAACTATCATAAACCGTCAATGGACTGCGTGTGTAAGATCTGTGATAGACCGTGTGCAAGATACCATTTCAATATCTGTTTAAAGAGAACAAATCGTAGCTCGCATACAGCAGAGACCAAATCTAATGCACATTTGTGCGCTCTTCTTCCTATTATTATGTTAAGTAACATTAATAAAATTTTGCTATTTCAATCATAACTCAGAACATGAAATTTACTTGGAAAATCTCCGATAGGTGACATTAGCCTCAGGAGGCCTTTGGGATAGTAGGAGGTTAATGCTTACACTTTCTCTAGACAATCGGCACTTCATGTCAGCTGGGTTGTCGGCCCTGCGTGACGGCCGCCTTGACCCCCTGAACAAGTGTCTGATACTAATTTCCGTTAGAGGTTGAGTCTACCCCAGGGCCATAGTGCCGTCAGAAGGTTTGGGTCAGTTTAAAAATCCTGACCTCACCGGGACTCTGAATTCTCGACCTTCCAGCTAGTAGCGCTGTGCCTTAACCACTACGCTACGGCGGAGCGTACAGAATTAACTTATAAATTACTTACTTATCAATTTATTTAATAATAATCCAACTTTTAAGTCTAAGAATTTTATAATTTTAAATAATAAAACAGTTTATTTTTGTAAAAATTATAGAGAAGCGCCGCATCCAGCGCTTCCATTGACTCCTCGCCACTAGTCTATTTCCACTTAATATGGTAATTTTGTGTATCAAGCTTCATAAATATTGAGTTCTATTCCCAGTTCCACAGTGTTGTTTAGTAATATGAGTTTGTTCTCGTTTAGCGCTTCCAACAAAATAGTACCGTACCACATCAACCAATTCCAACATATGATTAATACCATCGAATTGTACGCCACATTTATCATATAAAGGTATGACTGCAAGCACTAGTAGAAAACAGAATAGCAAAAGAGGTACTGGATGTCCTGGTGCTTCCATTCTGAATTTCAAAAGTAGGGTACCTGAAAATTTTTAGCTACCCGCCCTCTACTTATTGACCGTTTAGACGTATATGAATATTTATATCTGTTCAGAAATTACAAATTCTAGGGTGATGATACATAACATATCCCTATTAATCAAACAAAATACTTTTTCAAGTCTACAACTAGTTAATACACAGTGCCAGTAAATTCGTATGTATTTTCTAGAATATGTATTATATTAAACAAACTTATCTACTGTAGAACTATTTCCTCTAAATCCTTATTGATACTCCCCTATTATGCCTTCAAGAATAATACCCATTCGGGTGAACCTTTCATCTTTATTATTATGCCTTCAAGATATGCAGAATGTTAGGATAATAATGTTTTTGTTGAATTTCGTATGATGTCGGAAGAAATTAAACAGCTTTACAGTTTTTTGTATTCACTTTTATCTCCATCCTTATAGGTTGATAAGATAATCGATTCTTATATATATATATATATATATATATATATATTCAAAATCACACTAAGCAACCGTGAATTTTGTCAATCAATGTTTCAACCCTTGTAGCTTAGTGGTTAAGGCACTGAGCTACAAGCCGGAGGGTCGAGGGTTCAAGTCCCGTTGGGGTCAGGATTTTTAAACTGACCCAAACCCTCTGGCGGCACTATGGCCCCGGGGTCGACTTAGTCTCTAACGGAAACGAGTACCAGACGCTTGTTCTGGGGTAAAGGCGGCCGTCACGCAGGGCTGACAACCCGACTGACATAAAGTGCCGATTGTCTAGAAAAAGTGGGAGCCTTAACCTCCTACTACCCCAAGGGCCTCCGGGCCTGTTGTAGGATCACTTTACTTTTTACATTGATTTCTGCAATGCTCCCATCTGAACTTTATATAATAACAAATTCAATATATATGTGTACTCATTTCATCATTTCCACTAATGAACTAACCCAGCTATAGGCCGGTAATCCAAATATTGGGAAAAATTCTTCTTACTCGAAAATCTACAGAGAACCGTCATATCAATCCCTCAATATTTGTCTTGCTGCAAATCATCATCTTTAATTGTCCTATTAGGCATGTAAATTTAATTGTTGATTAAAGTAATTTTCCCTACATGTAATACTGGAATCTGCAATCATATTCCCATTTTAATATGTAATTATTTTTATTTAGCTTGAAATCATACCTTTCTATCCTAAAAACCTGTTACAATTCTCTAATGTATCTATTTTCCAGTTGATTTCAAGACCATCCTCTCTCTAAATGTATTCCCTCTTCTTACTTTTTGAAACCTTAGTGGTACCGCCGGAGATTAGCTGAATTCTTTCAATTTACTACTTTTAAATTATGTAGCCAGCTAAATTGACCTAGCCTTCTTTTCATTACAATGCCAGCACATTCCATATCAAACCATCTCGCACTTCGTCTCCATTTAATATGCGTTTTCTGATGTTGACAATTCAATAGTAAATCTTATTCTCCTTTCCTGAATTTATATCAATTTCCCCGTAGGCTTCATATTTTCATCTGAATATTTCAGAATTTTATATTCATTTACATGCACTCATAACGCAATTCATTATTTTTCAAATTTCTTAAATCAAAATTTTAACTAGCATTGTACCTCTCATAAGTCATAACCACTCTCTGATTTTCACATATACTAGATGACAGTCGGTATAGCAATCTACTCTGTAAAACTGACCTAATGTAATTTATTAATTAAATAAAAATAAAACGTAGTTTTATTTGATTTTCATATTTATTATATAATTCAGTGTACCGAAACAGCTGTCACTGAATTATATAATAAATATGAAAATCAAATAAAACTACGTTTTATTTTTATTTAATTAATAAATATGGATTTTCATCAAGTAAACACCAACTCAATTGATTAATGTAATTTATACTAATGAGCCAGCGTTTCTATATAATACATTATCTATATGTTTTCGCGCTTCAGCATATGATGGTGTCAAACTCTATTGAAGATATTCTGAATGCAGTTCTCTTACAATGAGATTCTTTCACCCGTTACAGGTGATTTATCTAATTTTATTGACATTAATATCTTCACCAAGATTATATTAGCCAATCGCTTCTCTCATTACGTCTATCCATAAGAATTTTAAATTCAAATCTCCTATATTTTATAATGTGTTCTCCGTAATTTCTAAATATTTTTCCCTTAGCCTGAAAATATAATTTTTATTAAATCTGACTTCTTGGACCTGCGTCTGGTTTCTTGATACACAATGAAAAGTGAATCCAAAAATAGCATGACGCGATTCAACAAATGGAGACGCTGCCCGTTTTATTCGCAGTAAAAAATGAAACGCATATCAAAAGTCAAATCGAGTTGAACGCTGGTAAATGTCAAATGTAACATCCAGGTAGTGACGCAGTTTCACTCATACGGAATTTAGCAGGCTTCTAAAATATTGTGTGGAGACAGGTTTAGTTTTTATTCATATGACACTGTCTGTCGTGTAAATTATTTTTCAGGATAGATAGTTATCCTCTCACAAATTTGGATTTAATATGTTGATGTGAAACCTGGACATTAACAAAGGCAGATAGTAAACAAATAGAGGCTGCTGAAATGAAGATGTTGAGAGCAACAGCAGGATACAAAAGGACCGATAAAAAGAAAAACCAAGATAAAAGAACAGAACTTAATATATTTAATCTCTGTGAAAGAATAAAATATTGTCAAAATGCTTATCTGCAGCACGTATTACGAATGAATAATTATAAACCAAACGGGAGAAGAATGTTGGGAAGACCATTGAAGAGATTGAAGGACCAATTCGACATATAATGAGATCGGAACAGGCCATTGGGCTTAATCCTTGTTGTTGTTGTTCATGATGATGATGATGATGATATGTTGTTATTTTCATTTAGGCTACATGTTTCTAATTTTACTATTCGATTTGAAATAAATCGAAAAAATTACATCACATTCATCACAGCTTGAATCTCAAACGTTCCTGCATTTACATCCTGAAGTATCGCATAATCATTGTCAGACGATTCAAAGTACAAATTATTGTCAAACACTATAAAAATCACTTACTTTTGTTTCATCACTACTAACACCGTATCCTATTTTCTAGATCGAAATCTGTAAGCGATGAACCTCGCTTACGAGTCATTTTTGCAGGCATTAATACAACGTACATTAAAAAAATAATAAATAATCTGAATTTTAACTCGGTCAGAGTTGCCAGAGAGAGATACTGTAGGTAGAGCATGGAATCGCGCATTTTGTACCAGAAATATCTTCGAAAAATCTATAATGGATGTAAGAAAGGACATGTTAGAATGTATAAGAACTAACATAATGTATACTGACGTTAGAAAAACATTGCTTTCTATCAGTTTTCGGTAAGAGAACCTATACTCTTAAAATATACGTCGACAGATATATTCATTGTCATTAAAGTGTAAATATATGTCTTTTCGCGGGAATTATCAATGATTGTATCATGTTTTGTTTCTATAATTTCAACACTAGTAGTTTAGTAGTGTGATCATCATAATTGTCTGCCATAGTGATGAAATGTTTATTGTGGAATATACTAGATGCGCTTTGTTTTAAAATTGTAGTAACTTAGTTCAGTAGTAGAGGTATGAAAAACAGGAGCGAATGCAGCAGCTGCAGTAATGGTGGTAGAAGTAGTAATAGCAGTAGATACAATAGTAGTACAACGCTCCGGATATTGAAGTTAAATAGGTGTTTTTATCCTTTTCCGCTTTTGGCGTAGATTAGCTTCCTTCAAATGTAGTGTTTTCCGGACAATGTTACAGAGATTCTGATTTTAAATCTTACTTTTTTACTCACTTCTTTATCCACCTAGGAGAACACACTGCCCGAGCATATATTGCGCTATCTCTGTATTATGAAGATGAGTCTATTGCGCGGTGTTATGTAAGCTTTAGGTAGACTTCTAGGTCCATTCTCATGACCCATCCCGTAATTTTGAGTTTGGTCTGTGGCCGCAACTCTCCCGTTGTGCTCTTCTGAACTTCTTTACATTGCTCAGGTTCGGAATCATGAAGGGAGAGCCTGGTGAGTAAGTATGTAGATCCCCGCAACCACACATTTTGAACACCAGTGGATTGCCAACCTAACATATTTTTATGTAATATGAAGCGTTGTGAAATGTAATATAAAATGAATGAATTAGAAATAAAACGACATAACGGAGAGGGAAGAGGGAATGGAAAATATTGGTGCAACGACATTCAGGAAACCCGAGAAAAACCAGAAAAATCCCATATGGCCTAGAACCAATACCCATCCGGAAAAGGCCAAAATTAGAATGTGGAATCAGAGCTGACCGCTCCATCCAAGCGTCTACCCATGCGGCTTAAATCGTATTGAATTTAATTTTGCTAATACATTTTCCAAAGCTCTTTTCAGTTCATAGTTGTCTCTATCAAAATTGCATGTATTTGAAAACTTGAACATATATAGAGAGCAGAAAGTTTGTTTCCCTACAATTTCACTAAATTCAGAGTCTGAAAAATTTTGGTGAATGTAAACATCACGTGGGTATCATCAGTTGTCAGCTCATAATTGAAGGGATGGAAACAGGTTAGTCACTTTTTTGTCATTAGATACTCCGTGAAAACAATTGTCATTATGAACTGTGAAACAATAAAATATACAATATAGTCCATTTATTTATTTACTACCAAAGTAAAGCACAGACCTGTATGTAAGTATGTGGACGTCGTAAAACAAAAACTTCGCTTTATAGTTTTCAAGGAAATGTGATTTACCTGATTTTTATCCCTGCACGTTTCAAATGTTAAAAACATATATAGTATAATGTACAAGCGGTATGAAGTATTTCGTACCCACTTCTGTACAGTGTGTTTATAAAGCTATGATTCAAAATGTTCATAATGAACGTTAAGAGGAAAAATGTAAAAAGTCCCTTTTAAAACTGCCTTATTTACACGCATGCAGTAACTATTCTTGTTTAAATCAGAATTAAGAGTAATATTCACCGAGCCCAAACTGTCATAATAAAGGCTTATCGTAACCGGTTCCTGGCCTATGTTCACTTGAAGTTTTTCGTTTCTCGTTTTTATTTGACATCTCTAATTCTATACCATCATGTTTGAATTACCGTATGCATTATTATATTTAGCAATATTGATAATCTCTAAAGACGATAAAACACACACATTTTAATTAACGCCACACCCACTATTTCGGTGTTACATAGTTCCAATGAAACTCGTCTGTTTTACTTTCTGACGATGTCCCTTAACATACAATTGTAATAGATAAGAAAAGCAGTCCCTCGGTGCTTTTGTGGATAATGATTCTCTCATTATAGACCTGTATTCTGTCGCTGCCGCATCTGCTAGCTGATCATTTTATGAATTTTTTCGTCGTTTATGCGACGAAGCTCACTGAGGATTAACTGACGAAATTCAAGACTAGAAAGTATATCTGTTTACATGGCGAATGTGTGCTGTCAACTAACAATTTTATCGTCAATTAAATCCTAGTGGCTATTTGTCTTCAATAAGAAACGGACCTTGACCCTTCGACAATAGGCTGTATTCCAGCATTCGCTTCATAGTCAGAAGAAACAAACTCTGCGATCAGAATAACTGCACATTATTATATGTGTATATAATGTATGTTTTTGTTATGGTGTCAACATGAGCAGCGGGTAAGTGAAAATTTATTTTTTAAACAATTTTCTGTAACTGAAGTATTAAATTTGTTCCTAAAAAACTGTTTATTCCAGAAATTGTAGTTGCAGAATATCCCCAGTGTCGAAATCATCCTCTACGCCACTGATATTTTTGCGGAGATATTTACTTAATATCATATTTCAAACAATACATTAAAATTCCAATTCATCTATTCTATTCGAAATGTGTTATGGACTTATGTGAATGTAAAACTTAGAGAAAATCCCGTTACAGCTATTACTTCCGTTCATTACGGTTTTATTTTAAATATGAGAAGAATTATGGATTAGGTTTTGTTCATATTGGAAACAATGGTTTCGAATTGGAAATATATTTCCACGCAATAATCGTATGGACTTTAATCTTTCCATATTGTTTAAATTATTGGTTGAGGCCAGAAATGGGAGGGAACGAGGCAACGTTGGCTGGGAACCAATAAATAAATTTTATCCCTCCTTGAAGCTTCTCTGCACACACACAGCGTAGACCGGTATTTCCCAGCAGACTGAATACCGAAAATTCCATCATTCTTATTCCTTACCAAAAATAGGTGCTGCGAGCATCGACTTAAACAACGCATGCCTTTATTCGCATTCCTCCACGCTTTCCACTCGCCTGAAAATGCTACCTCACATCACTGTATTGTTTCCTAATAAGTAAGAATTTAAAGCATTATTGCTTACAAACTGAAACGGTTGTGGTGAATTAGGCCTACGTTAATAAAAAAATAAACTACTAATAATTGGAAGGAATTCATAATTTCAAGATTTTTCTATAAGACTTCCAATTCATAATCATCACTATCTTCTTCGTCTACACTTCATCTTCTCTCTATGAACTGAATATTTTGTGACTCAACGGATTTATAAGTTTTCTTACCACATATGTTTACATCTTCAGATATTTATTTTTTGTTTCTTTTGGTATGTAGTTATATGATTTTTAATAGCGTTCTTTATACAAATGGCTATTGAATCTACATTTTATGTTTGATTTTTATTTAAATCTTGATATCGAAAAAATTTCTTATTAAAGATAATGTAGTGGCCACATTTCTGTGAATTATATTTTAACAATCCAGCAAAGAATGTATGTATTATTTTACGAAACTTAAATTGTGTGATAAACAAGAGAATAAAATATAATAGGCCTACTGAAAATATCAATAATAATAAAAAACGTATCGAACATACAGTAGGTTATTGACCTGTTGGTGCTTTTGTATAGATAATAGATTTAATTGTTAATGATATTATAAACCGGTGATTATAGTCAAATGAGTCGTGGTAATGCAATTCGAACCTATTTGCCTCGACGACCGGTAAAATCAAGAAATAAATATCTGCCAGGTTTATTGTCACTAAAATTCTATTACGTTCCAGGTAGGAGTCAAGTGGCTCCATAGTTTGTCATTATTAACTGTCACATTGTCAAACGTTAGATAACGTACAAAAATGAAATTATCTGATATTTTGAAAACTAAAAACTCTAGTTTTATTTCATCATACTTCTGCTTTCATTTACAGCGTTACTGATACGTATCAAGCAAAAAAAAAGGTAACGTGATCTCACTATAAGTCTTAGCAATTAAATGGGGCAGTAGGAGGTTAAGTCTCTCACCTTTCTAGACAAAAGGCACGAAATATCAGTCCTGCGTGACTGTCGCTTTTACACCCGGAAAAAGTGTTTGATATTAATTTTTGTTGGAGTCTGTGTTAAGGAGGGACTTACACCTTTGAGGGTTAAAAAAAAAGTAATTTTTCAATTTAATGTTTTTCGTATAGTATGAAACTTCGTCTTTAAATTAGTGAAATAATTTCATTGATATCTCTATTATTTTTCGCGTTATGTTTAAATATGTGCAATGCTGTCACTGGAGCGAGCCTTTTAATTTAAGAAGGTACCTACAGTCTTCGGTGTGTTTGTCGCTTGTTTTTCGTGACTTAATTTTTTCAATATGTTTTCCCTGATAGTTCCCAACGTTTTCAAGGTATTGAGATGAAATTGTACATGAGTACATAGGTTACAGAAGTGAACAAAATATACTATAATTAGTAGTGTACCTATCATATTTTATTTAGAAAATTGTTTAATGCAAATTGTAACAATAATGAGTATGCATCAATTTAAAATGGAACAAAAAATTACATTCTACATAATTAACCAATTGTAGTATATAGTGTAGATACAATATTAATGAATAAAATAAAACAAGACTTGGTAAAATATATTGACAATTAGGAAACGTATCAGAGAAACGGCAAGACAAAGCAAAATTTGCAGCTGACATTTTGAATATTTAATTACCCATAACGACTGAAGTTAGATTGTACTTAAGTACACAAACATGCTCACATTGTAATATAGATATCACATACCAAATTCCATTTCTGTAGCCACCATTGTTGCAGTGAAAACGAATATTGAAAAATGTCATATTTTTAATGGCTAAAGGCGTAGGGTCCCCCCTTAACGTATGGTCAAGGTGTTGACATAAGGTTTAGGCTAATTTAAAATTCATGATCCCCCTGAAATCGACGCCCTCACCTTCCGAAATGTAGAGTACTGCCTTAACATATTACGTTATGGCGTCACCCTTTGATATTAAATATTAATTAAAAATAATATTTGGATAGCAATGAAAAAACAAGTGTTTAAATAGTATTTTATATTGACAATAATTATTCCTAACTTACCTTAAATTAATTACGCCCTTTGCTGTTACATTACCATAACCAACGCCACTTGCCACACACGTTTCTTATTGCATACATCATGGTGGTCTTCCCTGCGTGAGTAATCACTGCAATTACCGGTCCACCTCCTAGAAACCACGAAAATTTAAGAGAAGGCAGACCATTCACTCATGCATTAAACTAAACAAGATAAATGTGATATGGATTCATAGTTAAATATAGGAAATAACATTATAAGTTCTTAACTCGTAAATTAATGGGTCATTTTTTAATATCTTACCTCATATTTTATGTTTCTTTAAACAAGGGAACTAGTTTTCGAGAGAAGGATCTCTCTCAGTTTCAACCGAGAGATCCTTCTCTCGAAAACTAGTTCCTGTGTTTGAAGAAACATAAAATATGAGGTAAGATGTTAAAAAATGACTCATTAATTTACGTGATACGGATTGTTGTGTGTTATTCGAGAACTATTTGGGTCTCAATTTTATTTTCTTTCGGTTAAAGACAGATCTCATGGGTTAGGAAATGTTTCCAGGAAAAGCCATGAAAATTGTCCAAATCAGGGATTGAACCAGTGGCCAGCTGTGTACGTGGCAACGATGTAACCCCAGTCCATAGCGCGGGATATATAGCATTAATACTACTAATAATAGTAGTAATTGATGGAGAGGATACAATGTTTGCTTTGTATGATTTGGAAACGTGAACCTCTTCAAATCAATACACAATATGGATTATCATACAAGCCTATAAGATAGCAGATAAAACTGATATCAACGACTACAGGGGAATCTCATTACTTCCAACTTCGTACAAAATTCTAACAAATACAGTATGTCAATTTGTTATTCATACACTTAGATTTTATAATTGAAATAGCACAATTTTAATTCTCAGAATATTACAATTATATTTTGCCATTAATTAAACATTTTCAGGTACATTTCTTTACATTATATATGCAAATCAACAAATTCTATAAACATTTAACGTATAATATATTAAAAAACTTTAAAAGTTGGAAATTTTATAGTCACTTTTCTATTCATACAGTCAGAATGGGGGAAAAAATAAAAAAAAAAAAAAATTAAGTGTCCTTAATACTTTGTAGGGTAACCTTTAGCTTTAATAACAGCTTGACATCTACGCTGCATGTATCTAGCAAGCCTATCTCATACCTGAGGACTGATTTTGCACCATTCTTCAGTAACCACCTTCTTCAATTCTTGTTTGGAAGAAAGATTTCTGCTGTGGACCCCAGCTTTCAAAAACGCCCATAAATGTTCTATAGGGTTTAAGTCAGCAGATTGAGGAGAGGTTTTCAATTGCTTTGGCACGTTCCATATCAATCAAGTCTTATTTAAGTCCGCCGTATGTTTGGGGTCGTTATCTTGTTGGAACATGTACGTAGGGAGCATATCCAATTTTGCTGCAATTTGTTTAACATTCTTACGAAAAATGTCGTTATACACAAATTTGTCCATAACATTGTCAATGAACTGTATATTGCCAACCCCTTTTGCCGACATACACCCCCAACAACATTATAGACTCACCGCCATGTTTTACTGTAGGTGTTGTATTGGTCACATCATTATCCACATTGGCTTTTCTCCAGACTCTATGAACGCCATCTGAACCGAGCAGGTTGATTTTAGTCTCATCAGACCAGAGAACATTATTCTAAAATGCCTGCCCCTTATTTACATGTTCTTTTGGAAACTGTAGCCTTAAAACACGGTTCTTCATACATACATACATACGGCCTTTTTCTAGTCATTCTTCCATGATAGCCATTTCTGCGTAACACCTTCCGAACTGTCTCAGTACATACCTTTTTACCAGTAGAAACTTCTATGGTAGACCGCAATTTTGGAGCACTAATTCTGGGGTTGAATTTCACTTGTCTCACAATGGTTCTCTCCTCCTTTTCTCTTAACTTGTTTTGTTTAGGTTTTCTCGGAACATTCTCTACTGAACCTTTATACTTGAATTTATTTAGTATATACTGTACTGTTGCATACATTTGCCTATCAGTCGCCCTACGTTTCTCAATCAATATCCCTTAAGTACAAGATTTACAATTGTATCCTTGAGATCAGAACTGAGTTCTTTACATTTACCCATTTTGGAGGCGACTGACTGCCAGTGTAAACAACCAACACAGTAGGCAGATGTAAACAAATACACAACCTAGAGTATTCATGTTGCATTAATGTTTAAGCAAGTTAGACAAGCAAATACACTGCAGGGTTTTCTTTAATGTATGAATAGCAAATTGGCTTGTATTTGGGTGTCACAAAGATTATTTATTTTGATAAAAATATGTTTATTTTATAATTAAGTTTTGAACTACATATTTAGATATAACTTAGTGTTTCCTTCAAACCACAATAAATATTTTTTCTTTACTTTTTAAATCGTTCTGAAAATTGGATTTTTATTAATAAAAATGCCTGTGTATAAATACCAAATTGACATAATGTATGTTAGTAAGCACACTTAGAGCCTACACAGATGACTCTCTAGGTCATCAATATGGATTTAGAAGAAACAGGACTACAACACACCATATGTATAGAATTAGAGAAATTTAGAAACTAAGTGAGAATATAATGGCACTGTACATCAACTATACGTAGAATTCAAAAGTATACGATTCAGATACGACGGTGAGGTTATATAGTATCCTTTTCAAGTTCGGAAATCCAGAAACGTAGTTCGACTTATATGAATGGCACAAATAACACGGTGTGTGTATGCAAACAGTTTTCGGATACTTTTGAAATTCACATTATATTAAAGCAAGGAAATTCACTATCTCCTCCACTATTTAATTTTGTGCTAGTGCATGCCATCAAATCTTTAGAGGATGATGAAGACTACAATAATGGTATTAATAAACTGTTAGTTTGTGCTGATGATGTATTATTTGGCGACAGTGAGGTGATTCTGAGGGTGATTCTGAGGGTCAACAAGCACACACGATTGAGTAACACTAAGAAATTGGGACTGTAAGTAAAAATAAATGAATCTAAATATATGTTCACATATAGAAATATGTAATATAATGGAAACGGACAGCTGGTGAAAAATGAGGGAAATTTTGTAGAAGTGGCTGAATTAAAAAATGCAGTAACAGTAATTACAAAAACGAATAAGATGCACAAAGGAATTAAACATAGGAAGAATTCTAGAAATGCATGTCATTATGCATTACAGGGACTCTTGTAGTCCCAACGTATTAAAAAAATTAAACTGAAAAAAATATAAAACTGTCATTCTCCTAGTTATATCATATGGATGCGAAACATGGACTCTTGCTTTAAGGGAGGAAAGGAATTTACAAGTACTTGCGAATGAAGTTCTTAGGAAACTTTTGTCCGGCGCCGTAGCCGAGCGGTTAAGGTAGGAAGCCTTGGCGCAGAGCTACGGGACTTGCGCTGGTTTGAGTCTCCATGGGGGAAGAAATTTCCTCATGGTATATCGGCCAGTATGGGACCGGTGCCCACCCAGCATCGTGAGGCAATTGGGTAGCTGCAATAAGCAGCGCCTCCAGGTTGAGGAACCAGCTATAACGGCTGGGGGACTCGACATGCTAACCATATGTCACCGCTACACTGGCTGTTGATCATCTACCTCTGTGATTGACACATGTGGATGTGAAGGGCCAGCAGCCGGCTGGTAAAAGGGCAACCGCTGAAAAAGTGGAAAGGCCCTCAATCGGAGGAAACGTTATGGAGCAAAGAGAGAGAAGTAGACTGGTGAATGGAGAAAAATACATAACAGTGAGCTATATGGTCTTTCGAGCATGGCATATATAACGAAAAACAGTTTAGTATCATAGACTGTGATGGGCAAGACGTGTGGCACGAATGGGAATGAAAGAGGTACATGGAAGTTTCTTGTAGGAAAACCAGAGATATCTCTTTTTATATCTGCCTTGCTCTAAATACCATTTAGCTCACTGTCATGTATTGTTCTCCATTCACTTGTCTATTCCTCTCTCTTTGTTCCAAAGATATTCCTAAGAACTATATTCTCAAATACTGGTAAATTTATTTCCTCCCTTAAAGTAAGAGTGCATGTTTCACATCCATATAATATAACTAGGAGAATAATAGTTTCATATATTTTCAGTTTAAAGTTTTTGAAAGGAGTTGGGACGACAAGAGTCCATGTAATGCATGAGAGCATGTATGGTCAGAATTCTGCCTATGTTCAATACCTTTGTGCATCTCATTGCTGTTTGTTTATTATTGTTACTATATATTTGAATTCAGCCACTTCTTCTAAACGTCCCTTATTTGTCATTAGCTGTCCATTTCCATTATATAATATATCTGTATATGTGAACATATATTTAGTTTTATTGGTTTTTACTTCACGTCCTAATATCTTAGTGTTGCTCAATAGTATGTGCGTGTTCACCCGATGTTTACATAAGGCATCTGCTCTTCTTCATATTATTTTCGGTTACTAAAGACTACATCTCATATCTATGATCGTTATGTAAGCCTGTTAAATATTATCGCCCCACTATGATGCTTAAAAAGCGGCTCGCTTTATTTCACCGCAGCTGTTATATGTTATTAAAATACAAAGATCTCGACTGCCGCGGCTACGACGATGTTGCCACATTGCTATTCTTCCCTCAGTTTCAATTAAGACTCGGAACGATGTGGAATATTCGATCCAGTTATAAAATTGTATAACGTGATAAATGGTATGATTATCAGTGATTTATTGTGATATGTAGCTTCAATAATAATACAATACCTACATATTATATTAGTTTAATATATAAGTGATTTCAACACGTGGCAGCCATGCGAAAATATTTCAGACCAAATAGATAATAGTAGTAATAATAATAATAATAATAACAATAATAATAATAACAATAATAACAATAATAATAATAAAAATAATAATAAATATAATACTTTCAGCATGATTTTGTACGGATATTAATTTCATGTAGACCTACAAGCTATATAATGTTAAAAGTGTGAGCGATACCATTACAAACAATGCAGAATATGGACAGGATCACTGAACGAACTCATAAAAGACAAATCATAAACTTATAACTTAATGCTCTTTCGAGTGCCTCTTACCAATTTATTTATATATAATGTTGGAATTAAATTATTTAATAAATAAATACGTATATAATTTTAATTTTAAAACTTAAAACAATACCAAATAATAACGTAAAAATTAAATAATAACATAAATAATCCATGTATTCTGTCTTTGTGTAATAGACGCCCACAGCGCTATGAAAAACGTGACAACACCGCATGTCAAGCATTGCCGTGCGGCACCCGCTTTTATATAAACTGTTAACCATTAGAGTGAGGCGATAATAACCACACTAAGGGTCGATTTCGCCAACAGAGGTAACTGTGTTAAGATATTTTTCCCACTGTATAATGCATAGCATAAAATGGCGTATTACAGTTAGCTCTATTGGTGAAACCGACCCTAAATCGAACCTAGTTAGATTATGAAGATTTATTTCTATTACTATTTTATTTTAATTGCTATGAATAAAATCTAGTTATAGTAAATAGAAAATTTTAGAAACGTTGTCTGTGTAGTTATATTTTCGGCGATCTCGTGTTCCTCTAATGTACTTAATCTCATTATTACAATTCCTAACTACCATGATCTGTAGTCTCATTATTACAATTCCTAACTACCATGATCTGTAGTCTCATTATTACAATTCCTAACTACCATGATCTATAGTCTCATTATTACAATTCTTAACTACCATGATCTGTAGTCTCATTATTACAATTCCTAACTACCATGATCTGTAGTCTCATTATTACAATTCCTAACTACCATGATCTGTAGTCTCATTATTACAATTCCTAACTACCATGATCTGTAGTGAAGTGTGTGGCCTGTTTATGTTATTTCTCCTTACATGCTAATTCTATTTTGTGTACTTTCATGAGACCAAATATTCACGTCCCTAATCAAATTCTGCAACAATAACAATTGTTAGTGTTTTGCTATTTATAAAAGGTAAAACTTTCTAGCTTTAGGAGTTTTGTAATTATGGATGAATGAGTGAATGAATGAAATAGGAGACAAATGTGTATTAGTATATTTTATATTTAAAGCAAACATTTCACGTAGGCATTAAACGAGAACGCTTTCTCTCACATTTATTTCTTTAAATACAAGCATTCTTGACCACAACATAAAAATGATATCTGGCCTACCACAAATAAGTGAGGGTCGTGGGTGTAAAATATGATATCTAAAAATTTGGCCAAAAACGAGATACATACTTGGTTATATTATATAGTAAATTGCATTATAAGTGAATATGTAAAATATATATATATATATATATATATATATATATATATATATATATATATATATATATGAAAGACAAGATGAATGATTGAGTGGGGACTTGAACGCGAGTCACTAAACTCTGTACGTTTAGTGCTCTTAAAGTTTTCCTGATATTTGTCTTACAGGCGAGGAAAAACCCCGAGAAAAACCTCACCTAGTAAAACTGCCCCGACCAGGGATCGAACCCGTCTTTACAAGGCAGCACACTACCTCGAGACCACAGCCGTGGATTTATTTGTAAATAATATTCAATATATCTTACTTTTAGTCTAATAAAGTACTGTAACTACTACTAAAAAATAATATAAATTGCATTCTGAGTGAACGTGTAAAATTATATATATATATATATATATATATATATAAGAAAAATGTATGTTTGTGTTGGAATTCTTGAGTAGCTCAGTTGGTTAGATCGCTAAACGTATAGAGTTTAGAGACTCGGGTTCAAATCCCGACTCAAGCATTCATTTTTCTTTTCATATCATATTTGCCTTCATTGCCAAATGTCAAAAATATAGTTATAACATCTAAATATACAAGCGTTACTGCTATAAAGTAAATATTCTCTTTAAAAATTGCTTAACTGTTATGTTGGCCACTAGATGGTGTTGGAACGAATTCCCACTACCCCTTGTGTGAATTGAGAATACTACATATATAAGAAAAATGTATGTTTGTGTTGGAATTCTTGAGTAGCTCAGTTGGTTAGAGCGCTAAACCTACAACTCGGGTTCAAATCCCGACTCAAGCATTCATTTTTCTTTTCATATCATATTTGCCTTCATTGCCAAATGTCAAAAATATAGTTATAACATCTAAATATACAAGCGTTACTGCTATAAAGTAAATATTCTCTTTAAAAATTGCTTAACTGTTATGTTGGCCACTAGATGGTGTTGGAACGAATTCCCACTACCCCTTGTGTGAATTGAGAATACTACATATATAAGAAAAATGTATGTTTGTGTTGGAATTCTTGAGTAGCTCAGTTGGTTAGAGCGCTAAAACCTACAACTCGGGTTCAAATCCCGACTCAAGCATTCATTTTTCTTTTCATATCATATTTGCCTTCATTGCCAAATGTCAAAAATATAGTTATAACATCTAAATATACAAGCGTTACTGCTATAAAGTATATATTCTCTTTAAAAATTGCTTAACTGTTATGTTGGCCACTAGATGGTGTTGGAACGAATTCCCACTACCCCTTGTGTGAATTGAGAATACTACATATATAAGAAAAATGTATGTTTGTGTTGGAATTCTTGAGTAGCTCAGTTGGTTAGAGCGCTAAACCTACAACTCGGGTTCAAATCCCGACTCAAGCATTCATTTTTCTTTTCATATCATATTTGCCTTCATTGCCAAATGTCAAAAATATAGTTATAACATCTAAATATACAAGCGTTACTGCTATAAAGTAAATATTCTCTTTAAAAATTGCTTAACTGTTATGTTGGCCACTAGATGGTGTTGGAACGAATTCCCACTACCCCTTGTGTGAATTGAGAATACTACATATATAAGAAAAATGTATGTTTGTGTTGGAATTCTTGAGTAGCTCAGTTGGTTAGAGCGCTAAACCTACAACTCGGGTTCAAATCCCGACTCAAGCATTCATTTTTTTCATATATATATATATATATGAAAAAAAAAATATATATATATATATATATATATACACACACATGGGCTTACAATACAATATATATTATTATTATTATTACTATTATTATTATTATTACTATTATTATTATTATTATTACTATTATTATTATTATTATTATTATTATTATTATTATTATTATTATTATTATTATTATTATTATTATTCAGCTAAATACTGTATATACTGTATATACAAAACAATTCTGAGACTGAAAATTTGAATACCCTAAAATATCGTTTACCATATTTTACTCCCATCCCCTACAATTTTTAGACTATTTTCACTTATTCTAATAATTTTATTTATATTTTTCAACGATTCTAGATTGTAATAAAAGATAATAAATAGTTTCAATCTTGGATGTTTTGTTGTAGTTTGTTTGGCAGCGCGTGGAAACATAGTAGTTGCATAACTAAATACGTTGGCTGGAGATTTGCAATAACTCAGTGAGCGCTGGATATTGGTAATGCAAGTATCACGTGCACCTGTTACCTATCACGTCACGTTCATAATTCAAACTGATTTACGAGAACACAGTAAATAATTTCTTCACATCCAAAATTAAAAGAGAAAGACACTCTGATCTAGTTTACATTTTGATTCATGTTAGTTTTCATATAACTTAAAATCCGAATTTAAGGAATCGATTACTTCACCTCTCGCATATCACGAACATCGATCTTCATTATCTTCAATTTCCAGTGGTACAGTGCATTCAAACCACCTACCGACCAGATCATATTACTGGACACATGTATTATCAATTTACACGTTATTGTATGTATATACACATAAGGACTTTATTAAACTAAACTAAAAGTAAGATACATACAATGTTATTTACAAATATGGATCACACAGGCAGTAAGCCGTTACAATATATTGATGTTTGGTAATAATATACTTAAAATAAAACAAAAAAAAACACAATAATATTACAATTAGATATCAATACAATTACATTATACATTAACTTAGTTATGTAGAATTATTAAGAATTAATGGTATTGCAATTTGTTAACATATTTATTTATTCCTGAATAAGCGTTGTTCTTATTTTCCGCGTTTTGTCCAGAAATCTACCCACTTTTATCCAATTTTCTGGGTTTACCAGTAACTCGTAGCATGCCAATCTTTCACGATTTGAATTTAGAAATATTTCCGGTAATAACTGATGCCTCCAATATTCTAAATCGTTACATTTCCCTAATATATGTATCTCGTCTTCAGAGCTCCCGCACATTGGACATATTTGCCTATCGTGATCGTCGCTAATTTTTAAAAATCTCCATACCCCTAACCTGAACCATGCTAGCCCTGACCTCTCTTTAAATCCTAGATTGAGTATATAAGATTATTTCCCCAAACTTGTTTTAGTAAACTTTATTAAATACCTACTGTATACCCGTATATCTCCGTGTTGTGGGAGTGTTTTAACTAAACTAATTTAGTTACGATTATTTGCCTACAGGTATCAAAGAGTGGTATGTGGTCGACATATCGCCGTAGTGAGGCACCTAGTAGACAATTAAGATATTACTCGGATGGATAACGATCTTTAAATTTTGCACACAAGACACTTTATTCAGACTTGTGGTTCTGTTTCGAGCCTCAAAATCTTCAAACACGAGACGCAAACTTAAAGGTTCACCCAAAGAACTTGTTCCTTGAAATTTCCATCGTAATAATCCATCAATCCGGCCGCGTTTAAACCCACTTCCCTGGGTACTAGAGGCTAGTTACGTAACCAGTACTAAACACGGCCGAAACCTTCATTAAATTAATTATATAACTAATACGTTATTTAATGTTACAAATATTTCTTCAAAATATTAAAGTTATATTAGACTGGTCAACGTGATTTTTGTCTCATGAGTACAAATAGTTGTACTCAATGCAGTTTTTTATCGTGTTTTCAAATTAGTATTCTGAATTTCTCCATCGCCCACAGCTTTTTTATTTCAATTTCAATTAATGGATTTAAATAATTATTTTTTAATAAACGTTTTTTCGTCGATTTGTCCATTTTAAAATAAAACTAAATGAGCAAACTCAGGAGATTTCAGCTATAGAAAAGAGAGATGAAGGCAAATGGACTCCTAATACGCTGGCCGATTATTGTTGGACCGTCAAGAAAGATCCTCCACAGGCGAAATATAGCAGAAAATCGTCATTTCGTACTTTCTAGGTGAGTCCAAATGTTCGAATATTGTGTAGTTACGAATGGAGAATATATTTAAGTGTTGGAAATTATAAAATCCTGTCTCACGCAAACTTTACGTGATGGAGAAAAACCGATATCATATTTGAATTAAGGAGAAACAAATGCCATCAGATCACATATTTTTCTTTCCGATACAAAAAAAAAGGTTTCTTTTTTGTTGCTCAGTGTTATTGATAATTCTTAAAATATTTAAGTGAAATAAAGCAACTTCCTTCTTAGCATGAAATAAAATGTAGTTTATCTTAATTCCATAGTGGCATAAATACACAATTAAAAATTTTGAATTTGGCATAAAATAAGAAATTTTAATATTAAAAATGCCTACACATTTAATCTTCAAAATTAGTATAATTATCTTTAATTTTAATATTACAAGTATTAAAGTGCTTTTAATAACATGTTGTATTTTCTGAGCATTGTATAGAATACATTTTAAATTATTTCATTTAGTTTGAAGTTTATTTTAATGATTTTATTTTCCTATATTTAAGTGTTATTTTATTGTCAGTTCTAGAACTAACTCGAACAGTAAAACTGCTCTCAGTCTTTGCAGTATTCTCATGCAATAAAACAATTATTTTAACTTTTCTAACTATTAAATAACAATATAAATCTTCTATAATGTCAGAATAATATATATATATACTAAATATATACTAAAATAATTGTTTTATTGCGCATATATATATATATATATATATATATATATATATACTAGAAGTCGCGGCCACGCGTTGCTGTGGCCAAGGTATACGTTAAAAATTAATTAAGTTGCTGTCTATCACCCAGATTACTTAAATCTAATACTTACACACGAAATTAATAATATTGAAAATAAAATAAACACTGAACACACTTAAATTATGAAATAATCAATATTAGTAATTCAATTGAAATTCGCGGTTGCAGCAATAAGCACAGTCATCTGGATCTCCCTCTCTGTTAAATAATGAACCAATTACCTTATCAAATCACCTTACACCACCATCTGTTAGAATCGTATGGAACTCACAGATAATTAGAATGCTATCTGTTAGAATCGTATGGAACTCACAAAGAAATAATGCGACTATAAATTTAGTTATAAACAACCCTAAGTCTCAAGTTGGATCAAACTGCACACAGTATGCAAAATTTTATTAAAATCGGTCCAGTAGTTTAGGATTCCATCGCGGACAAACAACGTGACACGAAATATATATATATATATATATACACTTAATACAGGCTTTGCACATTACAGCAGTTCCCCCTTTATTCCTGCTTTCCAGAGATTCATATCTTCCCATTGTCCCTCTTCCATACTCCTCTTCATCATGGCATCATATATTCCCTCATATCATGTTCTTCTACTTCTTCCCCTCTTCCTTCTGCCAGGAACCATCCAATCTAACACCTGTTTAGGCCACTGGTCTTCCGACATCCGTTGTACATGTCCATACCACTGTAAAGCTCTCTTTGTTATGCTGAAGGTGGCATTACGGGCAAATGGTTTCCCATGCCGAACAATAAGTTTGACTAAAAGTACATGGCCGAAAGAACGAGGACAATTCACCGTAAAAAGAGATCCGTTAAGAAACATGGACATGCTTTCTCTTATTATTCTTCTTCACTTCCTGATTTAGGCATTAATTTCCTGTTCCGTCTTCACTAATAGATCTCAGACCATCTCTTCCGAGGCCGTGAGTTCTATTAGTAAAAATGTTCAAGTGTGATTTAGTCCCCATTATGATGGGATTACATAAACAAATCTCAGAATAGGGATGTAAGGAGAATGCAAGTCGTCGTGCACATGACCAATCGTTTTCGACAATGTCAGTAAGTCAATTATATAGTCTTACATTAGGCTAAATGGGTTTTAATGATACTACAGTATTATTATTAATCGGCGAACTAAGAGTTACCATACTCGTCTCTGGTTACGAGATTCACAAGGTAAAAACTTGTCAGGAGCCGGTGATTTTTTTTTCAGGATGTTACTATCCGAGTACTTTCTTCATTCGGTAGGCACGCACGGCCGCGAGTATCGAGCTGTAACTAGATGTTTGTAAATAAATAATAGTTTTAAAAAACTAAAACAGCACGCTTTATTAGAAAACCGAACTCAAAAATGAAAAATAATTTTAATTTCCAACACGCCTGGGATAAATGTAAAGTGGTCAACAAAAAAATCATCTCCAACACATATAGAATAAAACTAGAGTTATCAACAAAAAGAAAATAATTTTACCCTCAAAAGCGCGGAGCGCTTCTTATGATTTTTACATTTTCTTCTTAGAGACTTTACTTTTACCAATATCTGTTTATTATCAAATATATTAATTCATATAGAGCACCGCACGCTTTTGATGGTAAAATTATTTTCTTTTAGTTGATAACTCTAGTTTTATTCTGTATGTGTTGGAGATGATTTTTTTGTTGACCACTTTAAATTTATCCCAAGCGTGTTGAAAATTAAAATTATTTTTCATTTTTGAGTTCGGTTTTCTAATAAAGCGTGCTGTTTTAGTTTTTTAAAACTATTATTTATTTTTTATTTTGTAGTCTTAATATTTTACAGAATAAGATAAAAATGTAAATATCTTTAAATTCGATACCATTGTAGTATGAGCTAAAAGTATTACTCTTCTAAAAAAATCCTCCCCAGCCGGATTTCAACCAGCGACCTACGGATTACTGAAATTATATACCACTAGAGTTCACCGCTCTACCAACTGAGCTCTTACAACGATTGACTAAAAAGTCGACAAGTCCGCAACCTACCGTATTATACCAGTTTTCATTTTTTTTGATTTTCTGATGATCCTGGCCAAGATTTTAGAAACAAATTATGAAATTATTGTATTGTGACGGATCCTTTACAAGTATACAAAGTTTCAAGTCAATCCAATTATTTTAAGTGGGTGAAAATCGCGTTGAAACATTTAGTTACATAGATAGATAGATAGATAGAGGTCAAGCTAATATAAAGCGTGTAATATGCTAACTCACTGGCATTGTCGAACCCGTAGGTTCCTGGCCACACGGACATAAGCTCTCAACACATCCGTATCCAGAGCAAATGTTTTCCAAATATCCCTTGCATAATCTACCTCCTCTAAGGAAGTTCATTTCTGCGCTCTGTATTCTACTTTGTAATTTGTTGGTCAATTCCCAAGTTTCACTCGCATAAAGTAATGCTGGAACTGCCAATGTTTCCTACAACTTCAATCTAGTATCTCTACTTGTTTTATTCTTTAATGATTTACGTATAGTTCCGCATATCAGAAGATCGGATCGGATAAAAAATGAGGATATAAGAACAGAGTTAAATATATATCCATTGAATGAGAAAATCAGAGAATATAGAGAGAAATGGTTTACACGTGTGGAAATAATGAATGTAACAAGATTACCAAGAGTAGCATGCAACTACAAGGCAAGAGGTTCAAGGAATGTAGGAAGGCCTGTGAAAAGATGGACAGAACAACTGTGAAGCGGAACAGGCAATTTTTGCCTAGCCCGTGAAGTGAAGAAGAAGAAGAAGAAGATAATCTACTTCCTTAAAATCATGGTTTATGATATTCTTGGTCTAACAACTGGCCGTTATCCCTCTGGCTTTCCTAGAATAATCATTCATGCCTGTCTTTCATTCCCCATTGGAGTCACATGTCTCATTGCAGTCTTCGGTGAAGATCACGTAGCTCAGTGTTATGTAGTCTTCGACATTCACCTGTCTGTTCGTCTTTCTTTAGTCTAAAAAAAATTAAGAACCTTATTCTGAAATATTCGTAATATTTTCTCCTCCTGAAAGCAGGAGTCCATGTTTGGTATTCTATAATATAACTGAGAGAATAACATGTTTTATATATTTTCAGTTTAACGTTTTTTGAGACAAGTTTGGACGAAAAGAATCCCTGTAATATATAAGAGCATGCATTTCCAGAATTGAACCTATGATTAGTTTCTTTGTGCAGCTCGTTTCTATTTATAATTGTCGTTCCTACGTATTTGAATTCAGCCACTTCCTCAAAATTTCCCTCATTTGTCACTAAATGTCCACTCGCATTATATAAAACATTCCTATGTGTGGTCATATATTTAGTTTTACTGGTGTTTACATCCAGTCCAAACTTCGTAGTGTTACTAAAGAGATTGTGCCTGTTGGCCCTTAGCGTTAGTAACTCCTCGGTGTCGCCTAAAAGCATACTACTAGTCCTTATGTATATACTACTACACCATGGAGATAAACTAGCAGGTTATTTATATCATTCAGTTGTAGGCCTTCTTCATCCTCTAAAGATTTGATGGCATGCTCTATTACAAAATTGAATGGTAGAGGAGATATTACAACTTCTTGCTTCAACCCATTGTGCATTTCAAAAGTATCCAAAAATTGTTTGCCAAAACATACCCTAAACGAAATTATAGATCTCTGTACAGTCTGTGAGAATAATAGCTGTTAAATATCGTTAAACGAAAAAAAAACCTGGTTACAATAATCAATTTTTTTTATTATTCCGGCTTTTACAATGAATATACATGTTTCCGGTACCCAAGTTCACACTTAACTACACATTTGTTTCAACACATTTTTCCATTCTTGTCTGTTCATCCATATATCTTCTTCTATTTCCCATTCCCTCTTAGTTTCGTGATTCCCTGAATCCACGTAATATTTGGTCTACCCTCCTTTTTCCTTCCCTGTGGTTCCCAATCCATGATTATCTTAGGTAGTCTTCCTTCTTCCATCCTTCTAATGTGTCCGTACCAATTAATTTTTTTCTTCTTTATAAAATCTAATAATGAATATTGTACCTGCATTTTTTCTGCTATATGTGAATTTCTGATTTTATCCTTCCTGGATATTCTTGCAGCACGTCTCCAGTAGTCCATTTCAGTGGCGAGTAATTTTTTTTTTTTTCATTTGTGCATTTAAAGCCCACACATCAGCTCCATAGGTAATAATGCTTCTGATTATTGAATTAAAAATAGTTTTTTTTTGTTTCTTTGAAGATATGTTGTTGTCCCATACTATTCCATTTAGGGCAGATATAGCATACTTTCCTATATTGATCCTGTTTCTTATCTCTGTTTCTTGTTTTCCATCTTTAGTAATTTTAATTCCCAAATACTTATATTCTTCAGTATATTTAATTGTCCCTAAATTTTCTTCTAGTATTAAATCTTGAAGAAGATCCCCTATTGTCATATATCTAGATTTATCCATATTGATCTTTAAACCCCATAAACTATATTCTTGTATTAATTTTCTAGTGAGGTATTCTATATCTTCAAATTCTTGAGCCAATATCAATTGGTCATCTGCAAACTGGAGTGTATATATTGTTGAATTCTTCATCTAGTGGTATTCCCATCGGTTTACATTTCTTTTTCCATTCTTCAATAGCTTTTTCAGTATAAATCGTATATAATGTAGGAGATATACAGCATCCCTGTCGTAATCCTTTATTTGTTTGAAAACCTTTAGACAAGTACTTTCACATTTTTATTTGCACATATGATTCTGAGTATAGTTTTTGAATTGCTTCAATCAGTGTTGGATTTATTTTTTTTTTTTTTGGTTTTAAGACTTTCCATAATTTGGATGTAGGAATGTTATCGTAGGCTTTTTCTATATCTATAAATACTAGATGTAGCGGTTGTGCTCTGATTGTTTTATTTTCTATAATCTGTCGTATGCTGAAAATGTGGTCTATTGTTGATCTGCCCACTCTAATCCTGCCTGTCCCTCTGGTTCTAACTCTTTGTATTCAATTTCTAGGAAATACTTGATTATCTTTCCATATAGTCTACTTAGTGTACTATTGACTGTAATTCCCCTATAGTTTTTGCATTCATCTTTTTTTCTTTTTTATGTATGGTTGAAGTATATCCTATTTTCCAATCTGATGGTATATCTTCTTCAATTATGCATTTTTCAAATAGACTTCTCAGTAATTCGAACAACTTATTTGTTCCATGTTTTATTAATTCAGCTGGAATATTTCCTTTTCCTGGTGACGTTCTATTATTTAATGACTTTACTGCTTCTTTCGCTATTTCTATGTTTTAGGTGTATATTTTCTTTTAGTTCTGCATCAAATTCTTCCTCTATAGGGTTTATATATTGCTCTCTGTTTTCTGTTAATAATTCTTTGAAGTATTTATCCCAAGTTTGGAAATTAATGTATTTATTAAATCCTTCTTTGTCATTCTTTCTTATATTCTTTAAAGTTTTCCATGCTTCCGCATTTATTTTTCCTCCAATGTACCTTTGTATTTTCTGACATGTATTTTCCCAGCCTTTGTTCTTTAATTCTGATATACATTTTCTTATTTTTGCTTGATGTTTACGAAGGTTAATTTTGTCCTCTATTGATTTAGTATTGAGCCATTTTAGATAAATGTCTCTTTTTATTTTTACTTCTTTGTCAATTTCTTCACTCCAGCAATAGTTTTTATTATTATTAGTATATTTCTCTTCCCCAATAGCTTCTTTAGCTGCTTCATTCAGTTTATCTTTAATGTATTGATATTGTTTTCTGTAGATTCAAATGTAGTTTCTATTAATTTTTCATTTAGTCTTTGCTTAAAAAAATATGATGTACTGTCATTTTCCAAACTTAATAAATTATATTTATAGCCACTTATTATATTATTATCTAAATTATCTTTTTCTTCGTTTGGATTGGGATCATTTTTACCTTGAATGCTTAAATATGGAAATATGATTTTAGAATTGACTAAAAAGTGATCTCCGAATGCGATACCTCTATATGCTCTTACATCATTTACTCTTAATTTAGTTTCCTGTTTAATTATAATGTAGTCAATAATTGATTTTTGTTGAAGAGTATCTTGCTGTCTTGTATACTTATGAATTTTGCTCACAGATGTCTATAATTCTTTTTCCATTATCGTTTACAACATTTTCTCCATGTGGACCTATAATTTTACTTTGTTTTTGTCTTCCTGTTCTGCTGTTGAAATCCCCTGCCATAATTAAATCTCTTTCTGGTCCAATGTCTTCTATTATTGAATTTAATTTGTTGAAAAATTCTTTTTTGTACTGTTTTGATCTTCACTAATTGCGTAGACACCCAAAATAGTGAATTTGTGTCCATATAACTTCAAATTTATTATTGTAATATTTTCATCAATAGGTTCCCAGTCTGTAACATACTCTTTGTATTTATTCTTCATGAGTATGGCAACTCCCCGTTGTGCCCTTTGATGATTTTTTACCCCACTATAATAATATGTGTAAGATCCTTTATTTTCTATTCCTGTTCCTTTCCTTTTAGTTTCTGTAAGGATCATGATGTCTTGATTTTTTCTTTCTAATTCTTTGCATACTTCATCAAATTTATTCCTTATTCCTCGAGTGTTCCATGTACCAATTATCATTGTCCTCTTCCGTAGCTTGTGTCGTACATGTTTAATCCTGTCCGGCTGTGCTTCATTGGGTTTTTTAACATTTCTTTTTTTTTTTCGATGAACGGGGAGTTAGCCCGTTGCATCAACCCCAAACTTGGAGGACCAGGAGTTTAATTTTGGAGTCCTCTTCTTCTAGATGGGCTGTCTACCAAAACTATCGAGCCCCATCCGCCCGTTGTGGAATATTCTTAGCTTCCCTTCACCTCTTGCCCACTGGTAGTCAAAAGACTCACTCAGTAAGCCGTCTGGATCATCAGGTACTAAGCCTCTCCGCCACGTCAAGGCGATGTATCAATACTAGTAAAATTCATATCAAATTCCGTTGAGGTGAAGTCATATGATGAAAGTTATAAATTAAATTGTACCTGTTGGTAGGTGCCGTCGTCCTCAACGTTGCTAATATATTGTATATAAAATTAACTGGAGCGCTTTCGGAAGTTATCTTCCACCTTCTGCAGGTTGAGCTTCCGCTACTGGTTGTTATTTGCGGTGATGTATACTCCAAGAGTTTGTAGCAGCAACTGTCTTGTTTTTTTACGATCTCGTATAATGGGTTTGACTGGGATGAGTTCTCATTAAGAAGTGAGGTGTTGTTTGTTTCCTTTATAATTTCAAGGTCTTCAAATATATTTATCCTAACGGGGGAATGTTTTCTCGGTGGATTATCGTGAGACTATTTTCAATTGTGTTCATTCGATGACCTGCGTTAATGAGATGTTTGGCATAGCTTGATTTATCACCAGCATGTATGAAATCTTTCAGGTGTTCTTTATTTCTTATATTGAAATTTCTGCTTGTCCTGCCAATATAAAATTTATTACAATCTTTGCATGTTAGTTTGTAGACTCCCTTGTTGTTGAATTTGTTGTGTTCTTCTATACCATTGTATATTATATTGTTTAATTTGTTTCCTGTTTTATAAGCTATGTTAATGTTTTTATTTATCTTTTTGAAAGTTCTGGCTAGTTTTGTGGTTTCATTTCCTGTGTATGTTAATGTTACCCATGTTTTGTTATTATTAGATTCTCTTTCAATAATATAACATGTTAACACGTAAGTATGTGACTAGTAATATCATTACACAAAACATCAGCTAGTTTATTTCTGTGAAGTAGTTGATGTTACAGATTAGCGATTTCCTCTCATTAATAGCATTACCTCCGCGTCAGTTTAAATTTGAGGATAGAGAATGCGCGTGGATGGTGATTCCATTGAAATAGAGGTCAAGTTATCGATTCTGTGTCAAAGAACGCTTTGATAAGGGAAAAACGTATCCCTGGAAATATTCCCATTAGTAAAATTTGCCTCTACGCTCGAAGCAGAAATAACGCAATGAACAAACAGTCAAATATTGAAATGGATTTATCTTAATTTTATAAAGGTAAAGTAATCAATTTATATAGGAATTGGTCTTGTGTAACAGAATTTTGAATAAAATTCTAAATATACAATTGGTACCTGGTAAGTCAGTCGTCCTCAACTAAATTATTAAACTTCAAGCAGTTCCAATATGGTGGCCTTTCAAATACAATGTTTCATCTTCTGCATTTTAAACAGTACCAGTTACAATGCAGAAGATGAAACATTGATTTTGAATGGCCTCCATATTGGAACTACTTGATCAAGTTTAATAATTTAGTTGAGGACGACCGATTTACCAATTTTATGTTTATTATCTTATTACATTACCTCAACGGTGCTTTAATATGAATAATAATTGCCGTGATGGTACTGGGTATGGAGCTACGAACTTACCTCTTCATTACAATGGAGGACTTATAAAGCGATTTAAGGGAGGTGATGGGTGAAAATTTCGACATTTTCGGTCAAATTTAACATTTTTGTGTTATTCTTATTAAAAAGCACTATGTACCTTAAAGTATAATTTGGTGAAGTTTCAAATTGCTCTTGTAAGTCTCACTAATTACTCTAGGAGGGCATGTATGCTACATTCTAATTTAACTGCATGCAAACTTTCAAATTGGATTTTCCACACTTTTATTTTCATTATATTTCATTACATTCAAATCAAAATAGCATTGACATATTTAACGATAGGAATTTTGAAACAAAATTGATAGTTTTTAAAATAAAAAATAAGATATGTGTAGTTATTTAAACATAAATAAATTATCATACGCAGAAGATGTATATATTATTTTCCTCCTTTATTATAATGATATAGAAACTTTAATGCATAGTGTTGTTCTACATACGTTGGTGGTCGTGTAGAAACAAATTTAAAAAAATTACTAAAAAATTATGGGACTAATTAAAAATGTTAATATACAAATTTTTAAATGGATTTTCTTCAATATCTCGAAAACATTCAAGCCTAAAAGGATGAACCTTCGGTATAACATTACCTACCATGGAATAAATGTGTGTACAAAACATCACGTATGTAGCTTACAACATGTAGAAAATAGAAATTTCACCCATCACCCCTTAATGTAATCCAATTATATTATTATCTACATAATAATATGGATATTATTATTATTTTTATTATTATTATTATTATTATTATTATTATTATTATTATTATTATTATTATTATTATTATTATTATTGAATCTCCAAATTTTAGAAACCCTATTTCGCCACAAAGGCATTTTATGGTTGTAGCTTATTATAACAATATTATACTATACATTGTAAAACAGAAATTTTATCTAGAATTAGGCAACTTACAAACAAAAATATGTAGTTTCACAGGATATGTTATTTAATGTTTTTTCGTCAAAAATTTGAAATTAGTCCCTATATACCGTGACCACATCAATATTAAAGTCGATAAATAATTCCGACGTAAAATAATTTTACACGCTCAGTACCTTAATGTGTATACAAGATATGGGTGATCTTATTTAAGGGAATTTGATATGCTACAGAAGTTACCTTCAGTTTATAACACAGGCTACATGACACTTTAAGTGGTCCCACCAAAGGGGATTATCGTAATGTTATTTTAGTATAATGTATTACAAAATTATAAACTCTCACGTACGACTATGATCTTAGTACAAGTAGAAATTTATCACCAAAAGTTAAGTAATTTTATTGATTTATGAGGTATGTCAAGTATGGTCTGTAGACCCCTTTTAACTGTGGGACAATTTCTAAGTGAAATGCATCTAGTTAATTCCTAAAAAGTTAGTTAGACTTATACGAATGTGTCTAAATGGCACAAAGAGTAGGGTGCGTGTAGGCAAACAGTTTTCAGACAGTTTTAATATCCAGAATGGGTTGAAGCAAGGAGATGCACTATCTCCTCTACTAATTAATTTTGTACTAGAGCATGCCATTAAGTCTTTAGAGAATGAGGAAGGCTTACAACTGAATGGTATTAATAAGCTGTTAGTTTATGCTGACGATGTAGTACTATTGGCCGATATCGAAGAGATACCAAAGGACAACACGCACACACTATTAAGTAACACTAAGATATTAGGACGAAGTAAATATCAATAAAACTAAATATATGGTCACACGTAGAAATACATTATATAATGGAAATGGACAGCTAATAACAAATGAGGGAAATTTTGAGTAAGTGGCTGAATTCAAATACCTAGGAACAATAATCACAAATAGGAATGAGATGCACAAAGAAATTAAACATAGGCTCAATTCTGGACATGCGTGCTATTATGCATTGCAGGGACTCTTGATGTCCCAACTCCTTTCAAAAAACGTTAAACTAAAAATACATAAAACTATTATTATACCAGTTATATTATATGGATTCGAAACATGGACTCTTACTTATAGGGAGAAAATTAGATTACGAGTATTTGAGAATAAAGTTCTTAGGAAAATTCTTGGACCAAAGAGACATGAACAGACTGGTGAATGGAGAAGACTTACGTAACAGTGAATTACATGGTCTTTATAGGAAGCCAGATATAATGAGAACAATTAAGTCTCGTAGACTGCGATGGGCAGGACATGTGGCACGAATGGGGAATGAAAGACGTGCATCGAAGTTTCTTATAGGAAAACCAGAGGGGAAAACGTCCAGTTGGTAGACCAAGTATGAGGTGGGAGAATAACATTAACTATGATTTGAGGGAAGTAGATTATACAGGGAATGATTGGAAAGAATTAGCTCAGGATAGGGATGTATGGAGAGCTTATGTCCGCGCGGCCATGAAAACTTACGGGTTCGATAGTGCCAATGAGTATGCACCTAGTTAGAAAGCGAGAGGTCAGCCCATTCGCATACTTCGGTATACTTACTTTCGATATGTTAAGAGCGACCAGTGTCAGTTTATGTTAAAATCAAAGAGGATTACTGTCTCCTCGTTTAATATGTACAGGTTTGTAACATCGTAATTTCAAGAAGGTGATATTTATTTCGTGAACACAATGTATTATAAAAGCAAATGAAAACTAACACATGTATCCGTGATTACTAATTACTTCAACACCTTCACTAAAATATGCAAAAACATGTTAGAGTAAAGATATTCACTTGTGAGTGTTTCATGTATAAATTATTTAAATTTCTCTTTTTTTGGCTAGTATGGGACTGGTGCTCACCCAGCATCGTGAGGAATTTGGGTAGCTACAATAAGTAGCGGCTCTAGGTTGAGAAAAGCAGCTATAACGGCTGGGGGACTCGACATGCTGAACACATGTCACACCTACACTGGCTGATGAACATCAACATCTGTGATTGACACATGTGGATGTGAGGCCAGCAGCCGGCTGGTAGGCTAATGGCCTTCGAGGCCTGTCTCGCCAGGAGTATTATGTGACAGAAATTTTAAAGCAGGCCATTTGTGAAGAGTGATTTGTGAGAAGGGTGCAATAATTTCAACGTTCTATTATATTACAGTTTTGAAAAAAATGTAAGTGGTGTAATTATCTATGGAAATTCTATTTTCTACAATATAATTTTGTTTAATAATGTTTGTAGATTATATCCATTGTCATTTTACTTTCACATATAATTTATTTTTGCTCTAACAGTTGCTTGAAGCTCGATCCCATTTGGGCTCATGATAGATGCCATATAGATTTTTTTTTATTTTCAGATTTCAATGAAACCTCATTATAGAATAAGGGTTATTAGTTCTCAGGAACTTGAGGATTCTGTTAATGATCCCAATTTTATGGCATCTGACAGTGAACATGAGGATGATTTGTTTGAATCTATTGCCATCGTGGAGCTTCCTCCGGATCGTGCCGATGATGTATCTGACTGTGAGGATGTTGATGAGAATATATTAGATGATACGCGTCCAGCTGATGATCCTGCAGTTTGGAGTTGCTCACTATCCGTGGAGTGAAGGTTCCTGAAACATCACAGCATAGTTCTACTACAGAGAGTGAAAAAATGAAGACTGGTGACGAATCCAAATGGGCAAGAATGATGGAACTTACTGCAATACTTATGCAATACTTGAAAAGCGTAAAGGAAATTTGATATCAAGTCTGAGAGGAAAAACTACAGCAGAGTTATTTGTGAAACGTTTTGATGCGGCAATGTTGAATATGATTGTCAGGGAAAGTGTGATATAGGCCTGTCAGAAGAACAATCACAACTTTCAACTTTCAGTTGAATGTCTAAGAAGTTTATTGGAATACGTTTCTTCAGAGGTTATCACGCACTTCCTCAAGATCAACTATACTGGTGCGAAGATGAGGACTTGGACATAAAATGTGTGAGAAAATGTATCAGTCGCAACACATATCTAGAGACGAAACGTTATTTGCATTTCAATAATAACGAGCTTTTAAGCAGCAAGATTTTCAAAATTCGTCCACTCATGGATCATCACAATAATAATTTCTTGAAGTTCGATGTTTTCTCTGAAAATCTAAGCATATATGAAGAAATGGTTAGATACTATGGTCATCACTACCTAAAACAATTCATTCGGGGAGGTCTGTGAGATTTGGTTTCTAGCAACGGGCTTTGTATTGCTTCCGAAGTGGATATACTTATCAGATATGATTGCATGATGGTAAATAGTATTGTAGATCATCCTGTAGCGTGATATACAACATGGCGTGAATTATGCAAGTAAATATGGAATTTGTTCAAAAAATCAATTAGCATATTTTGCAAACGTAATAAGAAACAGGTCCCATTCTATTTATATGAATGGGGAAAAAATATTATTCACAAAATATAGCCGGGTTAATTCTTAATTACAAATAAGGCAATAATAAAACAATAAAATAAATAAATGGATAGATGAATGTCGTTTACTTCAGATTACGGTAGCTGAAATTGTGAATTTGTACTAGCCCTAGAGTTAATAATCAGTCTACCGTTGTTGTCTCGAGGTAGCGTGGTGCCTTGTCACGCAGCTGGCCCGGGTTCGATCCCCGGTCGGGTGAGGTTTTTATCGGGGTTTTTCCTTACCTATAAGACAAATGTCAGGAAAACTTTAAGGCCCAAACGCACCCCGAAATCATATGGTCATCGCAATCAACATTCATATTCATCTTAGATTAAGCTTATGATTAAGGAGTCTCCTGGCGCACCACTATCATCATCACTCATCATCGGGGCAACGTAACCCCGCCTTCCAGGCGCCCCAACCTTAGAAGTGGGTTACAAGTATGCCATGCCAGGAGAGAAACACCATGAATTTCGAAAGACAACCTGGGGCATTTGAAAAAAGAAAATAAAATAAAAAATAAAATAAAATAAATTGTTAACAATTGTGGCTTTCTGGCTTCCTATTATTTAATTTTGTTTCCGATCCCGTGTATTTCCGATTCCGATTGAGGATCTTTCCACTTTTCAGCGGTTGCCCTTTTACCAGCCGGCTGCTGGCCCTTCACATCCATATGTGTCAATCACAGAGGTAGATGATCAACAGCCAGTGTAGGGGTGACATATGGTTAGCATGTCGAGTCCCCCAGCCGTTATGACTGGTTCCTCAACCTGGAGCCGCTACTTATTGTAGCTACCCAATTACCTCACGATGCTGGGTGGGCACCGGTCCCATACTGGCCGAAATACCATGAGACAATTATTTCCCCCATGGAGACTCGAACCAGCGCAAGTCCCGTAGCTCTGCGCCAAGGCTTCCTACCTTAACCGTTCGGCTACGGCGCGGGACTATCACGTGTATTTAAAATCAATATTTTCAACATGGTGTTAGTTCCTCGATCTCCACAGATAAGTGGTTATATTCCTGTGGTTTTGAAGATGTGGTTCGAACCCTGTCGATATTGGAGTTATATTAGGTTGTAAATTATTCAGCTGTTTCTCCATCAGACCTGAAGTAAAGACATGGATCTCTTGTTGTAGATTAATGCACGCAGAATAACTTTAATATTAATATAAGAAGGCATTGCGTAACATTTGTCGATAGTATGTCGCCCAGATTTGAATCGTGGTGCTAACGACCTGGGACGTCAAAGGATGTCTTTAAATGAAATAATTCCTATGTTGTCAAGTTCCACGTATTTTTTTTATGAATGATATTATTTGATGCTTCTTTACGCCTCTAAGAATATTCATTTGCAAAAGAGCTTTACGTGAATTTGTGATTTCAAATAAAAAAAACGTTTAAAATAATTTCCTGGAAAGTACCGAAGTTTTAATTCCATTTATTCATTCTGTTTGCGAATAATTTAAACGTAGTGCTCTTCCTAATGGTGTTTATGTAGAAGGTAGTATTTCTGTTTATATAAACTGTTTAAGGAATAATGTAACGTTTAAACTTTTTTAGTTGAGGACATATGTTATAAGATTTATTTTAAATGTGCATGCAGATATATGCATGTTCCGGGCGGTATTGCATTCAGACTGTACAGGAAAACGCATCCGGATCGCAAGGACTGATCAACCAAATCCGTCATCCAATAATTAAGTCCACCTTCTCATCTAAATATATGCTGATCGTGCTCGCTTGGTATGATTACGGGGAATGAACATATCGTCAATAATAATATAGAATTGGACCCATATTAGGAGAAGAATTAGAAAGATTCCTGTTAGTATATCTTACTAGATCAAAATCTACATGCTTACACATCTCGTACCTCTCAAATTAGGCTACATTTTAAGTGGTTTTCGTAAAAGAACAGGACTCAATAACCCAGAATAACACTATAATATTTATAGTGACTATTTAACTCATGACCAATCACGTTTCAATGAATGTTGTTTTACAACCAATGACAGTCGAGTTTCACCTCGCTCTTTACCGATTTACCTTTATCAGCTCCTACTTTTGTGATAAAGAAAGCTCCTCCTTTTTAATGTTCTGAACAGGTCAAAGCATTAGTTTTCTCCAACAAATACATTGAATATAGCAAATAATGAAAAAAATCCCTGATTTTACTGAGATGTTTACTAAAAAAATAAATTAATAACCCGTAATGTTGATTATGATATATAGTTTGATGTGTCATTATTTCTCCACTCTTACAATATTGCGATCTTATTTGGCAATAAATAATATGATCAAGCAGCAGTGAATGATTGAGTGGAAGAGAAGGCCTTTTGGCCTTAACTCTGCCAGCTAAAATAAATTATTATTATTATTATTATTATTATTATTATTATTATTATTATTATTATTATTATAACCTCACATTTCTGATTTGTTTTCAAACATCGCCGTTTACATTAAATATATAAATATTTTAAATAACTATAGTTAAACAGTGATTTGTGAGTAAACAGCTTAATTTTATTCGTTAAATAGTCCTAACAAATGCCACTCTTGATTTCTAAATTCTCTAGATAAATTGGAAATCATTCGTGGCATTACTTATGATGAAGCTACTTTCTGAAAAACAGGGCGTACTCTCCTGAAAATTCATATTATAAATTACTTGTCACCTGTGGCTGGACTGGTCGATACATCTGTGGGCAGGTATCGTTGCATAATGTATAAAGGTCAACACCCACAATATGTGTATTATTAAATTATTTGGTTATTTTATTGTTCCAATTTGTCTGTAATACATCCGATCAGGCCCTACATGTAAGATATACACTGATGATGTCATGAAACATAAGCTTATATTTGGGGAATGAAAGTAGAGAATGGATTCAGGTTTGAACTTCACTTTCTTGCTGTGTTGGATTGATGATTCGATAAGGCAGTCATATTCTATGACTTGGTGGATTAGATATAAATGCGTTAAACTTGTTCGTGTGAGGACATGTAAATATAATCGATCACGGCTTTACGATGACGGTAATCTAGAAGATAATTTTGACTACACAGCACGCTTTCGTGGAATCGTACATACGTTCAACATTGTAAGGTCACTGAATAATATGCTGGACATAAGTTATTGTGTCTGCAAATTATTGCACTGACTTTACGTCTTATAAAATAATGCGTTTTCTTTTAACATTACATTATTCTAACGTTTTTTCAGGCAATTCTACAATATTTATCCATTGTTACGTTATACATGTTCAATACGTTCCCCAATTCTAAATAATTAGCTAGCTTTAGTGTATTTTATTGTATTGTATTTATTGTATTAATTAATCATGGTTAAGCTGTTAATTACGTTATGAGAAATCGTTAGTTACTCGTTGTAAATTAAAGTATACAACTAGGAATTTAATGTAGTGTAATGGAATTCTATTTTCTCTCCACTTTGTCACACATTAGCGATACGATAAATTGCATTCTAAATTCATCTATTTTACTCGTAACAGTCATTAATGATATTGTTTACTGACGCTAAACCCGATTGGTAAAACGTTCATTTTTTTATTACAAGCTTAAAATGCATTATAGTTTAAATGATTATACGTCACATCACAGGTAAAGAGAGAAATAAAATATATAAATATTAAAACCTATAATAGAATATTTTGTTTTAAATATAGTTAGTTGATAATGGTTTAGATATCGGGTAAGAGAGTTGTTTGTACACCCTAAACTTTTTAAATGTAAACAAAGCACAGTACCGGTATGCTTCGTTTATTTTGTTCATGTGCACTACATCTGAATGAGGGACTTATCTCGGTACCGGTATATATGTATTGTGTACCGGGAATGGTTGAGAGTATCTTCAGGATCGGGCTGAACTTATGATTTTAACCGGTGATAGGTAAGGAACTATTTAAGGCAAACAGTGATCAAACTAATTTTAGGTGACGTGACAGAAGGATTTTATTAATTTTCTTTTCTCTCAATATTAAAATATACACTTTGCCCTTATAAATTGGCTAAGCACGGTCAAATCCACGACTAAGTTTAATAATGCTTATCGCGGATCTTCTTTTATACGTCCCTCTTAATGGGAACACTCACTCCACGCACTTTGACTATCGGGGAGCACTTGTCCCTCTTACTCTGTATGGTCTACGGATAGGGCGCTCGCCCTATTTACTTTGACTGTCGGTCCTTCAGTTAGGGCACTCGCCCCACTTGCTTGACTATCGGGGAGCACTCGCTCCACTCACTTGGTTTTTAACTTAAGATTTTATATTAAATATTTAGGTAAGTCGTGGATTTGACTTATTTTTCCGTCGCCATTAAAATTGTTATACATTTTCATTGGATAAAATAAATCTTTCGACAAAATTTTCATTGGATAAAATAAATATTCTGACACACCTCTATAGGCTACATGTGCAAGTCGATATAGGCCTACTAGATTTAGGGCGTGGCCTTTTACATGACTATCTTATTTCCAAGTTATTCGAGGTCAATAATCTCTCGAGCTACCCGCTATGTTTTTGAAGGCTACATCATTTTTTTTAGTTTGAAGTTTCTTAAGATCAATAAACCAACCTTTCATCCCTCCTAACCGTATCAAACTTGAGGATTTGCGTAAAGTCTAAGCCCGCAATATAAATTGTCCTCCAAAATACGTAACGACCAGGCAATAAACTTAAGTTATTTATATTACTTCAGACACCTTCAAATAACTTAAAACGCCGCTGTCGGCAATTACTTGTTTACTAGAAGATATTACTATATTTTTTCAATCAAAAGAGCTCTCCAATTATACAGGTTCAATTGTTTATTACTTCCTTCAATGAGTTCAAAATGGAGCAGGTACAGAACACAGTCATGACGTGAGGAAGGCAATTGTACATTACCTTTGGGAGCAGTTATTTAAATTAAATTAAGAACGCAAATTAATAATCCACTTTCAATTAGTAATTACTAGTCATAAACTCAAATATAAAAACTTAGCCAAGTGGAGAAAAAATGAATTCAAAGGAAGAGAAGTTCTTAATGCGTCATGTAAAACTTATTTCAAAATTAAAAGCACGTGAAGTCCTTTTAATTGCAAAAGAAATCTCAGGTAAACAAATAACAAAACAAACTGTACGGCGAATCTTAATTAAGCATAGTTATCTTGGTCGAATGCCAGGAAAAACACAATTCGTCAGCTAAAGAACACAATGGCCAGATTGAAATTTGTTAAAATGTAACAAAACGAGGAAATAGTCATACCCTCCGGTGATACTCAAATCGAACTGATTGGATGTGATGGTAGCCAAGAAGTTTTGCGAGAAAAAATTGAAGCCGACAAAAATGAAAACACTAATCCCACACAACACTTGGAGGCAAATCCATAACAATTTAAGGCTACATGTCAGCACTTGGAATGTGGACATTAAATTTATGGATTACAATATGGACCAATGATTTTATCTCGGCATTCTGAATCAAAATTTGAACAAATTGCATGGGAATGTTAAGCGCTCTCATATTTCAGCAAGATCGAGACACAAAGCGTAAAGCAGATATTAATATAAGATTTATGATTAGAATTTGGCTAAACTTTACCTGCTAGCTGACTCTCCCGATTTGAACTCATATCAATACATGTGGTCAATTCTCGACTTAGTACCCGAACAAAAAGAAAGTTTCATGAATAAAGTAATTGAGAAGTATAGTTCTAAAAACAGGTTTCAAAGCAAAGGGCTGTATAACATCTTATTAAACTATTAACAATATCTACAAATTGACATTCATTTTTATCCTTTAGTTTTATCTATATTTCTGTACACAAATAGGAATGTTACAAATATGTGTTATATTTTTTCTTTAAATTAATGTAAAGAGCAATTATCAAAATCGGGATACATTTTTAAAATTGATTTTATGTTTAGTAGTTGTGTAATAATTACTACACACTAGACATTATAAAAATAAACTATTTTTCTAATAGATTTAAAACAATTTTCCTATAACAACTGAGTGTACAAACGAGGTTGTAACTAACTATACACTAATATGTCAATTCTAGGAGCAGATCTCAATACGAATCCAGGTTAAGTGGAATAATTTTGTTTATAAATATAATACTGAATTGATTGTACACACGTAAGCTGTTTCCATGTAATACATAATACAAATAGGAATAAATGTTCTTATTAAACTAGGATTTGACCCAAAATATCTAGCTTCACGACGTGGCGCTCAAAATGTTGTGCTACTAAAGATATCCACAAGGAGAGAGAATATTCCTGAATTTAAAATCCCTGTGCACTCCTATTAATGAACTTCTGTTCAAAATACGACTGGGTCCATCTACATTATAATTAGGGTTTATTGAGTTTCATATTATCTGATTATAATCGTAATTTTGAAATTAATGCACTCAGTCTTGCTGTTCGCATGTAATTCTTAATGCAACTAAATACAAAATGTATTTTCTGTACTGGAATTTCACAGCTTTACGAGCTGTCACAATAAACTTTTGCTCTACTTAAGCAATACAAGAGTACACAGACACAAATGTTTCTCTATTAGAAATTTCCTATACCCCTATTAGCGACCTTCTCTTTACATTACAATAGAGAATATTATGTATTTAATTACATTACATGACCCTGAATAAACCCCATCATAATAGCTTCTTAGTTGAAGCGATGCAATTGTAATGCAATGAGTACTTCCTAATCAGGAACATGGAAATTTCAAATAGATAACATTTATTACTCTTCCAGGATATCCTGGGTAGTAGAATGGATAGTGCTCCACTGCATAAAGCTTGATATCTCGTGTTCAAATCCCGGTTTAGGCAGAAATTTGTATTTGATATTGTATGCCATATGTTATTAAATCTCAATTAATTTAATTATATGTATTTAGATGTTCTAACTAAATTATGGAATTTTCTGATGAAGACTAATTATAACATGAAAAGGAAAATAAATGCCTTAGTAGGGATTTTAACCCGACTCGGGTATTTATTTTTCTTTACATGCCATATATATATATATATATATATATATATATATATATGTTCATTGTTACTGATTATTAACCCATTCGCTTGAGGTTTAAATGCTCAATTCATTTCCCCTGAAACAGGATTTAAGTTACCGTAAAGTATATTGTCTATTTTCAGACATTGAAAACAAACAAAAGATAACGGTACTTGAGATCACAATAAGGGTGAAGGCCAAAACACATTCCTCTACTATTCATAAATGTTAACAAAATATTACCCTCTCAAGGGATGTACAAAATATTACAAGATATATAACAGAAGAGTAAGTTGAAGGCAGTTTAACTGCCGGCGAATCTACCTCGTCTTTTGAGGCGAATGGGTTAATTATTTTGAGTACAAATAATCAAAACTGTTTAACTTATGATGATAACCACCGATGAACAATCGATTGTGGAGTATAGACACTAGTCACCTGTTTGCTCAAAATATCACTTTTGAGCAAACAGGTGACTTGTGTCTATACCCCACTATCGAGTGTCCATCGGTGGATAGTTTTGTAACGCCTTCAACATTGCACTCGCCATACAAACTTCCCTTAACACAATAACGTTATCAGGAGAATTTAAAACTCTACTTACTTACGATTTTACATTAGAAGGAAATTGTGATATATTGCATTAAATTCGTGTTTACGAATTAGTCGAAAGTAAAATATTAATGTATTAATTGATAAGTGAGTTTACCTTTAAAGTACACATTGATATCATGATTATATTTGAATACACATTTGTTTGTTATGTAGAGAAATGCTTTGATACTTTCAGTTACGTAAAGTCTAGATTTGTTTGGTAATGTAGTTAACTACGTGTTCCTTAAGTTACGTGTCCACACGTTTCAGTAGACGTTCACTGGTTTTAATTGTAAAAATACAGTGAAAAATATCATTGATGAAATCAACCCTAACAACGTAAATCCAACATGGTGTCGCCTGAAGACTAAAGAAAAACAACCTTAAGTCTCAATGAGGTTCCAGGATTCCGGTAACTTTACTCGGGATCTACCGAAAAGTAAATTTAAACCGTCAGGATTAATCCGTTTGACTGAAGCATGGTCTCTGCATTTTATAGAATCATGTCACAGGTTCAGTAAAAAAAGACGAAAACAAAACTTGAAATATATTAAGTAGTCCATAATGTAACGAAATCATGAAAGAATTGTACTCTAATCCCCTTTACAGTTCACATTAGAGGAACTACTATAGTGCTTTAACGTTGAATGGAGAAAAATCTCTCAGCTAAGTTGCAATCCACTCGGCGCTAATTGTGCAATATGAAACAGCTGCTCTGACCTTGTGGTTACTATCAATTGTTCCCTTATCGTTTTAATAAGGACAATATTTTAATCAAATTGGTATATTTTACGGTAATATTTAATCTCAAAATTCTCACATATCCACTGAAATCAAATTAGTAAATGTTCTCTTTCTAACTACCGTACTTCAATTCCATAGCATGTTTTTAAATCCAGGCTTTTTGGATTACTGTAGTTTCAAATATATTAAACAAATATTTAACGAAAACACCCACTCTTCATCAATGTTGTAACCATCAATCTCATACAGAGCCTAAAACGTTAAAGTTCAGAACACTATAAAGGTTTTTTTCAAATATTTTTTTTCATACTCAAGTTTTAACTGTTGAAACCATAAAACGCATACAAGAAAACAGTTATTTTACTTAATTTCTCTTTAAACTTTTTAAAAATCGTATAAAGTAACTTATATGGCAAACAAGGAATTGCAAATTATTGTTTATGTTGATACACATGCATTATTTAAAACGAAGTAGACATATTTTGTAATTTAGATTTAATCAAAAACAAAACACTGAGAAAATTGTAACACCGATTGAAATATAAAAACAACATAAGTGAATCTGGAACACAAACTCCTTTAAATTCTTTACAAGTCCGTTGTGAACATTTGAGTCAATCAGTCCGAGACAGTAGTCCTGATGAAGTTAATTCTTTGTTTATCTGCTGCGAGCTAATCAAAACTTTCTAATACAATTCTGTGTGACGTGTTTGTTTTTACTGCGTGGGACGGGCGGTTAACGTCCACACTTCAAGAGTTCGTAAGGTGATGTGCTTCAATGAAAAGAAAACTACAAGAAAACTGTACGTAATTTAAATAATAAACTTATAATTAAATCAACTTTAATTTAGCCTTCAAGCTACTACAAAGATACAATGATACATCGAATTGGCCTGCGACTGTAACAATCTGTATTCCAGAGGTGGATCAATTCTTCAGTTCCTCTCTTGAATAGAGTGCACCTACGAGTTCGAAGGCTTGAACACATTTTCACAGGTAGCCTTATAATTTTGGGTTTACGTTTAATAGCCATTGACGCTCCGGAGAAACTCCTGGTCGAAATATACGGTCCCGGAACCCTAGTCAAATGTTCCCTTCGTGTATATGCCTCATGGTAATCATAATCGCTCTACCCAATCTTTTTATCTCAACATATTATGTAGAGTGAAAAGTAACAATTATAATGCGAAACAAAACAATACATTTCTCATGTTATTTCCTAAGTAATTGTTTTTTATTATTGTTTATTCCAAACGACTTATCTATTATTTTCACGATTATTTTCACTGCACTTCAATTTTGAATGAAGATGTGTTTGACACTGGATTATGACTGGTGTTTTCATGTGGACCCGTTGAAGTAGCTGTGCTGAATTCCATCTTGATTGTGTAAGTTCTCTGAAAGAAACTAAACTTGGATGAGTTTTAGTCTGTTTGTAGTCTAGTTTCATTCCGTGCATCAAGTCGTATTCAATGTGTGGCGCCTGATAGTTACACTTTGATCCAGCTTGCCTAAGTATATAATTTTCCTCGTGCTTGTGTTCCACCCTCCTACTCTAATATGTGCTTCGGATGTTTATGTGTGTTCACAGTTCCTGAGGCTCGCCACAACAGGTTGTTATGGATTTGACATGGGATTCAACATGTTTCAACTATATTTTATGTATTGCTTTATAATTTCCATTCATGTTTCTCTATGCAGTAATGCATTTTCATTGAAAAATGAAGTACCGTGACTACATAGAGAACGTTACTTTGTATAATTTATAATTTTGTGATATGAGTAAGAGCTGCACATTCCCAAATGGGGCTTGCATATGTGGGAATTGATCAGATTAACTCTTTGTAAATTATAAAACTCGTCTTTACATTTATGTGACTCGTGGTTAGAATAGGATAAAGGTAATTTACTGGATTACTTATCCCTGACCCAATCGATATGTTTTCTAAGCATAAATATTTTGTCGAAAACTATTCTTAGATATATGGGTTAATTTCGCTGATCTATTGCCTATTGACTGATTAATTTTGAAGCTATGGCGGTAGTTCGCCACAGTGTGTGTACCCATCCGACTAAAACACTCATTTATAATTTTCTACGTTAATTCGTAGCCTCTATTAACGCTTCCAATCGTCTTCCGTATCAATATTATCCTCAACGTTACGCGTAGCGAAAACAAATGTATTGTGAGATTGCCGGTGATAATTGTATCATCGGCGGATAAATGTGTGTCGGCTGTTTTGTGATTTATTAATGTGTGGTATGTTGTTTATATAGAGGTCGAAAAGTTTTGGTCCCAAGATACTTCCTGGGGTACACCACGTTTTATATTGATCACTGCTGATTTTTTTATTCTTGAATCAGACCATCAAATTTCCTGCTTTCTAGACAATTTGCTAGAACTAGGAGTGTTTTATTGATGTCATACGTGATGACGCCTTCATGCCAGACCTTATCATATGTACTTTCGACATCATTGTACAATCCGACGGTAGTTCCCCTTTCTTTCAACAGTCCCGTGATTTCTTCCATGTCTCATTAATCGTTGTGATGAGCAATGCATGAGGCGAAAACCAAATTGTTCAACTTTTAAAATGTCTAAATTTGATATTTCTCCCGTAAGTCTTTTGTTTATAATTTTTAGCCGCTATTGTATTAAAACATTATAGGCCTGTAGTTCTTGACTCCATGATATACCGGTATATATATTCTTTTTATCTTTTTTTCTTTTCATATTCGGGAGGAGCAGCATGTAGTCTATTTACCAATGGATCGGAAAATGTTTAGTTTTATAATTAAATTACTGATTTTTATTAGACATTTTATTCCTTACGACGGTAAGTCTTGAAGAATTATGTTTTGTATGTCTACTGAGCCTGGCGACCTTCAACTACATAAATGCCTCTGACGGGACAGCTCGTCGACGTGTTGAACATTTTCTTGTTTAAGATGTTCGTTGAGGAGTAACTTTGAATCCCTAATGAAAGTAGGGTAATTACAATACAATGGGTCACTTTTTGTTGTAGATGATCCAGTACTATATAAATTGCTTTATTACCGTATTCAGTAGAGCCATTGATCAAGCCCTTTCCTCAGGTGAGTCCAAATCATACCAATTATCTGAATTTTACTTTTCAATCTACCGATAGATCCTTAACAAATGGCTTCCCAATTCTAGTTTTGAAAGTATTTATACTCTTTACCATTACGCTGGTTAATTATATATCCTATAGGACCCTAGCTTCAGCTAACTGAATACAATTCATATTCGTTTTCTGCACCTTATGCAAGGTGTTGCAAATGGTAGCTTCCAGTAAACATTTTGAAATAATTTCTAGTGTTGCCCATTAGAGCTGGATGACCCGCGTTTCTCAACCTCCTAGACGTAATATACAATGGAAACGTCGGTTCCGGTTGACTAGTAATTAATATTAAAATATTTATACAGTCAATATGCCCAATTCACCAATTAACGTTTTAAAATGGGCAACACGTTTCCACAGCCAAGCTGTCATTCTCAAGACCAGATATTGACTCAAAATTATATTAAAAAAAAGTAATTAATATGTTAGCCTCCCGTTAGTTGATTCAAATCCGACCGGGATTGATCTATATTTATTACATGAGTAACTATCTTGAAGATGGCTTCCTTCGAAAGGCAAGTAATGCCGTACTTCCCATATTGTTTATTTACGATAGCAAAATAACCTCAAACCTTAAAAAAAGTATTTGTCTGCCCACAAACGCCAGCATAGAAATGTCACACTACTGACCTGAGCTACTAAAGAGCGTCGTTAAACTAAAATCCAATAAGGCAATATATTAGTTGTGGAGTTCTTCTCATTAAAGCTTCCTTCGTTATTTGTCTATCCTTTTGGGACGGATTAATGTGTTTCCTTAACGCAGGTTAACATGATTCTCACTCATTCCATCACCAGAGGGGAGATTATTATCACTTTATAAATGCTAATCATTGGATTTTCAGTCAAAATTCCAGACGACATAAAACATTTAACTGAATACTTGGGTTTAAACGGTACCATATTGTATTTTATTTTTCCAAATTTCGATCTCTTAAAGTAAGTGTATGTGATTCTAACGCCACGCATTGCACTACTGCTTAGGTTTCTGTACGAATGAGTGTTTGGCGTTAATGTGGTCCATTTTCAATTTAGGCACCACTTCCGCAGATCACTTTTCGTAGAATATGTATTGTATAGACAGGAGTGCATATTGAGTGTACGTTTATATGTTTGCGTATTGTAAAGTGCGCTGTATGAGGAATGATAATGAAAAGAGACTATAGGGATGATACCGGTGGCGGCATGTAACCTTGACGAAACTCGCCGAGAGGACCTATCAGGTTTATCGACACCATTCGACGGACAAACGACTACTAACCATACACTTGGCTTCTCAGCATATGTACAGCGGAGGGTTGAGAAATTTAATGCACAATCTAACAATAAGAAATTGTACACCACAATCCCTTCAGGCCTCGAAATTATTTTCAAGTCGGTCGGGTATCAAAGCCAGGTCTGATAGTCAGAAAGCCGATTTACTACCACCTCAGTCAGCAACGGCAGAAGCTTTAAAATTACTATCCTTCACAATTTAATGTTTTCTCTTTGTGCGTTGTTTTTATTTTATTTAACGACGTGTTTTAATAACTCAAGTCTTTACGTCATAAATTATATCTGGGTATGAAAGATACGACATTTTGTTTAGATATATAGTTTCAGGCTTGATGTTATTTCACTTTCCCTAAAACCAGGACAGCGGAGCCACGGCTTTACTTCCTTTCGAAATGAAGCCACACAGTCCTTCTTCTGCCAAAAATACTGATTTGTGTTTCTTCCCATCTGCGAACAATAACTGGAACTGATCGGTCCAACGGCGATAAGATTTGTTTTTTTGGTAAATTATTTACTGGCATCCTACGAAATTGCTGTCCCATCCAATTATGTTCGCGAATATGGATCTTATCCAACTCTACAATCAGTTGCAGTATCATCACTCCTCATTTGGTCTCTCAAGCTAACACGTGTTATTGACCGTAGAAATCTCATTTGTAATGTGTTGATTCTACTTTTATCAGTTCGTCATAGTGTCCAACATTTACTACCATATAAAATATATCGTTCAGATATTATATAATGAAATCTGTTTCGAATTCCTTCTCACATCGGTATTCCAAAATACCTTCTCAAAACGCCATTTACGCAACTGCATTTAATTAAGCAATTATGGTATTTAATTACTTTTATATATGTATTTTTGATAATCACATAATAAAATGTAACTTCCTAAATATATATAAAATCTGCCACTTGTTCTATTTTGTTTTAAACAAAAATATTAACCCATAATAGTTGTTTACTACGTACTGCTATTGCTTTCGTTTAGTCAACTGATATTTTCATATTATAATTTTTTAGCATAGACGTAATTTGGAAACTGCCCATTAAAATCCTGTTCATTTGCTGCAAAAAACGTGATCATCTGTTAATATTATTGTATTTAATCTTCTGTTATTTTTAATTCGTATCCCTTTGGATATGTCAGATGTCCAATCCTTAATTGCTTTGTCCAAATACACAATACAAATTAAGTGAGAGAGCCCATATTCTTGTCTGAGTCCTTGGTTAGTTATTTTTTTATTGCTGTAATGTTGTTGACGTTGTTGTGATCTAATTTAACATTTATAATTTCCAGTTTACAGAATGTAACTAATTTTCTATCAATTCCATAAAATTCTAAAATCGTCTATAGCTTTCCTCTCTTCACCCAGTCATATGCTTTTTCGTAATCTGTGAATAATATGTATAATGGAACACTAGATTCTCTTCTCCCTTCTAATAACTGTTTTGCTATAAATATATCACGTACTCTTGGTTTTAAATATAACTGTATTCTCGTCTCTTATAAATTCTTAATACTTTCTTGTTCCAACAATTTAATTTTAGTTTCTCTCCGGAATTTTTCTGTTGATCTTTCTTCGGAAATATGGTTTTGGTGTTCGAATTTTACATTTAAGTACAAAATGATCTGCATCCAGCTCAGCCCCTACGTACACTCTTGTATCTGTGACGTATGACGTTATTTTCCTGTTCGTTAAAATGTAGTCTATAATTGGTTGTGATCTTTGTTCGCTCCAAGTATATTTATGGATATGTTTATGTTTAAAAAATTGTCATTTTATTAAATCTACAAAGTTCTCGTAGGAAATTTCCATTTTCATTTAATTTTATTTCAACATGTGGCTCCATGATATTTTTTTCAGGTTCTATTCTTCCTGAAGTCTCCGTCAATTATTGTATTATTGTTTTATTTGTTTTTTTTACCTGCATCTTGTAGTTAATTGTAGAATTTTTCAGTTTGATGATTACTACCACTGGCTGGAGCATATAATCCAGTAATTATTTTATCGCATCTCATTTTTAACTGCAATGTTATTACTCCACCATTTATCAATGAATAGAAACTATTATTTTTCTCCATTTTTTATCTTAATTCTGATACCTGACGCTGCTCTCCGTGAATTATGTAATATTGAATAATATAAGCGGTTTTCCAATTCTAATGAACCTCTCCCACTTTTTTTTGTTTCTGATAAAAATGCAACATTAAAACATGTTCAACTTTTGTGCTACTTCTTCTATTTTATTTTTGAAGCCTCTTACATATCAGGTTATCAGAATCCAATTCTCATCTTTTTCAGTGTTGTGTGTCATCATTACTTCATCCGTCCTGTTTGTCTTCAAATGTATAGTTTCGAGTATTGTAATATGTCCCCTAGGGTCGGTTACCCTTGGCTGGCTAAGTCCAGTAGTGGAATTGCCTCATGGACCTGCATGCTCTCATAGCTGAATGATCTAGTTATGGCGCCAGATACTCACCTTCATCATCTCCCGCTAGCTACAGTTTTCGCTGTATTGTCCAAGGATCTCGACGAGCACTTATGAGTAGATTAATCGATTGAGCGGCAGACGAATAATGCTGTGGATTTACCCAGGACTTGTAGGCTACATATATCAGCATCTGTGAAGTCCCTCAGCCATACTGGCCTTTGATCACAAGGTTATTTTACATTCAGTAAATTTTCGATATCAGTAACATGATTAAAATATAAAATTATGAAATATTTACCTAAAACGCCAGTCTCCTCAACTCAAGTTTTATTTTACTCCTCCCCTCTAAAATTAAGGGTGCTGCTTATACTCGGGTGCAGTTTATATTCGGGCCAATACGTTATATGTATTTTTTTGATTACGTCAATTTATTGTGGGATTTATTCGTGGAATGTCTCCTCGTTAGAACCAGATCGTTCTAACTCCATTTTATTTATATTCTTTTTTTTCAGTAGAGTCCGATTAAGTTTTGTTTTGTACACTAACCAATTCTCAAATGTAGCAATGTTATTGTTTTTTTAAGGAAAGAAGTTTAACACTTTCTGAATACGAAGTCTAAAGTTGTACGCTTGAAACTGATACAGAACAGCAGTTATATACAAAACTATGGAAGAAAACCTTGCTTAAGGATACAATGTGTATTTTGTTATGAAAGCTGCCATATTCGATTATAAGGGGATAGATGTGGGGTTTTAATTTTAAGTATAATTTGAGAAGATGGACCTTTTAGGTAAGTATTGCATAGTTTTATATTTTAATTCTAAATAATATCTCAACGGAACGTTATCCTGAATTTTATTAATGTTGAGTAACATGGCTTTATTTCTCTTCTGAGTCTAGATTTTTGTGGTCTAATAATATATATTTTCCTGGCCCGGATTTGAACACGCAAACTTTGAAACCAGAGACATGCATAACAATCACTAGTCCTTCAGGACTGATAATAGTTCATACGTAATCAAATACACGAACATTGCTATGAATATTTTAAGAATATAAATGGGACGTCAACACGTGCATGCCAGTTAGCACCGACGGGCCGTGATCCGGCAGCTTGTGACACAATTCGACTACGAGCTTTTTAACCGCAACAACTTTAATATACGCTATTGGAGCTGTAATTACCCCATCTGTAATTTATATTTAGTCAGCTTGATTAATTGTTTACCGTTTGCTCTAAGGAAAATGTTAGTAGAAACACTTGCAAAGCCCCATTTTGATTATTGTGATACTCTGTTTACTGACCTAAATACTGTTCTTACGCAAATACTTTAACATGTTCATAATTCTTGCATACATTTATTTGTGGTATACGCAGATTTGATCACGTTACACGATCCCTGACTTCGTCTACAAGATCGTAGGACCATCCATTCCCTATGGCTTCTCTATAAAATATTACAAAAATCATTACCTTATTTTTTATCACACCGCTTCACTAGACTCTCTGATACACATAAATTAGATACCCGATCCCTTGAGCACATTGTCATATATATATCCCTCCTCATCACACTACCTATTATTCGAAATCGTTTACTGTTTCTCTTGCTAGTGTGCGGTTATAACCACGCAGACTGCTACCATTTGTGCCGCGGGTTATAATTTTTATTGCGCCGCCGTGATCGTCTTTTTGTTTCCGTTGTACATGTTAGCGTAGAGTTCATAACAATCAAGGTTATTATTCAAAAGCCTTTGCCCGGGCCCATAAGAAGCAAAGATTGATTCATCTTTCTTTTCTAAACACTTAAACATCAATCAACAATAGATCTTAAAACACTTGAGTAATCTATGATTCCTGGTTAAACTGGAAGTATCATTGTTATTATTAACCATGAAAGCCAGATAGAAAAATAAAGGGAAGCTTGTATGGTCTCCTAAATGAGTAAGTTTATGGACGGGAATATATCAAACAGCAGCATGCACATAAATAATCTGAACATTAAACATGATGTGTATAAAAATGATGTTTAATATAAACAAGATGTCTGAAGTATAGGAAAAATATAACAAATATAAATATTGATCATTCTTGAATTTAAACAAAAAAATAAATAATAATCATTAACATCAAAAAATATATCATACCTCACTCCAATAAGTTCATTCATACAAACAGTCCAAGCCAGGGTGGCTTTCCCTGGTCCTCCGGACCAAAACTCAAACCATGCCACTCGCGTGCTCCAGACGACGTAGTCTAAACAAAAGTTCCGATCTAATGATAATGTTCTGAATGTACGTACCATATTTGAGCATTCTGAGATAGAAGGGGAGATGCGCAGCACCAACAGCGCAACAGGAGAGGTAAAAAGGAGAGTGGGGGTAGATGCATAGAGAAGGGATATTGGCATAGTTCACGAATCTTTCTGTTCAAGGAGGATAACGGCACTGCAGTAGCGAACCGAAAATCGCACTTTCGGTTCACTAGAACATGGAATTCGCTTCCACCCTATGTCAGAGACATCCAAACTTTACCATCTTTCAGAAATAAATTGAAAATAAAATTATTAACAGAAACAGCTCATTAATATTACTTTTTAAAAATTAATAATTTGTTTTATATTATATAATAAAAATAGTTTAAAATCTGTCAGTACATTTACATAATGCCTTGTATAATAAGCGATATATTAATTCATTATAGTTTATTACTTTCTTTGTATTTTTTCATTTCTTTTTATGTATAGTAGATTCTAGCTGTTATTCCTTTCTGTATAACATTCTGTCTTCAGTTTAATTTTAATTGCATTTAAATTTATTGTGTTATCATTAGACAATATTTTCATTATTATTCAATTTGACAGATAATTGATTGTTTAGTATCACTATTATTTTTGTATTTTTTTGTATTCGTATGTAACATATGTTTGTCCTGGTGAGTGGAAGAGAAGGCCACATGGCCTTAACTCCACCAGGCTAAGTAAAGCAATACTAAATTTATCTATTATATTCCATCCTAAATTGAAATGTGACCTTCAAATCACTTAAGCTCCTAAATTTTAGTCTGGAGGCGTTATTTTTTTTTAAATGGAAGAGATTATTTTTTTTCCTTTTAGACATATTTATTCTCCTTATTTGCGGCAGGATCTATAGTAACACAGCTCACATATTTCATGTTCATATTAATTTATACCAGCATACATTTACCTGACTGCTATTTGTATATAAAATAAACAAGCTTTTACCAAAGTTAATGGGTGTAGTACTCTTGTTTATTGATCTTAACATGGCCTCGAGCGTCTCGTTTCCTAAATGGACAGATTACTTTCCCATATGATTTCATCTAAATACACGTACAAACGATTATATAACATCCTGCTTGTATTTATGTATCATATTAATTACACTTGAAGATATGTTTTCCCTCCCCGATTGAAATTATATTACACCTTTTTACACTGATATATTTCGATGAATGTTACGAAAACCAAGAGAATTTACTTGTCGCTCTAATAACATTTGAATATCAGAGATTCTCGCCCGCACTTCGAGGTAATTTACTGAGAGAATAATCTCTTTAATTTCTGTGGACATTCACTTTTTTTTTTGGATTCTGTTTACGTAGGTTAGTTTTATTCATAACTATATTTATATTCTCATCTCTAAATTATTATTTCTGTTATTACCATTTTTTTGCATAATAAAATTAGTACGTCCTTCTCTTCCACTATATCAAAACAAATATCAAACCATAGATTTATAATGATGTATACAGTATACAGAATTATAACATTTTTAAGGAACATGGATATTTATGTTGATACAACAAAAACTATACAAATAATAAGCACATGTGAAATGAAGATCTTAGGAAATATTCAGGTGAAACATTATGTGATAGGATACACAGTACAGATATTAGAGACGAATGACAAATTTAAGACGTAACCAAATTTATTAGACACAGACGAAAATATTAGAACATACAGGAAGAATTGGAAGACAACAGACTTGCAAAAAAAATCAAAGAAGATTACACCAATGGACTGGAGAAGAGCAAGAGGAAGACCAGCCAAGATATGGAGAGAAAATGAACGCAGTTCCAATACGTCTTCCTATGAGGAGTGATTTGGGAAACAACCCGAATGGAAAAACAAATAAAGAATAAGAAGAAGGAAGATTATATAGAATAAGTATGTTGAATGTTACTCTTCTTCTGATATACCAAAACAATATAATAATAATAAATATACTGTCGTTACTAATATTAACATTAGCAATAATAAATATAACAATACTAATATTATAAAGGAACTAGCGGTTAAAACATGCACATTTAGCGAAAAAGTAATATTGAAGCCTCGTGCATATTGCATATTATTTTTTGGTCGATGTGACTAATTTTTATTACATATAATAGAGCGATTCCATGAAAATGTCATACCGAGGTGAACATCTTGAAACTGACGCAGGAATAATTCTGTTGATGTAATATATATCTGTAAATATCAATTTTTATAATTCCATGAGAAAAATTTTCAAATGTGCATTATTTTAATCTAATAATAGCGGTAGAACTTGTCATATTCCAAACCTGAAAAAATACGCAAAATTTTACCAATTTCTTGTTTAATGATTTGGTCGTATGAATTCGTTTTATTTCACAAAACTTTTTGTTAAACCATACTTTGGTCCTCCTTGGTCGTAAATTAAACAATATTAATTGGATTCTAATATTCTATATACCTTAAATGTGTCCTATAGTTGTTGACTGTAAGTTATGGTCAGTCCGTCACAGAAAATGGATAAAAATTACTGTACACAACATAATTATTGATGGATTAAAATTTCCTCTTGGATTCTACGTTATCGGTACACAACTAACAAAAATAACAGAAAAGTATAGATGACATTTCTTCTAAAGTCATTATTTTACCCGCTGGAGTCCTGTGACTGACTGACTTTTTGTCGCCTCACTTATATTGCTAATACGCATAACGCAGTTCGACTCAGCTGTGTATTAACATAAACATGGTTTAGGAAATCTGGCAGACTGTTCGGCTCAGCTGTTTCATAAAACAATTACTGGCCCTTCTTCTGTGACAATTTGAGCTAAAAGGCAGTCAGCGGAAGAATTTAAATGTAGAGTAATTACATGAAAATGTCATACCGACGTGAAAATTTTGAAATTGGCGCAGGAGTAATTTTTTCGATGAGATATTTTTTTGCAGATGAAATTTTCCGATTATAGAAATTAATGTTTGAAATACGGATTATTTTGATCTAAATTAATAGTAGAACATGATATATTCCGAAACCTGAAAACACATGCAAAATTAAACGAAATTTTGTTTTACGATTTCACTGTATAAATTTGTTTTGTTTCACCGATTCTTTTGTTATACCATATTTCGGTCCTTCCTGATCATAACAGTAATACAAATAATTGTAATATAATATTCTAGATAATTAAAATGCGTCCTACAATTATTAAGGGTAAGCTACAGTCAGTCACATAAAATATACAAAAATTATTGTACACAATACGATAAAATTGATGGATCCAAATTTCCTCTGGGATTCTACGTTATCGGTACATAACTAATAAAAAAGTATTAACGACATTGTCTTGTAAAGTAGTTACGTTAATTATATTAATTACATTTTATATGTTTATTAATGACATTTAAATAATTTTTCATTATGCGATTCATGAATATGTATGTTATTAAGTCAGTGGAATTAGAAGCAGGTGCGCGGTTCATATGTGTTGAAAATGTGCGTGTGGAAGGCCTTGAACCTGAAAGGTTCTCGCATTAGTTTGACCTTTGGTATGACATGTGTGGCGTATTATCGGGGATTCACAGTGCGATGTTGCCACATTGTACTAGCATTCACTTTGTGAAACAGAGTCATGCTTGTTAAGTGCAAAAACAGTTTTAATTATATGAAGTATCTTGTGTAAAAAAATACAATTGGCGTGGAGTATATGTGATTAAGTATGTATAACCTGTAGTGTAAAATAAAAATTATTATTGGGTGTAACGTTATTGGGAACCAACAGTGAAAATACGTATGACAACACTGTACTATGTGCACCTGCTGCAAACAGACAAACATAAAGTAAGATTTCGCGCGTTGTAAGAGATTTCTTTCGATTGTTTAGTTTAAAAATAGAACTCATGTCAGCAAAATAATTTGTAATCAGTTGCTTTGAAAGAATTATAACACAATTTTCCATATTTAAATACAAATTTGAATAATTTGTATACTGTACTTTTTCGTTAATTTTTTTTGTCTTTATTAGTTGAGACGCGTGAAAGTTAATTTTAGTGATCTGGAACGAACAATGCAAATTCCATATCGGCATTTTTATTTATTTTAATGGTTCAATCCATTAACAGTATCAGATAAATTTTAATCAGTTAATATGGTTGTAATAAAATTATACCCATATTAGGCACATTTAACTATAGAGAAGGCCCTAAGTTGTTAAAAAGTTAATATTTTCTTTATTTTGTGAAATTTAAAATGATACTTGGTAACCAAGTTAAATAAATTACACTATTTATTTAATATTTTTACAGCTATCAAATTTGTACATTTCCTATACATGATAAAAGGAGTGAAGTTCTTTATTCATCTCCATATTATCGCTTTTAATATATTATCCATCCATAGTAATTCTGTCCGAGGCCAGGTCTTTCACTGCAATCATAGCATTTTCACGCTATGCTTGCAGCTTTACTAGAGAACTGTAGATGTGGTAGCTTCGCGTGAAGGATGATGATGATGGCCATATGGTTTAGGGGACCGTTTGGGCCTTAAAGTTTTCTTGGCATTTATCTTACAGGTGAGGAAAAAACCCGATAAAAACCTCACCCAGAAAAACTGTCTCGACCGGGGATCGAACCCGGGCCCGCTGCGTAACAAGGCAGCACGCTACCTCGAGACCACAGCGGTGGACTTACCTATTATAATTTCATATTGTTTTTAATATTTGAATAATATTTGCAGCTCCAGAATATTAAAGTCCAAATAAAATTCAGATATGTCAGTCAGTCACAGAATGTAGTCAGTCAGTCACACATCATATATAAGGTTATAACCCTGGTCTTAATTGCGATTTTTGTTGCGTGTTTTATTGAGAATGTAACTTGTAATGTCTTCCAAACGGTATTTTGGAAAATTGAATTAGGAATCACACTTCAGAGCATGATGCAGATGAACATGTTAAGCTGCATGATGAGTTGACATTTATGTCAGACAGTCACACAATCTTTGATAGATAATAAATAGCACTGTTTTTCTGCAAAAGTTGTATATTTAAGTACAGTCTTAACCACACACTATTCCTCTATCATATCACGTAGATAACACCCCTAATTTCAATCAATTGTAATATTTATGCAACCATTTTGCTGCAAAAGTGTATTGTAAATGTCAGTCACATGTGGAATTACTCAATAATAAATGAATTAAAATATTGGTTGGATGTCAAGACTTCTATGAGAAGGAAACATTTGGTGATCGTTGGTATGTAGTTTTTCATTTGTTTTATTATAAGCAAGGATTGTTGGCAGTGGAGACATTTTTATATGTAATACCGTGATTGGAATCTGTTTTATAATTTGATTATGGAAGGAGTCATGGTAGATGATAGAGAAACTGAAGAAGCCTGGAGAGTGGGATGTTCTGAATTAATTCTGAAAACGTCTAAAGAAAGGTATGAATTAGTGTACAAAACGCTCAAGAAATGTTTTATTTTACTTACCGAACGTGTGCTTTTTGAGTCCATATCAGCAATGCGGTTTATTTTGTTAGCATAGGAACCAGGTTAGATGTGGGAACGTTGACTTACTTCCAGTAACAACAATATTGGTAAGTATAAGAAATTACTCACATCGACCAAAAACAATTTTCATCAACGTAAAGTGCAAGGGGAGTGATGGATGAAATTTCTATTTTCTACATGTTTTGAGCTACAGACTTGAGTTTTTTTACTAACATTAACTGCATGATACATAATGATGTATTAAGTTTCATTCTTGTGAGACATTTATTTTATGAGTTATTAAATATTATATTTAAAAAAATTGCATATATTATAATTAAATGGGTTCCACAATTTTCAGTAAAATATCTGTTTTTTACAAGACCTCTAAAATATTGAGAATAATAGCATGCATCAGAACTCTTATAAAGTGGATATAAAGGGAGAAAAATATAATGTTCTACCTCATGCGTGGAATAAAAAAATAATTGCATGCATTTTATGTTTTATTTCCTAAAATACTACTTCAATCATAAAACCCATGCAGTACTTCGTTACTCATTATTTTGAGGGCATGCAGTAAAAATTTGAACCTTATAGGATAAGATTTGTGAATTCCATTCAATCTTGAATGTACAAAACACAGTGAAAATAAAAGTGTGGAAAAACAAGTGTAAATATATACATGCAGTTTAAATACAATATGTAACATACAGGCATAATCAGCACTTTAGGGCACTTAGGAACGTCATAGGTCTCTGACACTTTGCCAACATATACATTAGAGTACAGGCTATTTTTTAGTACAAAAAACAAACTATGACAAATGTTGATCTCAAATGGTCAATGTTTCACCAATCACACAAATTAAGTAAATTAACTTGCATTTTTGTATGTTATAGAAAGTAATTTGCCCATCCGATAATAGTTAACCGAATATTGGGTATAAAACTTCGATCAACGTTTTTATGACATACAAAAATATATATTTATACTTCATGCTATGTAGTTTTTTTTATAATGTAAGATAAAAAAATGATCTGTTTTACTGGGTTTGGAATTCCAACTTTTTGTGAATAAGAGTAGAGGCTTTGATGTTTGGAAAACATGAAACTATCACGACAAAGCTATATTTACTTTCTGTACAGTTATTTTAATTCGGCCGTCATCATGTTAAAATAGGGAAATGCATTTTTATCCTTGCTGTCGGAATCGTTCTGTAAATAAATATTCATTTGTTAAATATCATGCGACACCAACACAATGTTGTTACATCATTCATTAGAATGTCACCATCATCACTAGAATAACAAATATTGGCACTATTATTCTTAATGACTTAATCCACAGATATCATTTTTGTATCATTATATTCTGTGCCAGAGGTATTAGTATATTACGATGCGAGCTTGTGAAGTGGTTTTTACGGAATGGAGAAAAATGTTTAAAAACCGCGTGTCCGAGATTCTGTAAAACACTTCACAAGCGTGCGTTGTATATTATTTTTTGCGCGATGGTGTTTTAATATCGCATTGCCAATCAAATACTAGGTTAGTAATTCCACTATTTAAGTTACTGACATGATTGAAACTGTAGGTTCGTGGCCGTTCGGACATACCTTCTCCATACATCCATATCCTGAGCTAAGGTTCTCCCTCATCTCCTGTATAATATACTTCCCTCTAATCATGGTCTTGGTAGGCCCTTGTAGTAGATGGATGTTGCGATTTTCAAATTTCTTGACAAAAGTCAAGGGATGTCCAATGGGTCCTCAGCCCTGCGTGACGGCCTCCTTTGCCCACAGAACATGCGTCTGGTACTTATTTACATTAGAGTTGAGTAGACCCTAGAGTCATTATGCCGCCAGTAGGTTTGGTCCAGCTAAAAACCCTGACACCATTGAGACTCGAACTCATACCTTCCGGCTTGTAGCGTGGTTCATCAAACAACTACACTGCCATTAAAATTGCTTCAAATCACGAACATGATTGTTTATAGTGGGTCAGAATTGATGAAAAATTAATTAAAATAGAAATATAGTGAAAATCTTGATTCCTCAAGGTACAAAAAAGTCTTCTTGTCTCATTTGTGTTCCTGTATATACACCTATAAACCTATAAATTATACAGAGCTCGTGTATATAAATATATGTAAAGAGATAAAAACATTAGTGGCTTCATAACATTTTTGTGTCGTAATTTTCATTTTTTTCATATTTTGTTATTATGAGTTCATATTTTGGTATAATTTTCTTCATATAATTCCTCGCTCTTTATTACTGTCGTCGTCATTATTATTATTATCATTATTATTATTATTATTATTATTATTATTATTATTATTATTATTATTATTATTTCCGTTCTCGCTGTATTTATGCAACCACGAAAATTTCCTGGAGGCTTTCCTTCCTTTCTCCAACTGTCGTTTTCTCGACTTTGCCACAGTTGACGAATGTAATATTACGTTAAAATCGCGTCTTGTCTCATAATCATCATCATACGTTATTGTTCATGCTCAAATTGTAATTTGCTGCTTCATGTTCATTGCCATCTTCTCAATTGACAAGCTCATCGTTGCTGTGGTGAGTTATTTTTGTAATTAGAAGAATTGTTTACAAACAGTTATGTCACATTTGACGCTAATTTTCTTACTCACTGGCACTATCGAACCCATACGTCCATGGTCGTGCGGGACATACGCTCTCCATACATCCCTATCCTGAGCTAATGACTTTCAAATCATTCTCTGTATAATCTACTTCCCTCAAATCATAGTTAATGTTATTCTCCCACCTCATTCTTGGTCTAGCAACTGGACGCTTTCCCTCTGGTTTTCCTACAAGAAGGTTCCATGCAAGTCTTTCATTCCCCATACGTGCAACATGTCCTGCCCATCGCAGTCTACGAGACTTATCTGTTATTATATCTACCTTCTTATAAAGACCATGCAGTTCATTGTTAAGAAGTCTTCTCCATTCACCTGTCTGTTCATCTCTCTTTGGACCAAACATTTGCCTAAGTACTTTATTCTCAAAAACTTGTAATCTCCTTTCCTCCCTTAAAGTAAGAGTCCATGTTTCGCACCCATATAATATAACTGGTAGAACAATAGTTTTATATATTTTCAGTTTAACGTTATTTGAAAGGAGTTGGGACATCAAGAGTCTCTGCAGTGGATAATAGCACGCATTTCCAGAATTGAGCCTATGTTTAATTTCTTTGTGCATCTCATTCCTATTTGTGATGATTGTTCCTAGGCATTTGAATTCAGCCACTTCCTCAAAATTTCCCTCATTTGTCATTAGCTGTCCATTTCCATTATATACTGTATGTCTTCGTGTGACCATATATTTAGTTTTATTGATATTTACTTCCTTTGTTGCTACCTGATGAAATAAAACGTACAGTCGTATATGTGATACAGAGTGCAGTATTGCACATAGTGAGAATATATTGTAAGTCAAGAAGCACATTCTATTAAAAACACTACGAAACTGGAGACAGAAGTCTATATTAATAAATAAGTACATGGTCACACGTAGAAATACAGTACGGTATGGGAATGTACGTTACGAAATAAGGAAAATTTGAAAGAATGGTGATTAATTCAAGAAAATACTAAGATAACAACAAACAGGAATGGTATGCATAAATCTATTATAATATATTTATGTCTGGAAACGCAAATTATTATGCTTTATATGGTCTCTCGTTGACTCCACGTTTCTAGAAAATTGTGAAAATAAAAATTTATAAACGGACGATTTGTTCAATTATATTAGGCCTACATATGTGCAGAACTTGGTATTTTATTTTAAGAGAGGCGACCATCCTAATGGGATAATGGTAAGCGTTTCCAAATACAGTTCATGAGGTCCTACGTTCTATTCCCGGTCAGATAACAGACAATTTTCTTTAAATCGAATTATTCCTGTGCTTGTGGAATATAGGCTTTCGCGGCCGGTAATCATAATATTAATAGATTCCGGGATATGTGGCCGTGTTCTGTAAGTGGTGTTTGGAAGAATATCTTAATATTATTCATGTGGTTGTCCATGTTCTGGAATATATGTTAAGTTTAGGTTAAGGACTCTCCTGGTGTTTTATTATCATTTATCATCCATCATATCAACGGTGTCCACCGCTGTGGTCTCGAGGTAGCGTGCTGCCTTGTCACGCAGCGGACTCGAGTTCGACACCCTTTCGGGACAGTTTTTCTGGGTGAGATTTTATCGGGGTTTTTCCTCCCCTGTAAGACAAATGTCAGGAAAACGTTAAGGCCCAAACGGTCCCCGAAATCATATGGTCATCATCATCATCATCCTTATTAGCATCGCCATCATCATCCTTCACCGGTGTGGAAAGCGACGGGAAGCTACCACACCTACAATTTCCTAGTAAAGCTGCAAAACATAGCATGAAAATGTTATGTTTGCAGTGAAAGACCTGCTCTCGGGCAGAATTTCTATGGATGGATATCAACGGGGAAACATAACTCCATCTTGTAGGTGCCACAACCAAATAAATATATTAAAAATTCCGCCAATACCACGGGCGAAATTCAGAAATGCGTTAAATGGTAACCAGGTGTCTTTGAAAGAAAGAAAAAACAAAAAAACAGACTTTAAGAGAGGTGAAGAGATTACATGTAGACTTGAATTTGGCAGGAGTTGGGAATGAAAGATGAACAGGAAACCTTCTTGTGGGAAAACCGCAGGAAAAGTGCCCAATAGGTTGGCAAAAAATGAAGTGGGGAAATAACTTCTTCTTCTACATTCACGAGCTAGGCAAATTACCTGTTCCGCCTCACAGTTGTTCTGTCCATATTTTCATTGGCCTTCCTACATTCCTTGAACCTCTTGGCTTGTAGTTAAATGCTGATTTTGGTAATCATGTAGCATTCATTCTTTCTCTATGTCTAAACCATTTTTCTCTATATTCTCTGATTTTACCTATCAATGGATATATATTTAACTCGAAAACCGCTGTGATATCGAGGTAGCGTGCTGCCTTGTCACGCAGCGGGCACGGGGTTTGAACCCCGGTCGGGTCAGTTTTTCTGGGTTAGGTTTTTATCGGGGGTTTTCCTCTCCTGTAAGACAAATGTAAAGAAAACAATAAAGGCCCAAACGGTCCCCGACATCATATGGCCATCATCATCCTTATCATCGTCTTCATCACCCTTCACCAGTGTGGAAAGCAACGGGAAGCTACGATACCTACAATTACCTAGTAAAGCTGGAAGCATAGCATGAAAATGCATGATTGCAGTGAAGCACCTGCATTCGGCCAGAATGACTATGGATGGATATTTAACTCTGTTCTTACATCTTCATTCTTTATCCGATCCATTCTTGTGAAACCATTTTTTCTTCTTCTAAGGAAGTTCATTTCTACGCTTTGTATTCTACATTGTATTTTTTTTCATTACCCAAGTTCCACTCCCATAAAGTAATGCAGGAACTGACAAAGTTATATAAACCTCTTCTTGGTGGCGGAATATCAATCTTTAAAAGTAAAGTAATCCCACAACAGCCGGAGCCCCTTGGGGTAGTAGGGGGTTAAGGCTCCCACTTTTTCTAGACAATCGGCACTTTATATCAGCCGGGTTGTCAGCCCTGCGTGACGGCCGCCTTTACCCCCAGAACAAGCGTCTGGTACTCATTTCCGTTAGAGGCTGAGTCGACCCCAGGGCCATAGTGCCGCCAGGGGGTTTGGGTCAGTTTAAAAATCGTGACCCCAACGGGACTTGAACCCTCTACCCTCCAGCTTGTAGCTCAGTGTCTTAACCACTACGCTACGGCGTGTTTATGTTTAATATAACAACAGAAATTCTCTCTGAGTAAAGGTAAGGCATCTGGGCCTTATAAATGTCAACGTTTTATGAAAGTTAATGTGAAATGTTTAATGAACAATTATAACTTGCGTATAAAGATTACTGTGCTTCGTTCCTGGAAATGTGGAGCGGCGTGATTCTTCTCGTAAGTTCTCTTGGTTTCGTGCTGGGATTACATTTAGCCTCAGAGTAATACTTCTTTTGTCTTCATTATTCTGTTCCGAGATTTTAATTACATTTTGCATAAGCCTACATGATTAAATTCTTTGCTAGACTTTTGAAGAATCTTTATATAACTTCAGATCAACCTTCGTTGCATGTTCATCGCTCCATTTATATCGTAAACGTGTCTTTTATTTGTACAATTTTTGTGTATCACTTCACTTTCGAGGCTATGAGAAAACACTCTTCTTACCAATAACATCTAAATATGCATATACGTAACGAATTTTAGACCTACATAAATAATGCAATGTTGTATTAAGGTTTACATGTAAGTATTGTATTGTAAGCCTATGTTTTCCCTTTACAGAGAATTAGGTGCTCTCCCCCTAAAGGGAAGAATTTGAACCATACTAATGTAGTTACACTTGTTTTCGTATAGATGTCATTTTGAGTTGTCCGTGGTCAGCGTTCCGCCTCATACTGACATCGAGGAAACCAAGGTAGTAGCCTACTAGGACGGGAAAATTCGGTAAATTTTGCTTAGAGGCATTTTCATTCAGGCTTAAGGATCTTTTACGAGCCTGAAAATCTTCAGATTCGGGACCCACGGCTTAAAGTCCCTCCCGGAGGACTTGCTCCTTGGATTTTTCCGTCCTAAAAAATCCATCGACCCCTGCCGGGTTTGAACCCGCGACCCTTGGGACCAGAGGCAAGGAGCATAACCACTAGTCCACCGTGACCGACTACATGTAAGTAATGCTTATAATAACAAACTTAATTCTAACGCACTTCTGTCACTTCAAAACACCTGCCCTGGAATGGACTTACAAGTGAAAATATTTTTTACACAAACATTTTTTAAATAATGTTTATAAATGTAATGTACAGTGCACAAATATATTTTAATTATTATACACAAGGCCAAGTGCCGGCTTCACCTTGGTTAATAAATATTAATAAAATGTCATCTAGGTGTTAGTCATATAAAGTCATAATTAGGGCTGGGATATTTATGTAATAAAATATAAGATTTAAATTCATATATTATATATGGTATATTATTCAACTGTTGGTGTGTGAAATAAGATAGAAGACAGTAAAAAATCTTACTTCTTATTATACTATTCAACTGTTTATATGTGAAACCAAAACAAAATACAGTCGTAAGTTTTATTTCTCATAACACTGCTCAAAAAAATTAGGGGATATTGTAGAATAACCTATTAAGACTATGTTTTTAGGAACAGTATTAGATGCAATCACTTTCTATTACTCCAAAAGAATGTCAACAAGAGTTTGAAGTCATTACGTAACCTCTGTACCACACCAGATGTCAAAGAGATCCTGATTAGGAATATGGCAAACAAACAAAGCAACATTAACATGGGTGAAAATGTTTCTTTAGTATGGTGTATGGTCTCCTCGAACGGCCAGCACTGCCTCACACCTGTGTGGCATTGATGCAATGAGGTTAGCAATGAGTTCTTGGGGGATACGTGGCCACTCTTCCATAAGAGCAATGTGCAGCTCTGGAACAGTTGTGGGAGGTGCTGGTCTGCCTGCAATGCGCCTGCCTAATGCATCCCACACATGCTCAATCGGATTTAAGTCCGGGGAGGAAGCTGGCCATTGCATACGCTCGATACCCTCCACTTCCAGCATGTCGTCCACCAAGCCAGCTCTGTGGGGTCGTGCATTATCGTCCATAAAAAGAAAAGAATCACCTATGGCACCAGCATAAGGCACGACAAAAGGTCGGAGAATCTCATCTCTATACCTTACCGCAGTCAAAGTACCACCTTGGATGACGTAGAGGTCCGTACGTCCACCACTACTGACTCCTGCCCACACCATCAATCCACCGCCACCATATGGGGATCTTTCACGTACAAAAGCTGGATTGTTTCGTGTCCCTTTTTCTCTCCAGATGAATACACGCCGACTATCACATTCCACGTTGAATCGCGACTCATCAGAAAAAAGAACTGATCTCCATTCAGCATGCCTCCACCCACGATGTTCCTCCGCCCAGTTTCTGCGATCTCTACGGTGTTGTGGAGTTAACCTGGTACACACCATGGGCCTACGGGCATAGAGACCACTTCCATGCAGTCGATTAGGGACAGTTTGAGTTGACACCCCTGCGTCCTGTTGCTGTTTGAAGTGTATTTCGCAGTTGAGTTGCATTCTGCTGTCTATTCCGACGGGCTGTTAACAAGAGGTAACGGTCATCCCTTGCTGTTGTTGCCCTTGGTCGACCTTGTCCGGCTCTTCTGTGAACAGTATGTTCTTTGAAAATGATTCCAAAGTCTGGAAATCACGCTTTGAGACACCCCAATGGCTTGTGCCACCTCTTGTTGTGTCTGTCCAGCTTCCATCCTTCCTATGGCCCTCCAAGCCATTGGTTCAGGTAAATCACGTTGTCGAGGCATCACTGTCCCTAAGGCAAGTCATTCACTAACTGAAAACTGGACTGGATTTAAAAACAGCAACAAAACATTCACCCCCACACCACCCTTTCACATCAACAGTACAGACACTGCCCTCTGGTGTGGTACCGAGGTTACGTAACAACTTCAAACTCTTATTTACATTATCTTGGAGTAATAGAAAGTGATTGCATCTAATACTATTCCAAAAAACATAGTCTTAATAGGTTATTCTACAATATCCCCTAATTTTTTTGAGCAGTGTATTTTCAACGTTGCAATCTAAACTGTTTTTAAAATAAAGTAATCCCACTATAGGCATCAGGAGGCCCTTGGGGTAGTAGGTGGTTAAAGCTCCCACTATTTCTGGACAATCGGCACTTGATGTCAGCCGGGTTGTCAGCCGTGCGTGACGGCCGCTTTTACCCCCCAGAACAAGCGTCTAGTACTCATTTCCGTTAGAGGCTGAGTCGACGCCAGGGCCATAGTGTCGCCAGAAGGTTTGGGTCAGTTTAAAAATTCTGACCCACCGGGACTTGAACCCTCGACCTTTCGGCTTGTAGCTCAGTGCCTTAACCACTACGCTACGGCGTGCCCCAATCTAAACTGTTAGTACTTAAAATTCCTAGCCCTAGTCATCATCATCATCTTAAGGCACGACAACATCAAAATTGTAAGTTTTGGCCTTTTCAACAATCCTCCTCCATGCCAATCTGTCTCTTGCCATATTCAAATTAGTCACTTTCATTTTCCTTAGATCGTTCATTTTTGTCATCCTCCCATCTGATCTTCGGTCTTCCAACAGCTCTGCCTCCTATAGGTTTCCATTTGTAGATTTCTTTGACCAGTCTCTGATCATCCATTCTTATCAAATGTTCAAACCAACCAATTCTGAGAGATCTCATATGGTGTACTATGTTCTGAGTTTTAAACAATTTGTTTAGTTCGTTATTTGTTTTGATTCTTCAACAGTTATCAGTTCCTTTATTTGGTTCAAATATTCATCTTAAAATGTTTATTTAAAAAATAGTAATTTCTGTTTTATTGTTTCATTTAGGACCTAAGTTTGACAAGCATATATAACTAATAAAATTATAATTAGTGCTAGGATTTGTATGTACTAAAGTTAAGATTGCAACATAATATAATGAGAAGTTAGACTTATGAGTTTCTTTTGTTTTTTCTTCACACACAAACAGTTGAATAGTTTAATGGGAAGTTATACTTGTGACTGTCTTTTGTTTTGGTTTCACACAGAAGCAGTTGAATAATATATATATTTCATTGATAGTTGTTAATAATAATTACTACAGTATTTAATATGTAGGGTTGGTATGTAGTGAGATCGTTCTCCTTTAATTTCATCTTAATTTCTACAATTTTAAATTTCTATGGCCCTCCTCCATATTTTTATATTCTAATTTTTTCTTGGTTTGTTGTAGTTAGACGTTTCTTTAGTTTTCTATACGAGGATTGATCACTGGTTTCGATTATGTATTTATACCAATTCCTGCCATCCTTAAATTGTCTTTCATATAATGTATTACAATTTATTTTGATTCTGCTTATATAAAAATGTCTTGAATTCTTCATAATCATTATTGCCATCACGGATTAGGCCTTTTCGCCTGTTTTGCCTCAAATACTTGTTCACGCCATCTCATCAGTATTTACTTTTCCTTGTGGATTACAGTGTAGAACAGCTTTCGATATTCTAGAGTCTGCCATAGTTGAATATGAATTTCTCAGCTCTGCAGTTTTTAATTATAGATCGAACTGATTCTAGATTCAAATCTTGCTTTAAATCGTTCTTGCTTTTGGTCTAGTAATTTCCAACCTGATACAAATCGGATAAATCTCATTTTGGATGATTCAATATTTGTCTTAAATCGTTTTATTAAGGGCCAATATTCACTTCCGTTAATAATAATGACAATGCAAGTACCAGTAAAATTTCTCGTATGTATGTTTTGTACACTATCTTCTAATATTATTTGTGTAGTTCCATAGAAGTATCTAATTACTTTTAATGATATTTCTACGTCTTAAAATTTAGTGTAGGCTACCCTATTTTACATTCCAGATATTTGAATCTATTTATTTATTTATTTATTTATTTATTTATTTATTTATTTATTTATTTATTGCATGCTTTACACGTTCAATTCTCTCTTCCTTAAAGTTTAATTTTTTCTATTCCGTTTTTTATGAACTCGCTGCCACCATGGAAACAGTAGGTTAAGAACCGCGCGGATAAAAGCTCTCCGTACATAACTAACCTGAGCTAATTTTTTTTCCAATTAACTCCTGTATAATATACTTCCCTGTAACCATGACTAATTCTTGTCTCACCTCATTCTTGGTCTACCAATTATGCGTTTTTCCTCAGGTTTCCTTACTCGAATCTTCCATTCCTCACTTTCATTCCCAATCTTACCACATGTCCTGCCGATCACAGTCCACGGGACTTAACTGTTTTTATTATATCTTGTTTCCTATAAACATTATATTGCTCACTGTTATGTAGTCATCTCCATTCGCTTGTTTGTTCATCTCTCTTTGGTCCAACCATCGCCCTAAAAACTTTATTATAATACATTTAATACTTTCTCCTCCCTTAAAGGAAGAGCCCATGTTTCGCTTCCATATAATATAACTGGGGGAATAACTATTTTATGTATTTTGAGGATAACTTTTTTTTTGAGAATTTGAGATCGCTAGTCACTGAAATGCATAATAGCATACATTTTCAGAATTGAATCTTAGTTTAAATTCTTTCTGCATCTCATTCCTATTCTACGTAGGCATTTGAATTTATCCACTTTTCAAAATTTCTATGATTTGTCATAAACTGTCCATTTACACTATGTAGAGCATTTCTATAAGTGATCATATATTTAGTTTTATTGATGTTTATTACCAGTGCCAATTCCTTAGTGTTATTTAATAGCGTGTGCGCGTTTGCCCTCAGTATCTCCTCACTGCAGCCTACTGTTACTACATCAACAGCATAAACTAACAGCTTATTAATACAATTTATTTTTAGGCTTTCATCATCCTCTAATATTTGATGGCATATTCTAGTAAAAAATAATACTATAGGAGGTAGGAATTTCCATGATTCAGCCCACTGTGAATTTCAAAAGTATCCGAAAAAAGTTCACCTACACGCACCCTACTCTTTGCACCATTTAGAGGATTGCGAATAAATCCATCTAAAGTTTAAAGAATACCAAATTCCAGCACTATACTATATAACTTATACGTACCTATCAACTGAATCGTATGCCTTTTTAAGTATACGTAAAGTTGATTCATAATGGCATTATATTCCCATTTATTTTTATAAATTTATCTTATAATAAAAATCTAATCTTGTAGATCTACACTGCTCAAAAAAATTAGGGGATATTGTAGAATAACCTATTAAGACTATGTTTTTAGGATCATTATTAGATGCAATCACTTTCTATTACTCCAAAAGAATGTCAACAAGAGTTTGAAGTCATTACGTAACCTCTGTATCGCACCAGATGTCAAAGAGATCCTGATTAGAAATATGACAAACAAACAAAGCAACATTAACATGGGTGAAAATGTTTCTTTAGTATGGTGTATGGTCTCCTCGAACGGCCAGCACTGCCTCACATCTGTGTGGAATTGATGCAATGAGGTTAGCAATGAGTTCTTGGGGGATACGTGGCCACTCTTCCATAAGAGCAATGTGCAGCTCTGGAACAGTTGTGGGAGGTGCTGGTCTGCCTGCAATGCGCCTGGCTAATGCATCCCACACATGCTCAATCGGATTTAAGTCCGGGGAGGAAGCTGGCCATTGCATACGCTCGATACCCTCCACTTCCAGCATGTCGTCCACCAAGCCTCCTCTGTGGGGTCGTGCATTATCGTCCATAAAAAGAAAAGAATCACCTATGGCACCAGCATAAGGCACGACAAAAGGTCGGAGAATCTCATCTCTATACCTTACTGCAGTCAAAGTACCATCTTGGATGACGTAGAGGTCTGTACATCCACCACTACTGACTCCTGCCCACACCATCAATTTATCGCCACCATATGGGGATCTTTCACATACAAAAGCTGGATTGTTTCGTGTCCCCTTTTCCCTCCAGATGAATACACGCCGACTATCACATTCCATGTTGAATCGCGACTCATCAAGAAAAATAACTGATCTCCATTCGGCATGCCTCCACCCACGATGTTCCTCCGCCCAGTTTCTGAGATCTCTACGGTGTTGTGGAGTTAACCTGGTACACACCATGGGCCTACAGGCATACAGACCACTTTCATGCAGTCGATTAGGGACAGTTTGAGTTGACACCCTGCGTCCTGTTGCTGTTTCAAGTGTATTTCGCAGTTGAGTTGCATTCTGCTGTCTATTCCGACGGGCTGTTAACAAGAGGTAACGGTCATCCCTTGCTGTTGTTGCCCTTGGTCGACCTTCTCTGGCTCTTCTGTGAACAGTATGTTCTTTGAAAATGATTCCAAAGACTGGAAATCACGCTTTGAGACACCCCAATGGCTTGTGCCACCTCTTGGTTTGTCTGTCCAGCTTCCATCCTTCCTATGGCCCTCCAAGCCATTGGTTCAGGTAAATTACGTTGTCGAGGCATCACTGTCCCTAAGGCAAGTCACTCACTAACTGAAAACTGGACTGGATTTAAAAACAGCAACAAAACATTCACTCCCACACCACCCTTTCACATCAACAGTACAGACACTGCCCTCTGGTGTGGTACTGAGGTTACGTAACAACTTCAAACTCTTGTTTACATTATCTTGGAGTAATAGAAAGTGATTGCATCTAATACTATTCCAAAAACATAGTCTTAATAGATTATTATTCTACAATATCCCCTAATTTTTTTGAGGAGTGTATTTCTTGTAAATCCACATTGATGAATTCATATTATGTCATCAAAATAGTAAGGCTGCTTACTAATATATTTGTGAAATGTTGTACGAAGTTGCAACGAGATGCCCCTGTAATTGTTCTAATCAGTTTTATATCCTTTCTTATAGATTGGTACGATAAACTATTCTTCCCTTTCATTTGAAAGAGCATATTTTTACAAAATCATACTTAGTAACTGATGTATGTTGACAACATATTTATCTTTCTCTGATTGTATCAGTTCTACTGGTATCACAACTGAACCTGAAGCTCTAGGCATCTTTATATTTTTATCGTCATTTAAACAGCTAATTAACTTGGTTCTGTTACTAATATTTCTGCTTTGCTGTTTTAATTATGTATTTAATTAGTTTTTAATTTAAGGGATATGTTTGTATCTGTAGCATGCTTTTTTCAGAGTTTTAGATAATTTTATATTTGTTTCCTGTATGTGTGACTGACATCCAGTTCGTTTTAACATCATATTAATTTTTGTGCAGTTACGTTGTGTGTACATGGAGTCAATGTCATACTCATTATTTTGAATATCATAATTATTTTCTTTTGTTACAGTAGAATTACAGTCCAAATTATATTATACATTTATCTAACTTTAACAAAATCATGAAGTGCCTAAATGCAAAGTAAATGGTTAACATATTAAAAATTAGTATCTTCTCCTATAAATATCACTAATATTACTTGTAGAAAAAGATTCTTTTCCCCAAACTTGTTTTAGGTCTCTTTGTAAAAATAGTAATCGTTTTCCCGCACTTTCGCCCAAAGTACCTCCTCCTAATTTTTCTCCACACATTCTTGCGATTTTCAGTCCCTTTTCCCCATACCCAACCCATCCCAATCTTTTGGAGTTCTCTCTTAACCTCGTCTGCCCAGAATTTCCCATTTGCGTTCCTGATTTGGCGGTCGTAACAAATTGCTGTGAGCATTGTTTGTTCACCTTGCATTAGCCGCAACCAGTACTTGAGTACACGCATTTTGCAATTTATGTCGTCCTGAAATGACCCAAATTCATATAAAATTCCACAGTTAGAAACGGCCTGACTAAGTCCTGTAATATATTTTAGAAAATGCGTATATACCTTATTTAAATGAATAGTACCTTAGAAATGATACTAAATGAATTTTACTGCATTCGCAAATAGTTTTTTGCGCATTGGGTGAACTATAATACCTCTTAAAATAACCCCTCCAGCCACACTCTGAGTTTCAATTTCACGTTGCTCATGCACCTGACAGTAACAAACGTATGACAATTGTTTTATCTGGGGAAAATTTCTATTAGGTTCGAGTTATTATATTACTTACGTAACTAATTAATTAACTCACTGGCAACATCAAACCCTTAGGGTCGTGGCCGCGCGTACATAAGTTGTCCATATATCCCTATTCTCAAATAATGTTTTTCCAATCAACGACTGTATAATCTACTTCCCTCAAATCGTGGTTAATGATATTCTCCCACCTAATTCTTGGTCTATCAACTGGGCGTTTTCCCTCTGGCTTTCCTAAAACAAGTTTCCATGGTTCTCTTTCATTCTCCATTTGTGCAGTCCCATCGCAATCTACCAGAATTAACTATTCTTAATATATCTGGTGTCCTCAAAAATTATGAAGAACCTCACTGATATGTAGTCTTCTCCATTCACCTGTCCATCTATTTTGATCCGAAAATATTCCCAAGAACTTTATTTTCAAATACTCATACTCTCTTCGACTCCCTTAAAGTGAGAGTCCATGTTTCGCATCCATATAATTTAACTGGTAGAATAAGAGTATTATATATTTCTAGTTTAACAGTTTTTTAAAGGAGTTGGGACAAGAGTCCTGGTAATGCATAATAGCACGCATTTCTAGAATTGACCCTATGTTTAATTTATTTGTGCGTATCATTCGTATTTATGATTATTCTTCCTAGGTATTTGAATTCAGCCACTTCTTCAAAATGTCCCTCATTTGTCATTATCTGTCCATTTACGTTGTATATTTATATATGTGATAATATATTTTTAGTATTATTGATGTTTATTTCTTGTCTCAATTTCTTAGAGTTACTCAATATTGTGTGTGTGTGTGTTTGTGTGTTGACCCTTACTATCTCCTCGCTATCGCACAATAACACTACATCATCAGCATAAACTAACAGCTTATTCATACCATTGAGTTGTAGTCACTAACATGAATAATCCTGATAATAAGGCATTTATATAAATTGTGGAGTTCCCAGTTGCAACCCTTTTATTATTATCATCCATATGACAATGAATATTCGCCTCACAAGCAAATTATAATAAATTATGTACTTTTAAAGTATTATCTAATATTGCAGACACTATATTGAGATATTTAATTCTTGCATGCTATAAAGATTTGATAGCATGCTCTAGTACAAAAGTGAATAGTAGAGGACATAGTGCATCTCCTTCCTTTAACTCAGTGTGAATTTAATAACGCAACCGAAAAATGTTTGCCTACACACGCACCACTATTTCTTGAATTTAGGCACATTCGTATAAGCCTAACTAACGTTTTACTATTTCAGAATTCCAGCAAGGTATTATATAACTTTGCTCTCTTAATTTAAGTCATCTGATTTTAATTTAGAGTTATTAACATGTACAGGTTCGGACCCGACATTCTGACTACATGTCACCACTATAGTGCCTGGAAGATCGTCCGACTTTGTGATTAAAACGTGTGGATGTAAAGCCAGAATGTCCTATCGATAGTTCTCCCAAACAAATTAAACTTATTTACATAGTCACTAATATTAATAATCCTGATAATAAGGCATTTATATAAATTGTGGAGTTCCCAGTTGCAACCCTTTTATTATTATCATCCATATGACAATGAATATTCGCCTCACAAGCAAATTATAATAAATTATGTACTTTTAAAGTATTATCTAATATTGCAGACACTATATTGAGATATTTAATTCTTGCATGCTCGTTTTCACCGGTTTGCATCACGAATTTTTTCATACTTAATTCGTTGTTAGAGCAGACAGTATGTTCTATCATCAACGTGTTTTTCATTACCTTTTCTATCAATGTAATATGTTATATAAAAAATAAATATAGCATTGTGTTAATATTGTTACATGTCGTAAAACTACATTTGAATTGGGCGGGTGAGTCGCCCCTGGCGAGTTAAGCTGACACGCAGAGCCGCTTGAATTGTCTGGAACGAACAGAGCCGCCCAAACTTATGTGTGTCGCGGGCCAAATTGAAGAAACATCAAGGTGGTGCGGGCCAGTCCCTGTTATAGCTGTTGTGGATTATTATTATTTATTTAATTATTTATTTAGTAGGTTTCACAGTGTTTCAGATCTTCCTACACCCAATTAATACACTGTCATTCTCCTCCATATCTCTAGCATTCCAATCTCCATAGTTCAATCCCTTTTCTCTCATGATGCTAAAAATACCACGAATACGTTATTTTTGGCCGTCCTATTTTTCTTGAACCAAGTGGTACCCATTATTGTATTCTTGTTGGGGATCTGCCATGTATTATTCTTTTTTACATGACTATACAATTTTATTGTTTATTGTTATTATTATTATTATTATTATTATTATTATTACTATTACTATTATTATTATAAGCGTGTGTTGATTTTCTACTTCTCTTGTTATGTTCGTTATAACTTATTCAACAGTTCTTGTTCGATTACTATGGCCTAATATTATAGGCCTAACGTTAGCATATCTTAATTTATTAGAATGCTACAGGCCTACAAGGGCCGGATAGAAAGTGATGGAGGGCCGTATCTGGCCTGCGGGCCGTAGTTTGGATGGCACTGGTCTGGAGTGTATTACTAGACGGTTCTACCAGTATCTCCCTTCCCCTTAGAGAGAGATCCATGCTAGAGGATTCTGGGCTTCGGACTGCCTAGAAGCTCTTTCTGTAAATATCCTCTGGACTTATATAAAAGAGCAGATGTAGGGCGGCGAGTCAGTTTTTGTGTTTGACGCCGGTGATAGCAGTTTAGTTTGTGGCAGCGAGTCTTGTGGTGAACAGTCTGACGATAAGTCGAGGAGAATTTATTTACCAGTGAACGGAAAATTGTTCTAACAGAGGTAACAATTAAAAGAAGATTATTTCAGGAATTCTTTCCTACGACACATGTAAAGACATAGACAAAAAAATTGGTCAAATTTCAAAAACTTATATGAACAATAAAAAACATCATTTTCCGAAATTTACGCCCAGATACAAATATAATATTTTATAAAATAATGACTCTTCCAACTCTACTTTATGGTTCTGAAACCTGGACTCTTACTACAGGTAAATTAAATAGGATAGTAGCTGCAGAAATGAAGTTATTAAGACCTTTAGTGGGTTATACGCTTTATGACCACATGCATAATGAAGATATCCGCAAAGCTCTCAGCAATAACTGAAACCATTAAACAAATATCAACATAATTGGCATGAACACCTTCTTAGAATGCCAAACAATAGACTACCTCTGCAGCTATTGAACTACAGACCCACAGGGCGAAGAGACCCAGGAAGACCTAAGAAGAGATGGAGGGATCAATTTCAATCCTGAACCGGAACAGGCCAGTGACCTAATCCATGCCTGCAATTGATGATGATGATGATGATGATATTTCAGGAATTGTAATTGTGAATAGAATTTCTCGATCAAGAGTTAAACAAAGTGTGTAGTGAAATCTAATATATAAAAATGGAAGTTTGTTTGTGTGTTTGTTTGTTCGTACTTTATGCGCGGCCATACCATTGATCCGATTGTGATGGGAGTTTTTGCAAAATGTTTAGGAGATTCTCGGGATGAACATAGGCTATAAGAGAGTTGAGATACTCAATTCCTACACACTTAAAACACCCTTTGTAGTGGAAAACGTGAAAAAGTCCTTTGTTTGCCCTTAAAATGGCTTACGCTACCTAAACCATAACAAATACACAACATGAATGTACACAGAATTGAATACTCAAAAACCTCTACAAAATAGCATAAGCTTATCTTTTACAGATAACACAATATAGCCATTTTTGTCTTTCATTGATGCCAAAAAGATCGGGATAAGTACATTCCCTGGCAAGCATATGCTGCCATATCATTCATACGATTTTCATGGGGCTTTTGCAAAATGTTCAGGATTTTCCCGAGAAGGTTTATAGGTTATAAGAGTTTTAATGGTCAAGCTCTTCACCCTTAAAAATCATCTTCTGTAGTGAAACCATTATAAATACACAACATTATTGTACACAGAATTGAATATCTAAAAAAAAACATCTTCAGAAAAGTCCGCGACAGGATATATTTCTCTTTTAAGGACAACTCGCAATAACTATTTTTGTCTTTCATTGATACCAAGAAGACCGGGATAAGTAGATTTCCGGGCAAGCATAGCAGCGCACGTAGGGTATTATTTTAGGGATAACATTTTGTCTTTCATCTCATTTATGCCAAGGTTATGCATAGATTCCCGGGCGACGCCGGTAATCAGCATGGGGTATCTAAAAATAATAACGATATCAATTTATATTTATTTTTCTTTTACTTATTCAACTAAATGCAAAAACACATTATCGTTTATTTAGGTGTAGCAGCGTACGCCGAGTATTAGATAGTAAAGAATAAATATAGCATTGTGTTAATATAATTCTACGTTCATATTTTGTTATTAATCCCGAGAGATCAGCAGACGAATATCTCTATTTCCACTTTGTATTGACGGAATCTACTCCAAATGCCCTCTCGTAGCGGCCACGATTCCTTTCCTTCTACAAAGCCTTTATTTTATGCTTGAGAGAATGGTGTCTGGAATTAATGATAAGGCCGTTGTGAGGACAGCTGCAGATAACTTGATTCTCTCTACCACCTCTGAAACTATATATACACGCCGCTAATTACAGGAACTCTGTAAAGTTTGGCTTCATTAACATTCGATTTAACTGCTGCACTTCATTCTAAGGATGAATTGTAATTTTTAGTAGAGATAAGTGTGTCAATTTAAGGAAATATTCCGATTTATCTTAGTCCATTCCTTGCCACCTCTGAGGGACATTCGAATAAATGCACTTTATTTAAAATGCTTTCTCGACATAGTTTAACCTTAATTTCAGCACACCCTAAATATGAGGATCGTAATTCAATTCTCTAGTGTTCAAAATAAATAACAGATTTTTATTGTCTTTTGCTCTAACAATTATTTCATTTTATAATGTTCTGCCCAAGGGCAGGTCTTTCACTGCAATAGTAACATTTTCGTTCTACGTTTCACAGCTTTACTAGAGAATTGTAGGTGTGGTAGCTTCCCGTTGCTTACCGCACCGGAGACTGATGATGATGATGATGGTGATGATGATGATGGGATGAAGGTCGGATGATTTTCGGGGACCGTTGGGTCCTATGCTTTCTGACATTTGTCTTAGAGATGAAGGAAAACCCCGAAAAAACCTCACCCTGTCCTGACTAGGGAACCCGGGCTCGTTGTGAGACAAGGCAGCACGCTACCTCTAAATCACAGCGGTGGACATTATCAATATTTAAACGGTACCAATTTTCTGCTTTTTCAAGAAGTTTAAAACTTTGTAATCGAAATATTTTCAGGAAGTGCGACTATTTGTAGTAATATTGTTTTGTTACATTCTGATAATGAATTTTCTGGACATGATAAAAACATAAGGACAATACTACTAAATATAGCGCATTCAAATGTATAAAAGGTATTCAAGTACAATATTTATTTAAGTTATCTCATTATATATTTTTATTGTATTCACCACTGAATAATTGTTAATTTATCCAGTATGTATATAAAATGTTATTCCACTTTATAACTTTTTATAGCCTTTGTAATTAATTATGTTCCATACAAATTAATTATTTATACATGCACTATTATATTGTGTGATCAAATTAATTACAATTCATATTTCATTACTTCATATTTTACGTGGCAAAATATCTTAGAGACCCATATTATATTAATGGTGTAAATTATCATAAGTAATGCCATGAGTGGTTTCCAAATTATCGATAAATTTACGACTCACGAAGTGAGGAGTGAATTTATCTAGAGAATTTGGAAACCAAGAGTGGCATTTGTTGAGACTATTTAAAGAATAAAATTAAGCTATTTACTCACAAATCATTTTTCAAATAAAGCTATTTTAAAATATTTACATATTTAATGTAAACGGCGATGTTTGAAAATAAATCAGAAACGTTTGTTATGTTTCACTTGATCATCACTGCAAACAGATATTATTTATTGCTAAACGATCACAATATTGTAAGAATGCACCCTAGTTGAGAAAAAATGAAACGCATCAAACTGTATATTAATTCATTTCTTATATCCTATGACGTAAATATGTCAATTATATTTTTCTGGAACGTTACCTGGGAAATAATTCGTTTAAGAAAGTGCAAACAGACGTTTCTTTTTTTGTGGTATAATCAATTGCTACAGATGTTTTATATTATATCTCGCAAGCACTATATGTTTACATTCGTGTGCTAAATATACAATATGGTAGCCGTATTTCTTAGAGTATCAGTCACTGCAAAATAATGATCTGGCCTATTCACAATGTTAAAAAGGAGGAGATTTCTTTAATATGATAAACCTATTTGATAAATTCCAGGTGAAACACGACTGTGATTGGTTGTAAATCAAAATTCATTGAAACTCGATTAGTCATTGACTCCCAGTTGGTGTACGAGTTAAATAGTCATAAGTAATGCCACCAGTGATTTCCAAATGATCGATAAATTCACGAGTCACGAAGTAACGAATGAATTTATCTAGAGAATTTAGAAATCAAGAGTGCAATTTGTTACGACTATTTAACGAATAATATTAGGCTGTTTACTCACAAATCATTATTTAAATACAGTTATTTAAAAATAGTTGTAAGTTTAATGTAAACGCCGATGTTTCAAAACAAATGAGGAGCGATGTTTGGTTATGCTTCTTTTGTTCATCCACTGCAACTAGAACGCATTATTTATTGCCAAATAGGATCGCAATATTGTAAGAATGCACCCTAGTGGAGAAAAAAAGAAATATGAAATCGTATATTATAACGAACATTAAGCTAAAGGTTATTAATTAGTCCTATTATCTAGGAAACAACTCTGTAAAATCATTATTTGAAAACAAAATTATTGAACATGCAATTATCAAATTGTAGTTCGAAGGAATCTGTTCAATATTTGCTATATTCAACATATTTGTTTATTGCTCAAGAGTCAGTACTGCAAAATAATGCTCTGACCATATCATAATATTAAATATGAGGAGTTATCTTTAATATGATAAACAGAAGTAGATAAATATCGAGGTGAAACACGACTGTAATTGGTTGTAAAACAAATTTCGTTGAAACGTGATTGGTCATCGATTCCCATTTGGGACACGAGCTAAATAGTCATAATTAATGCAACGAGTGATTTCCAATTTATCTAGAGGATTTGGAAGTAAAGAGTGACATTTGTTAGGGCCATTTAACGCATGAAATTAAGCTCTTTACTGAAAAATAATTATTTAAATATAGTTACCGGTAATTAAAAAAATATATATTTGATGTAAACAGCGATGTTTGAAGACAAATCAGAAATGTGAGGTTACGTTTATCCACTGCAGCTTGATCATATTTATTCTTAAATAGGATCGCTATATTGTACGAATGCACCCCAGTAGAGAAATAATAAAACAAATCAAACTGTACGTTATAACCAACATTATGGGTTATAAATTTATTGTTTAGTAAAAAACTCAGAAAAATCAAGGTATCTGTTCCTTATTTGCTATATTCAATGTATTTGTTGGAAAAATTAATTCTCTGAGCTGTTCGAATATTAAAAAGTAGGAGTTACCTTTACCATGAAAGCAGGAGCTGATAAAGATAAATCGATAAAGAGAGAGGTGAAACACGACTGTCGTTGGTTGTAAAACAAAATTCTTTGTAACATGATTAGTTATTGACTACAAATTGGGCCTTACTTAAATAGCCATAAATGATAACAAGACTGATTTCCAATTTATCTAGAGGACTTGGATATCAAGAGTGGGATTTGTTAGGACTATTTAACGAATAAACGTAAGCTGTTTACACACAAATCATTATTTAAATATAGTTATTTTAAGATATTTTTATGCTTAATGTAAACGGCGTTATTTGAAAACAAATGAGAAATGTTTGGTTATGTTTCATTTGTTCGTACTGCAACTTGATCATATTATTTATTGCCAAATAGGTTCGAAATATTGTAAGAATGCACCCTAGTGGAGAAAGAATTAAATCGATCAAACTGTACACTATAACCTACATTACAGGTTATTAGTTTTTATCGGGGTTTTTCCTCACCTGTAAGACAAATGTCAGGAAAACTTTAAGGCCCAAACGGTCCCCGAAATCATGTGGCCATTATCATCATCCTTATCATTATCATTCTTCACCAGTGTGGAAAGCAACGGGAAGCTACCACACCTAAAATTGCCTACTAAAGCTGCAAAGCATAGCATGAAACTGCTATGACTGCAGTGAAAAACCTGCCCTCGGGCAGAATTACTATGGATGGCTAGGTTATTAATTTTTTTTGTAAACATCTCAGTAAAATCATTATTTAAAACACAATTATTGAATAAACAATTATCAAATGTATAGTTCTAAGGAATTTCTTCATTATTTGCTATCCATCCATCCATAGTAATTCTGCCCGAAGGCAGGTCCTTCACTGTAATCATAGCATTTCCATGCTATGCTTGCAGCTTTACTAGGGAATTGTAGGTGTGGTAGCTTCCCGTTGCTTTCCACACCGGTGAAGGATGATGATCGGGGATCGTTTGGGCCTTAAGGTTTTCCTGACATTTGTTTTACAGGTGAGGAAAAACCCCGATATGAACCTCACCCAGAAAATCTGCCCCGACCGGGGATCGAACCCGGGCCCGCCATGTGACAAGACAGCATGCTACCTCGAGACCACAGCAGTGGACGTATTTGTTATATTCAATGTATTCGCTAGAGATGAGGTCACTACAAAGTAATGATCTGACCTGTTGAGAGTATTAAAAAGAAGTAGCTTTTTTGATCACAATAGCAAGAGCTGGTAAAGGAAATCGATAAATAAGCGAGACGAAAAACAACTACTGTCATTGGTTGAAAAACAAAATTAGTACGGAAACAGCTGTTACAAATTTATATTTTAATAAATATGAAAATCATATATAACTAAGTTTATTTTTATTTAATTAATTAAATATGGATTTTCATTAAGTAAACGCGAAATCAAATGATTATATCTTATATAGTTATTTTCTTTTATAAATTGTCATAATTGAGATACAAAGTGCAATATTTATCACAACGAAATTAACAGTAAAATTAAAATAAATCGTGTAATTATTTTTATTAAAAATGTATAGGTACTGGATTTTCGAATAAATTATTCGATTCCTGCAACTCGAATAACTAATCTTGAATATCATCATATATGCAATATAATTGACGTAAGCGACACAAAAGCAGGATAAAAGCAGGAGAGAATAAGAAAAATCTTGAGAACTGTCAGTTACGAACAGAAAAGGGAATTTAGGATGTATTTCTTACTGACACATACTGTTCCATAATGCAACAAAGCATTTTTAAAGCTGTGTATGAAACATTTAAGATTTCTCCTGAGAAATTTGTGTATAGTGCTGCATTGTGACGTGATGGGAAGATAAATGCCTCTCTTGTCATCTCCAGCTCTTTTTTTTACCTCAATACGTTAAATGTAGAGCTTATCGTTCACTTACATATCTATAAACTCCGCACTTCTTCATGTGAGGGCGCTCTTTAGAGGGAGTGTTTTAATCAAGATAATTTAGTTATGCTTATTTACCTATAGTTGTAAACGAATGATCGACATATGGCTTCAATGAACTACCTAGATGGCAACTAAGTTATTAATTGTACGAGATAAATGTCGGTTAAATTTTGCACAGAGGACTTTTAATTCAAGCTTCTGTCTCTTTAACGAGACTAAAACAATTCAAATCTTGGGATCCACGTTTTAAAATGCCTCTGGGATTACTTTCCAATCGAATTGCCCAATCCTAAAAATCCATCGACCTCGGGGGGGGGGGTTTGAACCAGCGATCCTCAGAACTAGAGCCATGGAATTTAACCATTATCCCACAGCGGCCGATCTGTTGATTTATGTGCATTAATTATTGTATTATAATATATGTTTTGACTTTAAAAATTCGAGAACGTTTGCATAATAAAAAAAAACCCCAGAGCAGTTTAAAACACCTATGTGTTATTTTCATAAGCATCGACAAATTGATATTTGCAAACTAAATGCTCCATTGAATCTGATTACAGTCCTACGTAGTTTTCCTGAGATTGTCTAGAGCATGACTGAACTTTCCTCCTTCAGGTTACAAGTTCTTCACAAGGTAAAACATTCCCCTCATTTCTCTCATACCCGATTTGTTTTTAAACCACAGAAACCAAAAGTGACAAACCTAAAATCATTTAAAGCAGTACATACGTGACATTCCAGAATTAACAAATTAGAGTGAAAAAATATAATTATGTTCAAAATTTTTTTTTTGCTACAACTATTCTTAATACAACACACCAAATACGTTCAAACAGTTAAATAGAGCTTTACTAGGCCTATACAGCTAAATCTGTAAGGATTCTTTTAGAAACCAAATGAATGATCCTTTTTACCCCCATGAATTTATAGCATATGTATGTGTATAACACTATTAAAAATCTTCTCAATAACAAACCACATGATTGTTAAAAAATTAATCGTAGTGTTAATTAAAATATATTGTAGACCCACTTTGTAACGTAAGATTCTTTGTAAGTAGGACAATAGGCTTCAATCACTACATCGCTGCCCTACGTATTGCCATAACCTCGAGAACATTTAATATTCCAATCATTACAAGATGCAAATAATTATTCATCTTTCTGATAGATTATATTGCATTGATTAAGAGGCACTAACACTGAGAAGAAACACATGAAATATAATTTCAAACATGATCAATTATCTTAAACATCTGTAATATAGGGTGTTATATATATATAAAATTATAATTACTATTATTATTATTATTATTATTATTATTATTATACTATTATGACTAGGGCATGGAACTCACTTCGCACTCGTGTCAGGGACTGTCAATCACTATCATTATTTAAATACAAAATAACTGACATCTTAAGTTCAACACAATGAAAACATTAACTGCATAACAACTATATACAGTATTATATAAATAATCATATAGGAAACTACTTACTTTATTTTATATTATTTTATATTATTATAATTGTATTATATTCCATGTTTTTGTTAGTAATGGCTAGTATTAGATCACATCATCATTGTATTTTGTTTAGTCGCTATTTTGATAATATCTTAAAATTGTAATAAGTATGTAATTTTTTTTATAATTCTACTATTCGCTGGTTGAGTGGTAGAGAAGGCCTTATGGCCTTATTTCTGCCAGCTAAAATAAAGCATTATTATTAATTATTATTATTATTAATTTCATCATCATCATCATCATTATTAATTCATCATCATCATCATCATTATTAATTTCATCATCATCATCATCATCATCATCATCATTATTAATTTCATCATCATCATCATCATCATCATTATTAATTTCATCATCGTCATCGTCATCATTATTAATTTCATCATCATCATCGTCATCATTATTAATTTCATCATCATCATCGTCGTCATCATTATTATTTCATCATCATCATCGTCGTCATCATTATTAATTTCATCATCATCATCGTCGTCATCATTATTAATTTCATCATCATCGTCATCATCATTAATTTCATCATCATCGTCATCATCATTAATTTCATCATCCTCATCGTCATCATTAATTTCATCATCATCATCGTCATCATCATTAATTTCATCATCATCATCGTCATCATCATTAATTTCATCATCATCATCGTCATCATCATTAATTTGATCATCATCATCATCATCATCATCATCATCATCATTAATTTCATCATCCATCATCATCATCATTAATTTCATCATCATCATCATCATCATTAATTTCATCATCATCATCATCATCATTATTTCATCATCATCATCATCATCATCATTAATTTCATCATCATCATCATTAATTTCATCATCATCATCATCATCATCATTAATTTCATCATCATCATCATCATCATCATCATTAATTTCATCATCATCATCATCATCATTAATTTCATCATCATCATCATTAATTTCATCATCATCATCATCATCAATTTCATCATCATCATCACCATCAATTTCATCATCATCATCATCATTAATTATCATCATCATCATCATCATTATTATCATCATCATCATCATTAATTACATCATCATCATCATTAATTACATCATCATCATCATCATTAATTACATCATCATCATCATTAATTACATCATCATCATCGTCATTATTATTATTATTAATTTCATTATTATTATTATTATTATTATCATTGTTATTTTCATTATTATTACTATTCTTATTATTATTATTATTACTATTCTTATTATTATTATTACTATTATTATTATTATTATTATTACTATTCTTATTATTATTATTACTATTATTATTATTATTATTATTATTATTATTATATTATTATTATTATTATAGATTAAGCAGATAAAGATGATAAACAAGAAAGTGATATTAAGAACAGGATAAATAAAGGTAGAGCAACAACAGCAATGATGAATGGAGTCTTATGGAACAGACATATAACCGGAAAAAAAGTTACAAATATGTAATTCAATAGTGAGAAATACTGTCACATATGGGCAGCTGAAGTTTGGAAATTTATAAAAAACATTGAACAAAAACTTATGTGGATGGAAACGGATTTCATAAGGAGAGCAGCAAGATGTTCAAAATTAGAAAAAAAAAAAATGCTGTCGTACGAGAAAAATGAATATAAACGTTGAACAGTAGATTATATAAGATATAAGCAATTAAATTGGTTTGGGCATGTGCAACGAAAGCAAGAAGTAAGGTTATTCAGAAAAAAACAATGGAATGGTGTCCACCTGGAAGAAGAAGGGAAAGAAGACCTCAAAACTCGTGGATGCTAGAAATAAGAAGTGGAATGAGAACAAGAGGACAGGAGGGCATAGAGTGGATGGAGAGAGACGAATTGAGAAGGAAAAAAGAATTGGGCACAGACATATGTATAAACATAAAAATCTGTATATAAACGAAATAATAATAATAATAATAATCATCATCAACGAAACTCCAAATATTTTGAAACCCTATTTCGACAATGGTATGTTAGGTTTTTAGCTTACTAAAACAATATTTTTTATTATATATTTTAAAGGAGAAATGTTTACATATTATTTGGAATGAGTGTTAAGAATTACATAAATGGTCTATAAGAGTATTGGCTAAATATTACATATTGATATGAATGAATATTATGAATTTGATAAAATATTTTTAATAACTTCGGTTTTTAAAATCATATATCCAGTATTATTGTGCTAATTCTTGGCAGATGCAGGGGCCAATAACCAAAATGTTTTTATTTATAACTAGCTAATATGTTGCGTGTGCTGCTACGCCTAAATAAATGATGTGATTTTACGTTTAGTTGAATAAGTAGATGAAAAATAATTATAAATGTATATCGTTATTATTTTCAGATACCTCGTGCTGATTATACGGCGTTTTCCCCAATAATCTACTTATCCCGATCTTCTTGGCATAAATTAACTGAAAGAAAAAAAATTGCGATTTTATGTTTAGTTGAACAATTGAGAGGAAAAATAATTATACATTTACTCTCTTCGTAATTGCAGCTAAAACAACCAATAAACTAATTAATTCTATTTCGAAAAAACCGTTCATACAATCCAAATAGTAAATAAAATGCCATCTTCCAAAATTTAATATTCAAGCAAACACTGTAAGTAAAGCCATATCGTAATTATTTTTAGATACCCTGTGCTGATTACCCCGTTGCCCGGATATATACGTATCCCGATGTACTTGGCTTAAATGAACTAAAAGACAATATTCGTTATTTTGTGTTATCCGTAAAAGAATACTCACCGTGCCCTGCTACGCTTAACCGGGAATCTACCTAATCCTATCATCTTGGCATCAATTAAAGTCAAAAATGGTTATTGTGAGTTATCCGTAAAAGATAAACATATGCTCTCTCCGAATATTTTGTACATCTTGTTTCGTAAATTCAATTCTGTATACATTAATTTCGCGGACTTATTATGGTTTAGGCAGTATAAGCCATATAAGCGTACAAAAAACTATTACTTTCACGTTTTTCGTTAAAAAGGTGATTTATAAGGGTGAAGGATTTATCTCCATCATGCTAGCATAATATAAAATGTGTTTCGCAGTAGGGTAAATTGTATCAGAACTAAATATCGTCGTTGTGTAATTTAATTTAATAATAAACAGTTATTACAATCTGTTGAGATTTGAAATGTGTATTTACTGATGTATGTACCTAACATGATGACGTAAGTTTTATCAGCGTGACTGTGATGAAGATGGATGTACAGTGTGACACTCAGTTCGTTATTTGTTCATTATTTCACGCTGGTAAATTGTACAGAATCAAGTTTTTTCGTGTATATAGTGTATATATACAGAAGCGCTATTTTTTGCTTCTCCAAATTCCAGTGTTAATTAATCAACATGAACGCAAACTTAAAATTAATTACATCCTAGCTTCGTTTTTCATTACATGTTCAGTTTTAAAACACTAAACGTTTGCGATTTTCTTGATGAAATCTTAGAGATTCAAGAGAAAGAAATTATTCCATGATATACAATAATAACATTATGAATTACTCAGTTTCTAACCCCAACCTCGGTCCAAAATTGTTTAGGCTTTTTAATGTGGTTTACCAAATAACTCAAACCAATTCTGGGTTTGATCTCCATCTACGATGAACGTTTCCTATCTCGTTGTAGATAATTATAGTAGCTATAAATATAGTTGAGCGAGTAAATATTAAGTTTTCTTTTTTTCTTTTTCAAATCTATTTATTCGGCATCTAAAATTATCATTTAACTTTTTAGTAGCCGTAATGTTTGTTTTTCGAAACTAAACTAGCCATACAATATTCGATTAACAGGGTAAGGAATGCCCAGTTTTAATAAAAAATAGACCATTAAGAGTGGGGATTAAGTTGAAGCAAAATTGTTCAAAGTTATTCTATCGGCTGCAATTTTTGTTTATTTTTGGAATGAAACTTAGAATATGCTACTGAAATAAAGTTGAAAAGCATTATCCGAAAATCAGTTAAACCTATCCTAAGGGGTGAGATTTTACGTGAAATCTGTAATATTAATACAGCTCTAATGGCTGCTGTTTTTCCTAGGATACAAACTTGGTATGCATATAGATTTAACCATCCAATTCGGACAATTAGGTGTTCAGGTTTACTTGGTAACCAGAAAATTAACAGTTCTGTAGTCTCACGATATCCGTTTCCTTGCAAAAGCTGGAAATTCAAGATTTAATATATGTATATATATATATATATATATATATATATAATAAATTGGAGTTCCTGAGATATTCACTTAGATTACGGAACACCTGAATGGCGGAATGTTGTATCACCAAATAATGGAGGTGTAGTATTGTGTAGAGATTAATTAACGTCATTTTAAAATATTTCATATAACTAGGCGCCATGATTCAAAACCAAAACTTAATGCCTAACATATTTTTCAATGCCTTTTACCTAACGCATGATATTAATTAAGATGATCTATGAAAGAGCGCTCATAACTTAATTCTCGTCCCAAATGAATAAGGATAATTTTACTGTGAGAGTACCCATCGGCGTCATGTGGTATTGAACTTGTGAACCATGGATCCAGATACAGCAGGTTAGTCACTGGACAATCTTATCTACAGATGCTATCTATATAGTAGTTCAGTAACACATTACTTGCAAATAGTGCGGCTGGTTATTACCCATAGACAACTTATCCTGTACTTCTACATCCTTCTTTATTTCTGATAAATAAGCACATCCCTATTTACTTTAAGCTAAACTTAAAAATTAATTACTAATAATGGTACCTATGTTTTACGTCCCTATCCCTGTTTATCAACGAAATCTCGATTCTAGAACTGTTAAAAAATACGGTAACTCAACATTTCCTTAGAAAATGTGATACTCAATACTAAACTTTTGTACTCTTTTATAATATTCTGTCCTCCATCATCACCATCATCACCATCATCATCAGCATCATCATCATAATACATTCAAGAATTTAGGTCATTTGTTGATCTGTTTCGGCCTCAGGAGAAACACAACCCAAAAGTCTTTTGAGTGGACGTCCTAGTCTTCTTCTTCCTGCAGATTGATAGCTTAACATTTGTTTGGGTATCCTGTGATCTTCCATTCGATGAACATGTTGCATCCATTTTTTCATGTTGAGACTTGCAAGTAAAGTTGAGATTCCTTAGGAGGGGTTACTGGCCCGACGCTAAGTTTTCCTATTAGTCTCTGGACAGACATTCGGATACTGCATTTACTCAGTACCCGATGGAACGGTTATACCGCCCTTACTCAGTCCTCAGAGCCTCGTTTGTGAAAACGGGTTGTACCACGAAAAGGTGAGGATGAGATTTGGGTAGGAGACGTTATATACACGTCACTACCCCTTACAACCCTCTTCTGACCTTTCATTGCCAAAACAATATTTAATGAATTTACAGACTGATTATTATTATTGTTATTATAGTAGTTGTTCTATACGTTGGTAATTAATATGTATGTAGACCATAGCAAAAATGCATGTGTTGAGAAGTTTGATTTTCAGATCCTGTGAAGGAAACGTAAGGGTTGAGACTCATTGGGAAAATTAATTCAGTAAAATGTCCTAACATCGTACTAGACTGAGTGTACATCTGATGAGTTTCAGGAACCTACCAAAGTTACTCTACATTACAAAGCACCCACTTAGTCCTCTCTACTCTTAGAGCCCTCCTGTAATTTACTCAGAATATTAGTCTCCCAGATGATTGTGTGGCGACAAAATCACTTGCACGTTTCTTCCTTGTAAATTAGATATATTTTCATAGCTTGTGTTGGCAATACAATGTGCACGTTAGGGAAACATTATAGTCGGCAATTTATTTAAAAAAATATTTATTTACTAAACATTAGTGGTATCAGTTTCTATACAAAATATGTGTTTATTGGGTATCTAAAATTGGAAAACAGTACTTTCAGTCTACAATTAACTATGAAAATGTACGAGAACGTCAAGTAGGAAATAATATTCCGATTCCGATTGAGGGTCTTTCCACTTTTCAGCGGTTGCCCTTTTAACAGCCGGCTGCTGGCCCTTCACATCCACATGTGTCAATCACAGAGGTAGATGATCAACAGCCAGTGTAGGGGTGACATGTGGTTAGCATGTCGAGTCCCCCAGCCGTTATAGCTGGTTCCTTAACCTGGAGCCGCTACTTATTGTAGCTACCCAATTGCCTCACGATGCTGGGTGGGCACCGGTCCCATACTGGCCGAAACACCATGAGAAAATTTCTTCCCCCATGGAGACTCGAACCAGCGCAAGTCCCGTAGCTCTGCGCCAAGGCTTCCTACCTTAACCGCTCGGCTACGGCGCGGGACTTGGAAATAATATTTAATTAATCAAATTATATATGAATGTTTAGTGAAATGTGTTAAATACATCCTTGTTCCGCTGAATGTAATATGGCGTACCATTACATCTTGAAGTTTTTTTTTAATCTTCCTCTCTTCTTCCTGCGTATTTTAGATAACCAATTATTTGTATTTAGTTTTTCTTAAATAGGTGTTGCGCCACATTTTAAGTAAAAAGTAGAAATTCATTTTAATTTACACTGCCGATAATACATGTTATTCTAATATAATTTTACGTAATTGCTTTACTCCCATTTGTACATCCACAATGCCACTTTTATAAAACATATTTTCACACTGACTTTTATACTTAAAAAGTCTTGCCAATTGTGTTCTCTCAATGACATGGTATCAGTGTCAATTTTTAATGTACTTACATATTTATTTGGTAGCCAATAACTAACATACTGCCGTCTTTAACAAATAAACGTATATGGTTTTCTTTTTTAATTATCATACCACAGTAATGTTTAGTGATCACTCTATATGTGTATTAAAATAAATAGTTATTTCTTCTAATGAAATTGTCGCAAAATGCATCATCATCATCATCATCATCAACAACGATTAAGCCCAATGGCCTGTTCCGATCTCATTATAGGTCGAATTTGTCCTTCCATCTCTTCAATGGTCTTCCCAACGTTCTTCTCCCTTTTGGTTTATAATTATACATTCATCTTGGTATGCGCTGTTCATTCATACGTGCTGAATATAAGCATTTTGGTAATATGTTATTCTTTCACAGAGATTAAATATATTAAGTTCTGTTCTTATATCTTCGTTTTTCTTTTTATCGGACCTTTGGTATCCTGCTATTGCTCTCAACATCTTCATTTCAGCAGCCTCTATTCGCAAAATACGTATAAACATAAATTAAGTTCTAAACCGTAAACAAAATAGCAGTATAATTATTTAAGAAGCTAGTTGGGTTTTAATACTGTAAAATGGTAAAAAATTATGAAAATAAAAATATTTGTCAACTTTTTATTTTAAGCAGATACTTGTAATGAGAGCTGTGGCACAGTAGATAATTACTTAACAGACTTTACAAGCTCAGAGCCATGTAGGTTTGCAGTTTTTGGCGTAAATGTCAGAATAAAAATTTACAAAAATGTGTATCATTTAGTCGTAAATAATTTGGAGATCTGAAAATATGTCGAAACAAGTTCTTATTCTCCGATATAAAACTACAAAACATACATACACACACACACACACACACACACATTATGCACATATTGTAGTTCTTCTTCTGTTTCGCAGTGAGATTAATTAATAGAACATCGCTATAATCGAAATTGTTGCATCAGGAGTGATTGTAGCAAGTCCCGGCGGAGTAGAAGTTACCATGGTTACATATGGGTCGGTGCTTCGAGAGTTCAAAATCGACAGGGGTCGATAAAATTTGGCGAATTCCGAGGGAATGAAACTCTTCAGATTCTGTATAGATCTCGCTTACTAGAAACCGAAAATGACCTCAATTTGTGTCTCTTTTGGAACCAAACTAGATATATAACAATCAATTAAGATATATAAGAAGATTCTCTAACCAGTAAAACCGGACCATTAGGAGTAGGGATTTATTTGAAACAAACATTAGATTATCACTTTATCATTCACAGTTTTCAATTTTCGCAATGAAACACAGTATACCATTAAAATAAAACGAGCAGGACGTTGTTGAAAAATGAGCGAAGAATTTATTGGAACTCTACCATACGTTAAATGTTAAAGAAAATGTTTAATAAATTAAAAAAACTACCTACATGCTTCGTGCCTGTATAATCTACCTTCTTACTTTGCGTCTGTAAAATTATTAAAATTAATATATCGATTACCCGCGCCGTAGCCGAGCGGTTAAGGTAGGAAGCCTTGGCGCAGAGCTACGGGACTTGCGCTGGTTCGAGTCTCCATGGGGGAAGAAATTTTCTCATGGTATTTCGGCCAGTATGGGACCGGTGCCCACCCAGCATCGTGAGGCAATTGGGTAGCTACAATAAGTAGCGGCTCCAGGTTGAGGAACCAGCTATAACGGCTGGGGGACTCGACATGCTAACCACATGTCACCCCTACACTGGCTGTTGATCATCTACCTCTGTGATTGACACATGTGGATGTGAAGGGCCAGCAGCCGGCTGGTAAAAGGGCAACCGCTGAAAAGTGGAAAGACCCTCAATCGGATTACAATGTAATTCAGTCACCTTAAAGATTCAAGTCAAAGTTCTCGATCCGCGCTCTGAAACTCTCTGAGGTCCGAGGTTAATTCGTTGTGAGGAAGAAGGTGTTACGGATTTGGCAACCAACTCAAACTTGTAACCATTTTCAAAACAGTTTTCTTACACATATCTCTCAAATGTAGATATAAAGCCTCCAATATCTCGAAGGTCTGACGTCCTCGTTCCCTGTCTCCGTTGACTCATCTATTATTGGCACGAATACCATACATGTCTTTGCCAGGACTAAGTTCAGCCAATAAAAAAACAATCATTACAAAATTCACTGACAAATGAAGGTTTAACACAATCACTATACAATTCAAGTTGGGTGTCCAGTATTACAGCTGTAAATATGAACATGAACTCGAGACAAAGGTTTGTAGACTATTGAGCGAGCGCGAAATTTGATCGTTTTTACACGCTTTATAGTAGCTTGACCTGTATCTATCTATGTAACTGAATCATTTAACGCGATTTTCACCTACTTAAAATCATTGGATCGAGTTGAAACTTTGCATACTTGTAAAATACCCGTGACAATATAATAATTTCATATTTTGTTTCTAACATCATGGCCAGAATCATGAGAAAATCAAAAACGTGTCTTTGTATCTATTAAAACGGAATTTTTGAACACGATTTTCACCCACTAAGAAACATTGGATCGACTTGAAATTCTGTGTACTTGTAAAGGACCCATGACAATACAATAATTTCATACTTTGTTTCTAGAATTCTGGCCAGAATCATCAGAAAATCAAAAAAATGAAAACTGGTATTATAGGTTGCGGACTTGTCGGCTTTTTAGTCAATCGTTGTAAGAGCTCAGTTGGTAGAGCGGTACACTCTAGTGGTATATAATTTCTGTAATCCATAGGTCGCTGGTTCAAATGCGGCTGGGAGGTTTTTTTTTAGGACAGTATTACTTTCAGCTCATATTACAATAGAATCGAATTTAAAGATTTTACATTTTTATCTTATTCTGTAAAATATTAAAACTAAAAAATAAAAAATAAATAATAGTTTTAAAAAACTAAAAACACACGCTTTATTAGAAAACCGAACTAAAAAAATTAAAAATTATTTTAATATCCAACATGCTTGGGATAAATAATTTTACCATCAAAAGCGTGGGGTGCTTTTTATGAGTTTTACATTTTCTTCTTAGAGACTTTACTTTTACCAATATCTCTTTATTATTAAATATATTAATTGGTAAAGAGCACCCCACGCTTTTGATGGTAAAATTATTTATCCCAAGCATGTTGGAAATTAAAATTATTTTTCATTTTTTTAGTTCGGTTTTCTAATAAAGCGTGTTGTTTTAGTTTTTTTAAACTATTATTTATTTGCTCCCAAGCCGTAAACGGATGTTCAACGAAGCACATAATACAGTAACGAATCACGCTATCACCACCAGTAGTAGCAGCACTATTGACAGTTTAGTAAGAAGCACTACTAATTGATGTTAACTGAACAGCTATCAATAGATTAATGTGATGCAGATAACAGTCCACTAATGACCATGCTCTCTCTTATACCATTCTTACATTTCCAAAGTCCTAAATTTCCACCTCCTAACATTAAATTTTCTTAATTAATTCTCATATGTCAAATTGCATATCTTCAATGGAACTTAATGTATTGAAATCAGCAATCTGTAAGTTTTGACATGTGCTGTTTTATAAATGGTCATTTCATCACACTGAGAATTCAACTGTCGGAAAAGTCAGATAATGTGTGTATCAATCTCTGTTCCAGATATGGTTACTCCACTCAATTGGATAACACTGGTATTTCTAAAATAACTTTTGTTGTACAGTAAATGAACAAAAATGGAATAATGTCTTCACATATAGAGTGTCAGTAGAGAGGAAATGCTTAAATGTAGATTATTATATGTAAAAATACTCATCTGCTGAAATGAGATACCTCCGAAAGACTGCAGGATACACACTACTAGATCACAAAAAAATTAACACATCTTAGAAGAATTATACATGGAACCTTTAGAAAACAAAATTTCTGACTATAAGTCAGGATGGATGCAATATGTTCATCGAATGGAAGATCACAGGATACCCAAACAAATGTTAAAATATCAACCTGCAGGAAGAAGAAGACCAGGACGTGCACTCAAACAGGTCAACAGATGGCCTAAATTGGTGAATGTATTATGTGATGAAATATACTCATATGTGCAATACAAATTTTGACTGATAAGACGTCTGTGATTTTTGGGCGATGATATATTGTAATGGTACCGACATGTCATAACGACGATAGAGTTTACATATATTTAACCGCAAAATTTGTTAAGAGCAATGATTAAATTATGATAAAGGTGTAATAAATGATAATGCATTCCTCTGTCCTAAGCTCGAGAAATAAATTTACATTCCTGTCAGAGCCTCTGAATGATTGAAGGAGTATATTGTTGATTGAAGTACCATACATCGTACGGTTAAAATTTCCTTATAATTCAAAAGATTTTAAGTTACTCGTAGATAAATTGTCACTGAGAAATCTGGCCTTTCTATCTCTCAAGGTATTAGATGTTGCCTGAATATTACCTCGTATCAGGTATCTGCAGTTCATTAAATACCAAATTACTTTATCATTTCAGGAGATATGATGCTGTTAAAGTTCAATTTTCAGTGTGGTTAAAGCGATGCTCATTTCTTAGAATACCAAGTTATTTTTTTTTTGTAATCACGTTGGGTACTATAACATTGAAAGTTATGTAATTCAGAACAACTAACATATTCACTCTATTGCTTATATGATATTCTTATGATTTAATCCTAAAATTGGCAAAACACAAATTTCTTCTGTTAGTTATTTAAATGTGGCGGACCGCAGTGAAAATGGAATCTTGTATAACTGTTATTATTACGAGTACATTGTATAATTAGACACACATTATTTTTGTTCGTTTTCTTCTGATTTATTTAAAATATTAAATTAATTGAACCAACTGATGTATCTAAAAGGATACATTGCGAATTTAAGGGTTAAGGGCGTATTCAGCAACGCCTCCATCCTCAGCCTGTTGAATCCAGTTCATACACCCGAACATCCGTTTTATTTACAACAATGTATAATTGAACGTTTGTAAATACAATCTTCCCCACCCCATCTAATTTCCTGAATATTTTTTTAGTTCCCTCCATCCATCCATAGTAATTGTGCCCGAGGGCGGGTCTTTCACCGTAATCAGAGCATTTTCATGCTATGCTTTGCAGCTTTACTAGGGAATTATAGGTGTGGCACCTTCCTGTTGCTTTCCACACCGATGGAGGATGATGATGATAATGAATGATGATGATGATGATGATGGCCGGATGATTTTCGGGGACCGTTGGGCCCTAAGCTTCCTGACACTTTTCTTACAGGTGAGGAAAAACCCCGATAAAACCTCACCCTGGAGCCTGTCCCGACCGGGAATCGAACCCGGGCCCGCTGCGTGACAAGGCAGCACGCTATCTCGAGACCACAGAGGTGGACTTCAGTTCACTAGACAGTAATTTTAATGCCTGAAATAAACCAACGTGACACGATATTCACGTTACAAATTGAATTTCAATTTCATAGTTGTTTCTGTACCTATATTTGCATCCTATTTACAGGTTTAATTGAATGTTTTATGAACAATCCAGTCTTTACAGAGTACAGTAGTTACACTCAGCCAAAATCCATACGCTGGAGGGACACTCCTTATCGGCTTATTCTACATATTTGAACCTCCAAAACTCGATCATATCCTGGAATCTGAGGAAGCACGATAAAGCGGAAGCAGGAAATAATATTACATGTCAATATTTCAGAATTAATGAAAAATGTATTGCTAAGAGGTAAATTGTATTATTGCGATATTTAATTTACTAAATATTAATATATCACTTTTCCCCTCAGTAAGTTACGTACTGATTATCCTATTAATAAATATAAAAATTTAACTAAACTAAATACTGTTGTTCACAGAATCGTATCCAATAGACCAGCCTCATGGGCTAGTGGTCAGCATTCCTGACTACTGTTCATGAGGTCGCGGGTTCGATTCCCGGTCAAACCATAGGATTTTTTCCTTAAAGGGAATCATTCCTGTGTTTGCCCATGGTCTGGAATTTAGGTTAAATTTAGATTAAGAACTCTCCTGGCGCTTCATTATCATTTATCACCCATCATATCATCGGGATAACTTAACTCCGCCTTCCAGGCGCCCCAACTTCAGAAGTGAGTTACAATAAAAGCCAATGCCAGGAGAGAACACCAAAAATGTTGAAATGACAACCTGGGGCATTGAAAAAAAAAGAATCGTAACCAATATGTAACGATCTATGTTACAATCATTAATATGAAGCTAGTGAATTTGTTCAGGAAAACACCACGTGACTTACTTTAGTTACAACTACTGTACAAATAATAACTGTCAGAATGTTACATAAACTCCAGCCTTCTGACACGTTGTATATGGATAATCAATACATCCCCATCTTCCATGTATGTACTACACTCCCTGAATGTAGTTGTTAATGAGCGAACATTCCCGTGATATACGCTTGGTAGTTATTTCATAAAAATTAATATTCGATTATTTTATAAGACAACAATAAAAATATGATACAAATATCAAAATAATTACGGTAATAAATATAATAAAAGTAACTGTATACAATTGTAATAAGAAAATTAAAATAGTAATAAGTGAATAGAAATAAATATATAAAATTGAAACTCAATTTGAAATGACAATTATTTGGTAAATGTTGATCATGTTTGTAAAGTTAAGATTTTAAATATATTGATACTTACTTACTCACTGGCACTATCGAACCCGTAGGTTTATGGCCGCGCGGACAAAAGCTCTCCATACATCCCTATCCTGAGACAAAGCTTTCCAATCATTCCCTGTATAATCTCCTTCCCTCAAATCATAGTTAATGTTGTTCTCCCACCTCGTTCTTGGTCTACCAACTGGCGTTTTCCCTCTTGCTTTCCTACAAGAAGCTTCCATGCACGTCACTTATTCCCCATTCGCGCAACATGTCCTGCCCATCGCAGTCTACGAGACTTAACTGTTCTTATTATATCTGGCTTCCTATAAAGACCATGTAGTTTATTGTTATGTAGTCTTCTCCATTCACCTGTCTGTTCATCTCTCTTTGGTCCAAAATTTTTCCTAAGAACTTTATTCTCAAAAACTCGTAATCTCATTTCCTCCCTTAAAGTAAGAGCCCATGTTTCGCATCCATATAATATAACTGGTAGAATAATAGTGTTATATATTTACAGTTTAACGTTTTTTTAAAGAAGTTGGGACATCAAAAGTCTCTGCAATGCATGAAGCACATCATTTCCAAAATTGAGCCTATGTTTAATTACTTTGCGCATCTCATTCCTATTTGTAATTCTTGTTCCTAGGTATTTCAATTCAGCCACTTCCTCAAAGTTTCCGTCATTATCTTAAATATATAGATATATTAGTTTAAATATATTGATACAATGAAAAATGCCGAAATACAATATTAATTTTGCAACGCAAACATAACATCTCTAAAACGATAATATTGTCAGATTCAACCAAAATCATCCAATAAGTTTTTAAAGTTTCATTTATAACACTGTAAATAATTATTAATTACCGATACTGAAAGAAATATTAGAATGTTCATATTCTGTAAATAAATATATGTCCCCTAATAACAGTATAATAACTTTTTTTTCTTTAGAAATTAACACGCTAACATACATATATTATAAAATAAAGATATTTAAAGTAGGCCTACTTCTAAAATACGCAATATAACATTCGGTAAACCTAATGATAAGGTATGTAAATAATGAATGTGTTTTTCAGAAATGAGGAGAAATGATTTATACACAATTTATAGACATTACTAGCAAATTTTTAATGTGAAATTATAAAATTTCTATAAGAAGTATCGATAGGTCAATAAGAAATTTGTGTTTGAACCGTCACGCTATAAATAATACGGATCAGATCCTTTAGATTCAACGACGCAGGTAAGTTTATATTATAAAGAGTAATAATTTTTTGCATGCTTTTGATATAAGATTATGTATCTTTATCATTTCAAAACATCATCCCTCTTCAGGTTTGCAAAACGTAATTCCATCTCCATGCAACTGGAATATACATATGACCATAACGCAGCGGTTCTTTATTTACAAAACGCCACTATAAATTATTTAACCGAGAGGTATAGAAATAAGAACACACAAAAAATATATATATATTTGTGTGTTTCTTTGTGAGAAAAATAAATATAAATGATAGATTTAAAAAACTAAAACAACACGCTTTATTAGAAAGCCGAACTAAAAAATGAAAAATAATTTTAGTATCCAACACGCTTGGGTTAAAATTAAAGTGGTCAACAAAAAAATCATCTCGAACACACATAGAATAAAACTACAGTTATCAACAAAAAGAAAATTTTACCATAAAAAGCGTGGGTGCTCTATATCAATTAATATATTTGGTAATAAACATACAATGGTAAAAGTAAAGTCTCTAAGAAGAAAATGTAAAACTCATAAAAAGCACCCCACGCTTTTGATGGTAAAATTATTTTCTTTTTGTTGATAACTCCAGTTTTATTCTATATTTGTTGGGGATGATATTTTTGTTGGCCACTTTAATTTTATCTCCAGCGTGTTGAAAATTAAAATTATTTTTTAATTTTTTTAGTTCGGTTTTCTAATAAAGCGTGTTGTTTTAGTTTTTAAAACTAATATTTATTTTTAATTTTTTAGTTTTAATATTTTACAACACAAGATAAAAATCTTTAAATTCGATACTATTGTAGTATGGGCTAAAAGTAATACTCTTTAAAAAAATTCTCCCAGCCGGATTTGAACCAGCGACCTATGGATTACTTAAATTATGTACCCCTAGAGTTCACCGCTCTACCAACTTATCTCTTACAACAATTGACTAAAAAGTCGACAAGTCCGCAACCTATTATACCAGTTTTCATCTCGTTGGTTTTCTGATGATTCTGGCCAGGATTTTAGAAACAAAATATGAAATGATTGTATTGTTACGTGTCCTTTACAAGTATACAAAGTTTCATGTCGATCCAATGTTTCTAAGTGGGTGAATATCGTGTTCAAAGATTCCGTTACATAGATACACATATTTTGTTTTAATTTTCTGATGATTCTGGCCAGGATTTTGGGAAACAAATATGAAATTATTGTATTGTCACGGGTCCTTTACAAGTAGCCTATACAAAGTTTCAAGTCAATCCAATGATTTTAAGTGGGTGAAAATCGCGTTGAAAAATTTCGTTACATAGATAGATAAAGGTCAAGCTAATGTGAAGCGAGTAAAAATCATTATAAAAATGGCTTCCTGAGAGGTAACACTAAACATTACGGAGTAGCCTACATTTCTTGAAGCAGTGTAAGCTTTTCATTTCCACTTCAAGTAAAATAATTATGATCTTGTTAGTAATTTTCTTCTCGTATTTGATAATGAAAACAGCAGAACTACCACCAGAGGAATTGAATGATTATTTCATCCGCCCCTACACTGATAATAGCCCACAAAACAAAACAACAGACAATAGATGAACTAATGTCATATTCCCCACCCACAAGAGACAAACTCTTTTTCTCCTACATATCACCTGATGACGCTAAATCGGCATTATTGCTTATTATATCTTAAGCATAAGGAATAGACAATATAAAAATGACTGTCCTAAAAAATATTGACATTTTCCCGACAATAACCCACATTTCAATGCCTCTATAAATACGGTGACTTATCCCAGACTCAGGAAAATGACTAATCTATACGATACCGAAATTAAACGCATCCACAACACATGATGATTACAGTCCAATGAGTAATCTTCCCTGTTTTTCTAAAGATCTGGAGAATATAATACAATCACCACACCTGACGTACTTGATAAACATCAGTCCACTTTTTGAATCAGTCTTCATATAAACAGTGCAATACTCGAAATCATAGAGGACATAAGAGACTCAGTTAACAAAAGCAAACTCACTGCAATAGTCCTACTTGACTAGAGTAAGTCTTGGACGCAGTAGACATAGACTTAATGCTAGCTAAAGGCATATCTGTCAGAAAATTGCCTCGCTTGGTTTACTCCTTATCTCACTAATCGTCATCGATCAATCCCTGTTAACAATCGTATTTTCTGCTGGCGCTTCGTGAGAAGAGGAGTACCTAAATGTGCCGTGCTCGCCCCTGTTCTCTATTTATATTAATGACCTGGCCAAGAAACTAGAAAACTGCAAGCACCGTCTTCATGCCGACAACTTATATATTTACACACACATTAGCTTTTAGGAATATTCCACAATAGAGTGTTTCTCCTTCAACCCAAAGTGATTTGTCGCCAGAGATTTTTGTCTAAAGTATCTTCTTCCCTCAAATCTCTAGCTTCCATACTTCTCTTCTCTCCGTCCGTCCGTCCGTCCGTCCGTCCGTCCGTCCATCCATCCATCCTTCCATCCATCGTTCTCTAGGCTTGCCTCTTCCACTTCTTTCATTTGATTTCCAATTAAGGATCTTTTTTGGTATTCTCTCTTAATCCATTCTTATGAGATGTCCATTTCAAAAGTTTTACTTCTATTTTTCTAATATTTGTTTTCAGTTTACATAATTTCTCTTATTGTGCTGTTTCTGACCTTATCCCTTATTGAAATTTTTGTCGACCGCCTCCTAAAATCCATTTCTACTGCTAATAGCTCGTTGGCTTGTTTTATACTTACTGTCCAGGTTTCGGACCCAAATAATAAAATTCTTTGTAACAGAACTAGAAATATAAATATATTTTCTGCGTTCAGTATATTATATTTATAAACCAACGCCCTGAGTTCAACATACCACACTTTAGTCCTGACGTAATTAACGAATGCATTAACGAAGTGAACACTGAACTCAGACATATATCTTCAAGGTTCAGACATTTCGGACTAAAATTAAATGTAAATGTAAATACAATAATTACTATTGTACATCAAAGACTATTAAGCTTCATAAAAAATAGCAACATGCCGGCTCTCATGTTAAATAAAAAAACAAATTTCATATGAAAAGGAAGATAAAACTTTGAGTTTTATCTACATTCTAATGTAAATTAGAACAACAAAATAAAACAATCTTCTAAAAAAAGATCATCTGTATAAAGCATTCCCCGTAACGTCTCGATATTGTTTTTTCCTACAGCTCTTAAAAGAATTTTAATCCAAATTTTAGTAATGCCTGATTTGGAATTTTAAAACTTTCGGACAAATTGCAGGGTGTACATTTATTGCAAATGTGTATCACATTAATATTTAATACAGGGAAGCGTGTTTACACACCATGTAAATAGCAGAGTAAATGCTGCAATAAGTGACATAAGCGACATTAAGTCAATAAACAGACTCTCACTAGAAACAACGCCCTACAAGTTTTTGAACTTAAAGTTGATCCCGTTGCAACATATGGGTTAGAGAATATATGGGTCCATTTTAAGAAACCGAACCTAGAAAAATTACAGAAACTAAAGGCAACATACCTAAAAAGAGTGCTCTCTCTCTCTCTCTCCAAATACACGCCCTCACGACTTGTTTATGAACTCTCCAGAGAACCATTCTACATAGAAGACCTGAAGCTAAAGTTCCTACTACCAGTGACACCAGCTTACCAGGACCTCCTGCAAGAACTCCACGAAAAGAAACACAAAATATGGGAGGAATTCTATATTACTGACGCCATGACAAACCGTGAATGGACTCAGGGAGGATATGAATTGCGCCACACGGTAACCACACTCGCTGTGCATGGATTTCACCACAAGCTGTGCAGCAACCAGAGATTCCACGAGCCCGGCCCAGACTGCGTGTGTTCAAGATGTGGCGAACAGTGTGAGAAATATCATGTGTTAAACTGTAGGATGAGATCAAAATCGTTGCTGAAACTCTGCAGTGACTAGAAACAATCTTACTTGCACGTTGTGCGCATTTGTTATTTTATTTATATCCGAAAATATTGTTACACTTCATTATATCCCAGCCTCTTTAACTAGTATTTATAAATATTATTCACTCGTAATCGTAAAATTATTTACTTGGCAAAACATGACGTTGCATTATTTGAAGCTACGTGTGGTAACTTTGTTATACATTTGGCTTCAGACTCTACTTGTCCCGCGCTTCATTTAGCCCTGAGTGCTGGTCCAAACACGTCGTGATTTGAGTGCCTGTTAAGTTACAATTCACATTTACAAGCACAGTTTATACTTCAAGTGATTCAATGCGAGATGAAGTTCAAATATCCATTATTCAAGAATAAATCAGTGTTGTGTTAATCTATATATTGTGTAGTTATTTACGACGCCAAGTAAATTATACTGTACTTCCCAGCTCTTATGGAGTCGATGCATTCTGCCATTTTAAAGGACTGTATTTATGTTTATTAATAACTAGTTAATACCCGGCGTGCGCTGCTACGACTAAGTAAATGAACATTAATATGCTTTCATGATTAGTTGAATAAGTAAAAAGAAAAATAATTATAAATGTATATTTCTAGATACCCCATGCTGATTACCCGGCATTTCCCGGGTATTTGCTTATCCCGATCTTCTTAAAATATAAATGAGCTGAAATATGAAAATTAATGTGTTTTATGTTAATTAAATAAGTTAGAGGAAACATTTTTATCATATTTATTTTCAGATACCCCGTGCGGTTTACCCGGCGTTGTCCGAGAATCTACTTATCTCGATCTTTTTACCTTAATGAACTGAAAGACGAAAATTGTTGTACTTCTAATAATTAGTTGAGTGAGTTCAATGAAAAATTATTATAAATGTATATAGTAATTATGTTAAGATTATTTTAAGATTAAGAAGTCCCCAAAGCCGTAGTGAAGGCAACTTCTCTAGGAGACGAACACTCCGAAATTGCATTTCCCTGTCCTCCAGGAAGAGGGGTTTGGCTAGAGGCAGGTAACCTCTACTAGTAAAAAATAACTTACTCATAAACTTTAATCCAAAACAAATAACAAAATACAAACCTAAAGGCACCCGAAATGTGGGCAGACCTAGAAAGAGATGGGCTGAAGTCGGAACGGGTCAACAGACCTAATCCATGAATGCAGATGATGATTAGTTATTTTAAGATTCCCCTATTGATTACCCGGTGTTGCCCGGGAATCTACGTTATATATATATATTCTTAGCATAAATGAGCTAAAAGACAAAATTCATTATTGTGAATTATCCGTAAAAGAATACCCTCCATGTGCTGCTATGCTTGCACAGGAATCTACGTACTTGTCTCAATCTTCTTGACATCAATGAAAGACAAAATTGGTTATTGTGAGTTAACCATAAGAGATAATCGTATGCTGTGGCGGGCTTTTTGTAGAGCTTTTGGAGATATTCAATTCTGTTTACATTAATTCTGTGTAGGTGTAGGCAGCGTAAACCATTTAATCGTCCAAAGAGCTACTTTTTTCACCTTTTCCACTAAAAAGAGCGATTTTTAAGGGTGTAGGATTCGAGTATCACAACTATCGTATAGCCTAAGTTCTTCCGGGAATCTCCTGAACATTTTTCAAAAATCACCATCACAATTGGATCAACGGTATGGCCGCGCATAAAGTACTAAGAAACAAACGCACAAAAATACAAACATGCATTTTTATATATCAGATTTGTGCATCGAACGAGGAGAGAGTGTCGTACACATTACTGATTCAAATATGATCACGCATCTCAATTTTTGCTAAAATTGTCTTGACTCCAACTGGGGCATAGAAGAAAATTGCACTGTCTAGTTCTCTTATTTGACATCTTACTTTCTTCGACTCCCAGTTATGTAGCCTGTTGTATCCAGTATCTATCCTCCAACCATAATTTAATCACACGATATCTACGTAATCTCTTGCTTAATATACCGCAGCATAGGACATCGTATCACGCCATGTCAAACTATTTCCACATCTCAACCCCCTACCTCAGAAAATCAAAGACTGCCGGACGTTAGCATTTTTAAAACAAATCTAAATTTCTATTTGCTCTAAACTTGGCTTTATCATTGCCCCGTGTAAGGTGTGAGGTATTAATAGGGGTTTTTCGATTAATGTATCATATTTCTCTTATCATAATAATTATTATTATTGTTATTAATATTATAAAAACAAACCCACCGATGCCTGTCCCAAGCCATGTTGAAAAAGGGAAAGGGGGAAGAGTAACAAACTCGTTAAAAAATTTAGGTCCATCGCGCCCGGGTGATAGTACCCAGTAATGGCCCCTTTCTCGGAAACAGACACTGCTGCCTTGTAGGTAGACGTTACCTCGTCAAAGATAGGGAAATAAAACTTCAAAAACAACCTGGTCAACCATGTTGTGTGTTGTGGCGATGGGTAGCTTCCCGTTTACACAAAAATCAGGCAATGTTAAAAGGCCTTAAAAATGAAAACCGGACCGATGAAATTAAACGACAAAAGCGACGGAAAAGTACACAGAATAAAGAATGTTGGGATGTACAAAGTCTATTAAACGAAACTAATGAGATACCCACTGAACTGGTGAAGACTAAAATGGATATTGTGACTTTATCTGGAACAAAGGTCATGGAGAAGAAAATTTAGGTAAATATATACACTTCTGATTTGGTATAGACAAGGGGAAAAGAGCTATAGCTGGCGTAGCGATTTTAATTGAACTAAAACGAAAAAAAAACTACAAGTTTGTGAATATAAGAGTACTAATAGTAGAAGTATGGATCTTTGGAAAAGAAAAAGTAATGTTGGAAACATACGTACGAACCAATGATGCATAGCTATTCAGAAAGACAGATATTGGGATACAATCAGATATATTTTACAATATGCCCCAAGTCGAAAATAACGGGAATAGAACCACACAGCAGAGTATTAGTACGGTTTGGAGAAACAATCACAAAATGATAATGGTGAAAGATTGATTAATATCTGTGAACAATTTGAAGTAAGAATTAATAATGACCTTTTTTAACCTAAATTAATTCATAAATAAACATGGAATCATAGAAGTAGTCATTCACGTTCCGTAATTGATTACACAATATGTAAACATATAGGTTCATTTAATATGATGGATGTTAAATTATTTCGAGTAGCTGAATGTGGTTCAGACCACTACCTGGTGAAAGGAAAAGTGTAATTAACGTGGAAATATAAAACAATAAGTATGAATGTTGATACCAGAAAAAGTCGATATTGAACTGCAGGAAAATTTAAAATGTAAAATTCCACTTTTTAATGATCAAAGTATGAAACTTTATACAAAGAAAGGATGGAGAATTCAATTGATATTAATTTTGAAGGAAATGCATAGGAGATGGGTGAAAATAATTAAGAAGACAGCATTCGAAATTTTTGGTACTGAACAACATAAAACAAAAGTAAATACTTGGACAAGCCAAGATACTATAGAACGTATAGAAAAAATTGGAAAGCTCACCATAAATGGTTACATTCGAAGAAAGAAAAGCATAAGAATATGCGTATTCAACAGAAGAATGCAGTTACCTAAGATGTAAGAAAGGAAAGGAGTTAAGACGGGTAAGTGTTAAGTGCTAAGCTAAGTTGTTAATTAGGTTTCAAATAGCTACAGCCTAAAAATGTTAGGAGGATTAAGATAAAATAAGCAAAATAAAACTAATATTGAACTGATCAGTACGAGAAAACTTACAGAAATAGATTGGGAATTAACAGAAGAGAATATACAATATTTCATGGCATTAGAAAGAACAACAAAGTAACTAGACCAGGAGGAATACATTTGGATATGTTGAAATATGGAGGAACAAATTAGTGGAAATATTGAAAAAATTATATATAAATATTTTAAATGGAGAAGAAATACCAAAACAGATGAGATAGAGGTGCATCCCTTCCATATAACCTACGTATAAAAACAGACCAAAATAATGCTACAACTATCGAGGGATTTGTGTAATGAATCGTATAATGAAAGTAATTAGAAAAAAATGTGAACCATATATATATATATATATATAATATATAAGAACAATATGTTAACACTGAGCAACAGTGTATATTTACTGCTGTAAAGTCAGACAATCTCATTTTTACACTAACACTGTTATTGGAAGAATGTAAGGAAAATGCCATGAAATAATGGATTCATGTTCATAGATTTTAAAAACACATACGATAGCGTCCAAAGGAAACTATTGTGACAAGCACTAAAAGAAGCATTATTGGATAAAAAACAATATAAATATCAAAATAAATACGTATAGGATATAGATGTCAAAATAAAATGGGAAGTAAGTCAAGTAGAGAAATGTATACCACCAAAGGATTACTACAAGGCTGCTGTGTCACTTTTATTGTCAAAAATATTTACAGAAGTTTTTTTTTAAGAAACTGGACTAGAAAATGTAGAAACAATGTGAAATCCAATTAATCAACAATATATGTTACACTATCTGCTGTATGCATACGAACAAGTGGTGATTACTCTGGACACGAAGATGCATACTAAATGACAAGGAATACAATAAACGGGGATTAAATATAAACATTAAGAAAACCGAATATCTCTCGACAGACATTGAGAATGAAGAGAAATTACAATGTTAAATGTTGAAATTAAAGTGGATAAATTCGAACATTTAGGATGAATTTTAGAATCAGATGGGAAAAATATTGTGAAATTTAAAAGAGAGTTAGTGAAGGGAGAAGAGTAATTGGAATGTTATATTCAGTAATAATAGGGGGTAAAAATATTGTAAATAAAACGAAACAATATTTAAAATAATATTACAAAGTGTTATGTTGTATGGTGCGGAGACCTGGATTCTAGATAGACAGCAAGCAAGAAAATTATTAACGGAGATGGATTTGTTTTGTGGCGAAGAGCAGCAAGGAAATCAAGAAAGGAAAAAACTCGCAACTAAAAATATTAGAAAAATAATTCATGTTAAACGTAATGTTATAGAAATAATAGAAGAACGAAGATTTAAATGGTATGGCCATCTGAAGAGGATGGAGAATAATAGAATCCCTAGAATTTTGTTGGAATGGAATGCTGGAGGCAGGAGTAATATGGGGATACCCAAAGAACAATAGACGGATGAAGTAAGAAGAAACATGATAAGCAATTACTTCAAAGTAGAAGATGCTGAGGATAGAAATCTCTGGGGAGCAAAATGCATTTGGGCTGAAGGATAAGTACTGTAAAGTAGAAAAATATCCTTAATAAAGAAAAATGTTATAAAACATTTGATTGTACGTTATGTTCAGTAAGTGAGTCTATGAACGAATACTCAGGTGTACGAAACTTGTAATTTTATAAAACAAAATTAATTATACATTTTTTCAGTGATTCGTTCATAATTGCATCATTTTAATTAATCGAACACATTATGCACATTTTGCGCTTTTCTACTATTATTAAATAATTGAATGCATTGAATTAATGTGAGTGTAATACATTGCAATTTTAAAAGTGATTTGAAACAAAACAAAATATTCCTATTGTAAAAGTAGTCATTACATTTTATTCACGCTACATTAAAAATGAAAGGAAATAAATTCAATGAATTTGTCACACTCTTTGAAAGTAGTGTTGAATATACCTCGTGGTTTTATGTCTCTCTGAACAGTAGACACGTACCGCAACTCGAATACCAGTCATATTAAGTTAACAAAATTTAACAGAATCCGAGCATCGCGTTGGAGCGAGAAGCGCACAATACGGATTATAGGGATTTCCTGAAAATACGTGAGAGCACAATACCTGATAACACAACTCCTGTTTCCTACCTCATGTGGAACTACCTGGCATTTCAGAAACCAATAACATAAATCTACTAATAACTTCATAATACCTGCTACAAATTAATATAACATACTATGTTCAATGAAAGAACAGTGAACATTTTCTGTAAAAATGAAAAAAAGTCTATCCAAACATTTAACTTACTTTTATACATATGCTTTAAAATGTGTATTGAATTTAAATAGACTTGTCACATGGGAGAGAAATATATTAAGGAAAATATATGGTCCAATTAAGTATTAGGGTTCCTGGAGAATAAGAACTAAACAGGAAATATATGACATCTATAAAGGTAACGATATAGTTATAGATATTAAAATTAGACGTATCGAATGGTTGGGCCACATATGCAAAATGAACGACATACGTTTGCCCAGGATGATATCAATCGCTAAGCTGGATGGAAGGAGAAAAGTTGGGAGACCTAGGTTACGATGGAAGGACAACATACACACCGACTTACAGAAGATTAGCATAACAAATTGGAGAAATAAGACCATTGACCGAAGAGAATAGATGGTGTTATGAGGGAGGCTAAGGTCAAACTAAAAGAACCGTCACGCCAATGATGATGATGATGATGATGATTGAAATTAAACCCTCCTTTTAAATCTGAAGAAATTATTTCTCCCAAATGTTCTTCCGCATAATAAGGCGGGAGGCTGAGTACATCGTCAACATGGTCCGTATCAATTCCATGAACGGTGTATGTTTTTCTAATCGCTCTCTCTTAGTCAGTTGAAGGACATCAGATTTCAGCATATATGTATCACGTGGTATGCTGTTATCCCTCAATCATTAAATTATATTTCTTATTAAAATACTTATCTTAGACATTTTATTGATTCGTAAACTATAATAAGTTGCATTTTACATCAGGATAACTGATGGTTTGGACAAATAGAACAGATATAGTTTCTCAAATAGTTGTGCACTTTTTAAAAAGTAGATGACCTCTCATCATGCGCGATTGCTATGTTCTGCGATTTTAAATTTATCTGTGCGCCATACATTCTTTCAAAGGCTGAATATTTATAGTGAAATTTACAGAAACGTATCGATATTTTTGCATAACATTTTGAGGAAAGGTAAGCGTCACATTTGTAAGCCCCATGAAAGGCACCTACAACAATTTGTAAAATAATGCAATTTTAGTTTTTTTTTAACTATGAACCGATTTTATCTATTCTGGGATTTGCTTTCATCTTTTAGCGCTATAATGTGTTTATTGTCATGAAATTTCTTTTCCTTTTTGATAACTGAAAAGCGAAATACAATATTTCGTACCTATATGATTTTGTTGCACCTAATTGAAACAAGCCAATTTCTTTTTTCCAAAATATATGCATTGAATTCCTAAGATTGATATGTTAAATATGAAAAGGTGGCCTGGAATTTAAAAATTACTATGGCCTATAGCTGCACTGTTGACGGGTACGAATTTCTGATCAATGATATTCTCTCGCTTGGGAGATACTGTAGCGCGCAAATATTGTAAACAAAATTGAAAATTATAATATCTCTATTATACTGGAAAAAAATAAATGCAAAATATAAATTTCAACAATGGAGAAGAACTAAAACCTAGTATTGAATGCACTTATTAGGAACAAAATTAGACCATTCAGGCGATAACACAGTGAAATTAAAAATAGAATCGCACAAACAAAACAAGCAATAAATGCTTTAAACTCTGTTTGGTGGAGCAAAAATATTACAAAAATAGAAAATTACAAATATATCAAACCATAATTCAGAGCATTTTAACATATGGTGCTGAAGTCTGGCAAATTCCTACCAGAGAAATGAAAAGAATTTTAAGTACAGAAATGGATGTTTTAAGAAGATCAGCTGGAAAATCTAGAATGGATATAATACGAAATAAAGAAATAAGGAAAATTATGGGTGTACATGAGGAGTCGGACATCGTAGACATCATAGAAAAGAAAATATTGCAGTGGTATGGTCATGTCAAACGAATACCAGAGCAAAGATTGCCAAAAATTGTTATGGGATGGATCCCAATGGAAAGGAGGAAGAGAGGAAGACCGAAGAAAACTTGGATAGAAGGGGTACAAGCAGCTATGAATATCAGAGGAATGGAGGAAGATATATGGATGGATAGAGAGGAATGGCGTTTGGTTTCCGGAAGACGGCGGCAGCTGCCATGATACCGGATGATGATGATGATACTGGAAAAAATTAACAGAATACCATCAAAAAATAATATTGCATTACATCTTGAAAATTAAATGTTCTTCAAATTTATTAGATTATGATTAAACACAGGTATTCACCCCATTAATGGAAGGATTAAAAGACTATATTTTCTTAAGGAGATTCCCAAATGGCCTTTCGTACCTCTGCATCCAGTAGTTATAATCATCCTTGATTTATGAGCATCATTATCACTGAAGCTTAGAAAATAATGTTTATTGATGTGAATATGCATAAGCGAGCGTACATTCTACAGTCTTTGGACGAAATACACGACTCCCACAAATTAACTATTTATCTGTAAACGTTTAACCTCTCATCTTGTAAGTACTTTTACAAGCCTCGTGTAATATCTGGGTGGTCGATTCCTTCTATAATTATAAGGATTATTTTTAAAGTATAAATAATAATCAAAATAAGTAAGAGTTGTGTCAGGAGGTGAAGATCGTCTTGAAGTTCTAGTAGATATCTGTAAATTTATAGATTAGGAATCAACCCCAGGAATTCTTCGGAAATGTGGTTAGTAGATAGGATTAAACCTAACTATAAGAAGACACAGCGGAGCAGTAGTGAGAAACAAACAGACTTTAATACAGAAAAACGTGAGACAGGGTATCGGTAACACCGATGAAAAAAAACTGTCTAACTTACAATCATAAGTTTCATACATATATACCAGTTGAGTAATGACGTAGTTACAATGTATACGTGAGAATCAATTTGGTTGTATTGTACATGTAACCAGATTCTCCCTTTCTGAAAAGCATATTGAATGCGCTTAACCTATGACCTTTTAAAAGCTAAGTCATCATTAGGTAAGACTACCTATTGTGTAACAATCCCTTATACTGCATGACTTTTCCAAATAACTACAAAGGTAATACCTATTTAAATATTCATGACAGAATTCTTTAAAATCATTCTTCAGCATATTTTAACAAAAAAGATCAATTAGGTCAATAATTGTGTTAATTTAGGACAGTCATACATTATAATGAATGTTCATATTATAAAATATATATATATTATGATATACTTCAATATATATTATGATATACTTCAATATATATTACACTCTTCCCCCTATAGAAAGTTTTGAATTACATAATTCGAAACTTTACTAACGAAATGTTTTATTTTTATTTCTAGTTCTATGCGCAATACTATCTTTATCTTCTTCATCTTTTGGGGATACATTCTGTGGACAACTGGGGTCTCTAATTCTTTCTCCGATAAGCGGTGATGACTTGAGGGACACGACAGGTGAACTCTCATCATTACCTGTAGTTTTAGTGTATACTACACGATCATGCCCAGAGTAATTATGTATGTTAACACACAGCCTCTCGGTCGTCTCCTTCCAGCATTTTCTTGGAGTCCATTTATCCCATAACCAAAATATTAAAGTTCTGTAGCTCTTACAACAGCAAAAGCAACAACAACAAGTCAAGGTTACGAATATGATCGTACCCATTACAGAACTCCATGTGGTTATATGTATATACCACTTCGAATAATCATTTTCTTCTTGCTGTTTTATTAACTTACCTAAATCATCGGCCTTCATACTGGCCATTCTCAAATCATCTACCGATGACATTAGGTTAGACATAGGCATGTCCAATTGTAATTTCTCGTAGTCGTTAGTTTTATCCATATCAAAGCAACAGTCGAAGTCAAGAGGTGCTGTCGGTATAAAATCTATGGTTAAGTTACTTACCAATTACTCATGGCATGTAAGGTTACGTGGGCATTAAAAGCCTTGCAATTCTGTCCTAGCGATAATTTACCTTCCTTTTCAATATTGAGTTGTGTTGATTTGTCGCCACATAACACAGTCATACGATCTGGTTTTGGGGTGACAAATAACCATTCATTAGATAAATATAAGGGAATCCAGTAGGATTTGTTCAATGTGAAAATTCTAGTCTCGCAACTTTTTGGAACTTTAGTGGTGGATGGATGAAGAAGTGAAGCTTCACAATCAGCTTCAGGGGTGTACAAATAAATCGGTATTATTTTCTTTACATACATAATGCAAAAGATTAGGACGAAAACATCCTGTTAGTTCATTAGTTGTCATTTTTCCGTAATGTTGTCTCAACGGGTCACTGAAAATATATTCTTTGTTTGCGCTTAGAAAAATGTAAATATTACCTTCCTTCTTGACAGGAAAAGGAAGTGTTTTTATACAAGTGATACGGAGTAGGAGAGAGAAGGGGTATTTGTAATACATATACTAGATATTGTTTATAAGAATAGGTGTGAGGTGTAATTAAATTTTGAAGTTCTGAAAAAGAAAAATTAGGGTAGTCCAGACCAGTTGGTAGCGTTTGGGCTTTCATAACATTCTTAATTCTTTCCACCGTAATTAATTGAGGTTGAAGAGTTCCTTGCTCTGCGTGTACAAATGCGTCTATAAGAAGCTCAAAAGAATGCTGGCATTCTTCCACACCTCTAAGAGAAATCCTTATTTGTTCATTGGCTAAACTAATACCTTCTATTTCCTTCTGCAGTGCGTTAATCCTATTAGTGGTATAATTATTTAATTTTATTAAACCATTTTTTAAAATATTTTCATTCCGGTTCACCCTTGCTATAGTTAAGTTAACTGAATTAATGGTTGATTTAATCACTGTAATTTCATCCTTTAGAATATGCAAAAATTCTGCCTGTTCCTTCTCTAACTGTGAAATGTGCTTATTATATTCCTCTGCATCAGATTGAGTCAGAGTACCGAATAATATCTTAGCAATATCTCCCATAAAATTTAAAACGCCTCTCTTGCTTCTAGTATTCTGTTCATTAGGTGTTTTTAAATATTCTGTGACTAATTCTTTTAAATTTTCAACATACCTGACTTTTGGTTTTACAAAGTGATTTAAACTCCCACAATCTGTCAAATGATACCACTTTTCTCCCTTTATCTTATCACAATAATCAGTTATCAACCTTAAATGATTTTTTTGTCTGTTTCCAAAGATCTCTAGTTGGTTCCAAGTTTATATAACTTACCACTTTCCATTGTATAGGGTAAAATTGTATAATTCCTATCTCGTCAAAGTACACACCGGTCTTCGAATCCAGAGCTTTTACTTCTTGAGCGTCTGTAAGCTTCCCCAACCAAAATGGTATTAACATTTGTAGCATTACCCATGTGTTTATGAAGTTTCATTTTCTTTTCCCTGCAAAGGAAAATATGGCTTTAATCTATTTGAATGTACCGTCTCATATTTGCGTTTACCTAACTTTTGTATTATCACGTTGTGACCTTCAGTAGTCTTAACCTCATATGGACCTTTCCATATTGGATCTAATTTATTCCTATTTTCTACTCTGAGAAGTACTAGATCATCCTTCTTGAATTCAACATAATTGCTTTTCACACGCGATCGTTGTAGTTCCTTAAACTTAATAAGCCTTTCTCTAGCTATCTCATGACAACTTTGCAATTTATTCCGTACATTTAGAATTAAATCGTCGTAATTATATAAAGGTTGTGATTTAGTTTGTAAAATTCCTGGGATTATTACATTTTCTTCCATACAATAATTCATAAGGAGAGTATTTAGTAATACTATGGGGGGTAGTGTTGTACGTAAAACTGGCGAAAGGTAACCATTTGTCCCAATCGGCTCCTCTAGGATTGCAAAAACAAACGTAAGTAGTTTACTAAGGTCTTATGAGTTCTTTCTAGAGCTCCATTACTTTCAGGGTGATAAGCAGTAGTGCTTAGTTTCTGAATCTTAAATAGTTTACATATTCTTTTAAATAAATCTGACATAAAATTTGTTCCTTGATCAGTTAATATGATATCAGGAATCCCATAAATTAAAATAACATTGTTTACGAAAGCTTCTGTCACTTCTTCAGCTGTTTGTGTCTTTAAGGGTATGACTATTAAATATTTACTTAAGTTATCTTGACAAGTTAATATATATTTATGACCTCTCTCGGTTAGCGGAAGTGGTCCCACTACATCTAAATAAATTTTTATCCAAGGTTCCTTTTGTGTGTCCGTGACCTCTAAAGGTTGTTTTACTTTCTGCTTCTCGTCTTTATTAAATTGACAAATCTTACAAGTTTTAATGTAATTGGTTACGTCTTTCTCTACTCCCGGCCAAGTTATGTATAATTTAATTCGATCGGTAGTTTTATTGATTCCAAGATGTCCTCCAATTGGACAGCTGTGAAATTCCTTGATTATTTCCTTCTTACGATCCTCAGTTAAGTGCGTATTATCCAAGGTGCAACATTCTACAGGGTGTCTACTCAAACTATCTGCGTTTACGTGTCTTTTTACCTGCCCTATAATGAATTTCGAATTCAAATTCTGAAAGTTGAAGTTTCCAACGTATTAATCTCGAACTAGGGTCTTTCACTTTAAATAGCCAGACCAATCCTTTGTGATCTGTCACTACTTGAAATTTACGTCCTAGTAAATAAGGTCTAAAATGTCTGCATGCCCATACTATTGCTAATAGTTCCTTTTCTACAGTGCTGTAATGCGATTCGGCTTGATTTAAAGTCCTGCTAGCGTAAGCAATGGGTTTATCATCTCCTAACGTTCCTTGACTAAGAATTGCGCCTAAAGCGTATCCACTCGCGTCTGTCGTTACTATAAAGGTTTGTGTGAAATCTGGATACTGTAACAACGGAGCTGTCGTTAATTTATCTTTCAATTTATTGAAGCTATTCTGTTCCGTATCTTCCCACTTCCATTTTTTATCTTTCTTTAACAATTCAGTCAGAGGTTTTGCAATCGCACTAAATTCTTCTATAAATTTTCTGTAATATCCTGCCAAACCTAAGAATGATTTTATGTCTTTAGGTGTCTTTGGGGTTGGAAATTCGGTAACTGCCTGTATCTTATTCGGATCGGGTTTGACACCTTGAGCGGTAACCACGTGTCCTAGATATTTTAATTCTTTCTCTCAAAAATTCACATTTATCAGGTTCGATTTTTTAAATTGTGTTTCCGTAACTGATTAAACACTTCCCGTAATTTTTTATTATGTTCTTCTAAGGTTTCGCCCATTACTAATATATCGTCCATGTACACAAAGCATCTATTGCCTATTGAGTCTTGGAGTACCGAGTTCATCATCCTTTGGAATGTAGCTGGTCCCGACCTAACTCCAAAAGGCATTTTCTTGTACTCGAAATGTCCGTTAGGGGTGCTAAAAGCGGTTTTACATTGGTCTTCCTCAGCGATCGGCACCTGAAGGTATCCACTTGCGCAATCTACTGCTGAAAAATATCTAGCCTTTCCTATTTTGTCTAATATATCTTGTATATTAGGAAGAGGATAGCTGTCTCCTACGGTTACTTCGTTTAACTTTCTAAAATCTATACAAATTCGCCACTTTTTCTTTCCAGAAGCATCTTCCTTTTTAGGTATTACTATTAGTGGAAAATTCCATTCGCTCTTACTATGTGCGATAATACCGTCTTCTAACATTTGTGTAACTTGTTTGTCAATCTCCTCTTGATGAGCCTCTGCTAACCTATAATTCTTCAAAGTTATAGCTCTTCCTTTAGGAATTGAAGGTGTGGGTATGGAATGTGTAGCAGCTGTTGTGCTTGTTAGTCTATCTCCCGGAAGCTTAAATATGTCCGCGTATTCTGTGCAAATGTTTCGTATACTATGGGCTCCTTCTTTCACGTGTTCAAGTCTCAGATTTTTATTTAATAAATCTAGTCTTTGAGGTACGAAATTTTCAACTGATACTTCCTGTTCCTTACTTATTTGAGTGGGCGGTTTAACTAGTTCTGGTATTTTCTTTATTATCTGTGCGTCAGCTGTTAAATTAATTACTAGGCATGTGAATGTCTTATCACATTTTGTTATCCCGTTAGCGCAAATTAGCCCTGGCTGTAAAATTTGCCGTTCTATGAATCTGTTCCCTCTTTCGTTCGTAGGAAATTCCATTAAATTTTCACTATACGGAGGAATAATCATCTTTTTATTTAACATATAACCTTGTTCCATGAGCCAGTCTTGGCCTAAAATTATATCTAAATCTCTGGGTAATTTATCTACTATATGACAATTAACAACTGTATGATTTTCACAATTATTCAATACTAATTGAGTTATCCCATTTACTTTTATAGAGTTCCCACTAATACCTTGTATTTTCATATTACAGTTATCCTTTATAACGTTTCTCTTTAGTGATGTTTTCTTTAACTAATGATATTTGTGCACCAGTATCTATCAATACTAAACCTAGGCCATTTTTTAATTGTTCACTTAGGATATACATCTCCCAGGGTCTCGGTTCATAACCAGAGGCGTCCCACTGATTAATAGCATTAAGAGTCCCTACTTCGATCTCACAACACGCTGTCTCCATTGAGGTGGGTTTGGTGTCCTTGGATTTTTCCTTAAATCCACTATCCCAAGTTCTATCCCTTGTGGACGACTCGTAGCGTTTCCCTCTATTATTCCACTGTTTCGAGCCTACAATCTCCTGGCGTTTCTCTCTATTATTCCACTGTTTCGAGCCTACAATCTCCTGGCGTTTCTCTCTATTATTCCACTGTTTCGAGCCTACAATCTCCTGGCGTTTCTCTCTATTATTCCACTGTTTCGAGCCTACAGTCTCTTGGCGTTTCTCTCTATTATTCCACTGTTTCGAGCCTACAGTCTCTTGGCGTTCCCCAACCACGCTAGGCCCACAGTCACAGAACCCATTTATCGGCGTTCTAGTCAACTTATGCAGTTCGCCTTGCGACACTGCCCAACAAACACTGTCATCTGGGGATTCGTTTGCGTCACTAACTATTTTAGCGGCTTTATCTATCCTATCCTTAAACTTCTGATCAACTAGTTCAGGTAATTCCCCTTCCATATTTACCCTAGTATGATCCCTCAGGCACTCCATGAGTCCTGGCGCGCAGTCAGACGGGAGGATTACCTGCGACTGCTCAGGTAACCCGAATTCTCGTTTCCCTGGCGGCCTCCCAGAGCTGCTCTGTCCCGTCCTCCATGCCTACGGGGTTGCGGTCTCTTACCACATTCTCTACTAATGTGCCCTATCTCATTACAATTATAACACCTTATTTCTTTTGTGGCCAGGTTAACCTCTCTCTTTATCTCTGATCCGTACGGTCTTCTAAATTCCCTTTTTACTGCCCCTGTGATTGGATGTCCTTGTCCATTTTGATTACCCCTAAATCTCGTGGACTTTACCTCGCTTTCTTCCTGTAATGCGGTTTCGATTAGTTGCGCTAATGATTCTTCTTCACCCTTAGCCTTTACTATATACTTAATCTTATCGTCCTTTAACCCTGCTACGAAAGTACCTTTTAAAAATTCTCCTATCAGCTGTAGGCCTCCTTCTACATATCTCGAATTATCGCGTCTTTCTAACCTCTCCAATCTATTTCTGACTTCTCTTCTTAAATCCATGGCTATTCCATCTAATCTTGAACCCCACTGTGCAACTGTTTCATTTGTACTTTGTTTTGAATTAAAGAGTATTCCTGCATAATATTCTAGCGTTCTCCTTAACAAAAAAGTTCTCCTCCAATATTGCTTTAACTTGAATCCAAGTTTCTCTCTCTGTCCTAGCTAAAAGTCTATCTTTAGCGTCTCCTGAAATTTTGGATTCTATAAATCTTAACAATAAGGGTTGTTTGGTTGGATGGACTACCTGAACCGCAGCTTCTACTCCTTCTATAAATTCTCTTAAATGTTTGGGGTTTCCATCGAATGTTCGGGGTATCAACTTAACTGCTTGAACTACAGGGATATAGCTTTCCTCGCTAATATCAATATCGCCCTCGCTAGCCATAATGGAATTGGACTCACCTAAAGAAAGATGTAGGGTGGTCTGAGATGCACAGTTCAGAGTCGTAGTGATGGCCTTTCAGCTCCCCTCAGGGTGGCGACTCTCCTCTCGCGGTGCAGGCTGCCAACGGCTGAACACCAAGGACGTCCCTCGAGCGCGTCGGTGGCTGCTGGTGTTGGCCTCAGGACCACTGTCTGCTTTCCTCTGGTGCGTTTACGGGTACCACGGCGCCTGTGGATTACTCTGGAGCGTTGATCCCTCGAGATAGGCTCTGAATTATCTGGGACTAATTGAAGAGTCTCTCCAGCTCGTTCGCACCTTCGGATGTCTCACTGCTCGCTGGTTTTCCAATCCCGATGCGCTGCCACCATGTAATATCTGGGTGGTCGATTCCTTCTATAATTATAAGGATTATTTTTAAAGTATAAATAATAATCAAAATAAGTAAGAGTTGTGTCAGGAGGTGAAGATCGTCTTGAAGTTCTAGTAGATATCTGTAAATTTATAGATTAGGAATCAACCCCAGGAATTCTTCGGAAATGTGGTTAGTAGATAGGATTAAACCTAACTATAAGAAGACACAGCGGAGCAGTAGTGAGAAACAAACAGACTTTAATACAGAAAAACGTGAGACAGGGTATCGGTAACACCGATGAAAAAAAACTGTCTAACTTACAATCATAAGTTTCATACATATATACCAGTTGAGTAATGACGTAGTTACAATGTATACGTGAGAATCAATTTGGTTGTATTGTACATGTAACCAGATTCTCCCTTTCTGAAAAGCATATTGAATGCGCTTAACCTATGACCTTTTAAAAGCTAAGTCATCATTAGGTAAGACTACCTATTGTGTAACAATCCCTTATACTGCATGACTTTTCCAAATAACTACAAAGGTAATACCTATTTAAATATTCATGACAGAATTCTTTAAAATCATTCTTCAGCATATTTTAACAAAAAGATCAATTAGGTCAATAATTGTGTTAATTTAGGACAGTCATACATTATAATGAATGTTCATATTATAAAATATATATATATATTATGATATACTTCAATATATATTATGATATACTTCAATATATATTACACTCGCATCGTCTGAGCCTTGTAGTGGTACGATTTTAAGGAGACCGACTGGTGAAAATGTTGAAAAAAGGTAAAAAAGTGGATTACTTGTTTACTTGCTTTTTAATAACTCTGGTTCTTTAGGATCATTTTCATGTAATTTTTTTATTGTTGGAGCACATTTGACTACGTGACCTAAGAATGTAAATACCGTTGCACATATGATCAGCATTACAACTCAAAATTTAATATGCATTTTTTTTTAGTTTCCTTTTTTGTTCCCCAAAACTTAAAATGCTCCTTACGATGCAGTGTTTTTGCTATGAAAGTGAAATTTTGTGGTTAGACTTTCTAATACATGCTAAATAAAATTTGCTTGCAGTTACTAGTCTTAGATACATGTATTATTTTAAACTGAGATGGAAGAAGTAACAAGAGGGGTAAAAATACTTTTTTCTTTAAAATGGTTGTTTTGCATAGCAAATGTGTTTAGTGGAATCAAAAGACTCGATCTCAAATTTCAAAAGATAATATATAAAAATGCATCGTAAGGAACTTGTTTTAGAAAATAATTTAAAAAAATAGTTTTAAAAATCATAAATCTGAAACTATTCTACCCATTGTGCGGGCGTTAACCACGCTACTCGCTACCATTTGTGCGATCGCTTTTTTGCTTCCGTTGCTTCTACTAGTGTAGATTTTATTACATCCAAGGTTATTAATCACAAAGCTTTTTTGCCCCGGGCCCATAGGAGGCAAAGATTGATTCATCTTTCTTTCCTATGCACTTAAGCATAAATCAATAATAGTTCTCAAAACACTAGAGTAGCTTAAAATGAATGTTTTCACTATAATTATTAATCAGGAAAGCTAGACAGAGAAATAAAGGGAGCTACAATGATCTCCTAAATAAGTGAGTTTCCGTATAGGAATATCAAACAGCCACATGCACATAAATCACTTTGAACATTAAGTTGTATAAGTATAAAAATGATATTTAATGTAAACAAGAAGTCTGAAGTAAAAACATAACAAAGATAAACATTTGATCATTCAAAAAGGTAATAAATAATAATGCTTTTACATGACAAAAATAAACCCACATCATACCTCACACCACATTCATGCTAAAGTCCAAGCCAGGGTGGCTTTCCCCGGTCTTCAGGACCAACTTAAACTCCGCCGCTCGCGGCTCCAGACGACCTTGTCCACTTAAAGTTCCGATCCCATCAAAGAATGAATGAATGAATGAATGATTACATTCTCGGTGTGCATAACGTATTTGAGCGTTCCGAGGTAGAAGGGGAGATGCGCCGTAGAAACAGCGCACCAGGAGAGGTAAAGAAGGAGAGTGGGGGTAGATGCATAGAGAAAGAATATTGGCATAGTTCACGAATCTTACTGTCCAGGGAGGATAACGACACTGCAGTAGTGAACCGAAAATCACACTTTCGGTTCACTATAAACACCAACTTTACAGAAACGGTTCTATAAGCACACAATGGATGTGATAAACATTTCTAAACTATCAGATGAAAATTAAATAAATTTGAAATTCTCCAGTCGGAACTCTAAAACTACGTATCACACACATACTCTTTGAACACACAAGGAAATGGATGGTCTCTCTGAATGAGTGATCAACTGAAGGCGATTCATTCACACAATTATATTAAACATGGCGAGGTGTGATAATGTTGGCTTCATGATGATCATATTATGTTCCGGGGCGGTTAACGTTTCTTGACATTTGCCTTACAGGGACGAAAACACCTAAACAAGTCCTAACGTTTTCCCGAGATCCAACTCGATCCCGTTGTGTACGAGATAGTGACGTTATCTCCGGAACACAGTAGTGGACCAAGAAATAAACCTACGTTTTAAGAGTGTGATGTGAATGAAAACAGTGTAGCGTAGTGGTTAAGGCACTGAGCTACAAGCCGGAAGGTCGAGGGTTCAAGTCCTGTTGGGGTCAGGATTTTTAAACTGACCCAAACCTTCTGCGGCACTATGGCCCTGGGGTCGACCAGCCTCTAACGGAAATGAATACCAGATGCTTGTTCTGGGGTAAAGGCGGCCGTCACGCAGGGCTGACAACCCGGCTGACATGAAGTGCCGATTGTCTAGAAATAGTTGGAGCATTAACCTCCCACTACCCCAAGGGCCTCCTGAGGCCTGTAGTGGGAATACTTTACTTTAGGGGGAACGCCGTAGCGTAGTGGTTAAGGCACTGAGCTACAAGCCGGAGGGTCGAGGGTTCAAGTCCCGTTGGGGTCAGGATTTTTAAACTGACCCAAACCCTCTGGCGGCACTATGGCCCTGGGGTCGACTCAGCCTCTAACTGAATTGAGTACCAGACGCTTGCTCTGGGGTAAAGGCGGCCGTCACGCAGGGCTGACAACCCGGATGACATAAAGTGTCGATTGTCTAGAAAAAGTGTGAGCCTTAACCTCCTAATACCCCAAAGGCCTCCTGAGGCCTGTTGTGGGATCACTTTACTTTACCAAGAGAAAGTAAAATTGAAGAAGGATTGAACTATAGCATAGATGGGCAATCACTGTTTCACGACTTAATACTGATCAAGTTACTGTGCACTGGACGACCCAATGCCCTGGTTGCTGTATTTTGAGTCACAGGATGTCTGTTCTACAGCAGAAATATGTAATGCGTTTACTTATTTTGATTTTAAAATTTATCAATGAATAATCTGTTGCATTCTGATATGATAACTATCAGAGGATTATGCATTCCAAATTAGCCAGTATCTGTGTTCTATAATATTTAATTATCATGATTAACGTTTATTAACAGGCGGGTAGAATTTATTACAATTTTAATTGTGTATTATGAGGATCAAATTGAACAGCTGTTAACTCTGGCAATTTTTGTCGAGGCTTTGTTTCCCCTCCAATAATTGGTAGCGCGTATCTCCACTATTACCAGTTAAATGTCTGGGTTAATTTATTCCTAGCTTTTGCATTCTGAATTGAACAACAATAATTGAATAAGTAAAATGCAACATTAGTAGTAGAAATCATCGCTCTCTGTACCGCAGAGTCACGCGACAAGTACTGTCGAGCGTAGAGGAGATATCCTAATCTAATGTACGCATTACGACTTGCGTGGAAACACAAATTTACAGAGAGAGAGAAGAAGATGATAGAGAGAGAGAGAGAGAGAGAGAGAGAGAGAGAGAGATAGAGAGAGGGAGATAGAGAGAGAGAGAGAGAGAGATAGATAGATAGAGAGAGAGATAGATAGATAGAGAGAGAGACAGACAGACAGAGACAGAGGAGAGAGGACAACTTACTTTAATATAATTTTTCTAAAGCCTCGCTGGAAATGGTACTTTAATTAAAGGGAGATAGAAACTTTATGAGGTTAATTTCCTTGTTTGCCTGAACCAAACCACGCCACGTTTCGTAATCTTATTTTGCATGTTGTGTTTGTTGTCAACGTTTGCCTATCTTTGTTGTACGACATCACAATTTTGAGTGTTTGGGGTCAAGGAATATAGGCCATAGAAGCCATTGGAGTATTAATTGATCCCACCAGAAGTTTTAGAAGTCCTTTGGGTAGAAAGAGACTCGACCAATGTGTTTAGAAGCCCTTACGATAGTACGGGATCTTACCAGAGGTCTTAGAAACACTTAGGGCTGAACGAGATTAATGCCTCCACCTCCGTAAACAATCGACAGCGACTCTGTTAACCTTGTTTGACGTCCGCCTTACTATCTAGCACATGCGTCAGACACTCATTTTATAGACTGTGAGACGACGCCTGGGTAATGGTCCTGCAGAATTTCTAACCTATGAACTTCCGGTTCATAGCATATTGCCTTATCGAACTATGCTGCGACCTGTCACAAAATAAATATGTAAGAAACAGATTATTTTTTTAAATCCTAGACGCGTCGGGTGGGGAACATCCTTGTTTACCAGTCGGCTGATTTACTTACATTCTCTTCAGCCAATTAAAATATAGACAAACTTCCAGACACTATAGAAATGTGGTTAGAACATGTTCTGCCAAATGTTATTGCTAATATTCTCATCATAGAACTGATACTTATTGTTGCTATCCAAATTCTTCATGGTGGTGGGTGGGCATGGTCCCATATTGGCTAACATTTTGCGAGAAAATATTTCCTGCATGGAAGTCAAATCAATGCTCTCCCTAACTCAGCGCCCAGGCATGATGCCTTAAACCGCTCGGTTAGGGCGGGACGGGACTAAAATTAAGTTGGTAAGTTCAAAAATGAGTAATAAAATATTGCAGGTTGCAAATAATAAAAGCAATTAAGTTACTGTAAATGTTCTTAAAATTAAATAAAATAATGTAAGTGACTTTCGTTGGATTATTCGGAATGAAGGAATACTTCATTTAAAACTTTGCGACATGTTAATTAACCATCTTATTTTTATCAGTAAAACTAATTTACGAAAGTAATTATAGTTAAATACCGAATAATGAAATTAATATTAATACTGTAAATTATTTCCAACCTGCAGGGGGGGAAAAAAAATCAGTTAAAAATTTGGCACGTAAATTTGGTCTTGTAACAGTTAATTTAATTCATGAATCTAATGTGTGGCGATTTAATGAAATAAAATTATTTGTTCAGCTTGCTGGAATATATAACAAAACATTGGATAATATTGAAAAAAGTCCATTTAAATATTTTCATAATTTTAAATTTAATTTAAAATTTTGAAAATTAAAATATGTCTTATTTACTTTCCTTGGACTAATATCCTTTGTAGGTACTTTTGCATTGGATATCTCTAGGGGCCTATAACGCACAGTGGCCCGAAAAACAAAATGTACAAGGATAAAAGTAATTTTTTCACCTCGCAGTAAGTCAGCTGGAGATTACATCTCGTCTTTCAGAACATATCCTTTCAAAGGAATAAAGGTTTGTGTTTGTTTTGAAGTATACACTTTCTTGAAAGCAGTGTAAATATTGAAATGTGCTTAGCTCATATTTTGTTTCTCAGCAGACACCCATGTCAGTACGTTTTGAAGACGTTACTGTGAAATCTGTATTTTGAATATAGTAATTAGTAAGTTATTTTTATTAAATGGAAACCTCTCCTAAGGATCCATCCATCCATAGTAATTCTGCCCGAATGCAAGTCCTTCACTGCAATTATAGCATTTTCATGCTATGCTTGCAGCTTACTAGGGAATTGTAGGTGTGGTAGCTTCCCGTTGCTTTCCACACCGGTGAAGGATGATGAGGATGATAATGATAAGGATGATGATGATGGTCTTATAATTCCGGGTACCGTTTGGGCCTTGTCTTATAGGTGAGGAAAACCCCCGATAAAAACCTCACCCAGAAATACTGCCCGCACTGGAGATCGATCCCGGGTCCGCTGCGTGACAAGGCAGCACGCTACCTCGAGACCACAGCGGTGGATCTCCTGAGGATATGGGAGAATTCTTTGTTTTTTTAATTATTTATATTAGTCGTAATTGTGGAATACATCCAAACGAAGAAACTTTAAAACATTAAAACTAAATATTGAACATTTCTATAGTATATTTTGGCTGAAATTGTTTGATCAGTACATAGATTTGGCACCTGACATTTATATGAACAACAATTAGCGGTTACCTCATGCAATTTTTTTCGTAATTTATTTTTCAGTGATACCAGTTGGCGTGACTAAAAAAAAACTGAAGTGTTCCGGTCTGTGAGTGATACAAAGACGAGAAATGAATATGTAGACTATAAATTTATACCGCTTTTAAACACTTCGAAAGTGAACAGTGCTGATATTTTTAAGTAGTGTTAATAATAATAATAATAATAATAATAATAATAATAATAATAATAATAATAATAATAATAATAATTGCTTCATTTTACCTGGCAGAGTTAAGGCCTTAAGGCCTTGTCTACCACTCAACCAGGTTTAAAAAAATACAAAAAAAAATAGTCTTAAATCTAAATTACAATATATATATATATATATATATATATATATATATATATATAAACGATTACAAGTTATGAATACAATACAATTAATATTTATAATGTATTTTGATTTTCTCTAAATTTAACGAATTAAATATATAATATGTACAATATATATAAAAAAACAGGAAAAGATTGACATAGTATAAAATTAAATACATAGAGAAAAATTAATTATTAGACAACAGGTAACTGTATAAGCGTGACTTAAAGGTACCAAGTGTGCGGCAACCCCTGATATCTTGAGGAAGGAGATTCCAGGAGCGGGCAGAGGCTACTGTGAAGGAAATTGTTCATTTTTTTTGCCCAACCATATTCAAAATGGCAACAATATCTAGAATACAGAACACTGCCAATTCTTTGGATGATATTGCTAGGTATTGAAACAAGTACCATATCAAGCATCTCTATTCGAGCATCTGGATCCAACACACGTAGCCATAAAAACAATTTCACGAAAGTACTAGTAAAACTAAAGGAAGGAGTGTAGAAGATTTGGTAAAAACCTTCGTGAATGTCTACGTGAATACACCATTTTATTTGTTTGAAAATTTTTAATAATTATAAAAAATATAATAACTGAGTTGACTGTGATATTAAAAGATTGTCAGTCGCTAAGCAACTGAGTTTAAATCGTGAAGCGAGGAGAGAGTCAGGAAATATAGCAAAATAATCACTGGACGTCACAACTAAAATCCATAATAATCAAGAAAACTTGTCATTCCAAAAATGAACAGCCAATTATGTTTACTTCAGAAGACTTTTAGCCCTTTATGCCCATAGTAAATTTACAAAGAGACCGTATATATCGGTAAGCTGTGTTACAAAAAATAAAAATATTCCCATTTACCAGTCTCGCAGCAATCGTCTTAAAGGAAAAAATAAATAATAGTTACTTACTTACTCACTGGCACTATCGAACCCGTAGGTTCATGGTCGCGCGGACATAAGCTATCCACCCCAGTTGAACCCATGTCCGCATTTCTTGACGGTTGTATTTTTACGGTGAAAGATCTTCACTCTTTCGACCAAGGTACTTTTTTCGTCACCTTCGACCAGTCCGGCGTGGGTAACCCTATCGGCAGCAATGCTACCGCCGGCATAGCTCTCGGGATCATTTAAGCACGCAAGCCACTCCACCACGACAATAAATAATAGTTAAAAAAACTAAAATAACACGCTTTATTAGAAAACGGAACTAAAAAATTAAAAATAATTTTAATTTCCAACACTCTTGGAATAAAATTAAATTGGTCAACAAAAAATCATCTAACACATCTAGATAAAACTAGAGTTATCTACAAAAAATAATTTTACCATCAAAAGTGTGGGGTGCTCTTTATCAATTAATATAATTGATAGTAAACAGATATTGGTAAAAGTAAAGTCTCTAAGAAGAAAATGTAAAAACGATACAAGCATCCCACGCTTTTGATGGTATTTTTTTTTTTGTAGAGAACTATAGTTTTATTCCAGATGTGTTGGAGATTTTTTGATTGACCACGTTTATTTTATCCCCGGCTTGTTGGAAATTAAACTGATTTTTAATTTTTTAGTTTTTTAAACTATTATTTATTTGTTATTTTTTAGTTTGGTTTACTCGTAAAGCGTGTTGTTTTAGTGTTTAAACTATTATTTTTTTATTTTTAGTTTAATTGCCATAAATCGGAATCCCAAGAAAATTCAATTGCTTGCGATATTTTAGTTCTAAAAAATCCTCAGGGCCGGATTTGGACCAGCGACCTATGGATTACTGAAATTAATTACCACTACAGTCCACCGCTTGTCCTACTGAGCTACCAGAGTATATAATATTAATTTCTTACAACGATGGACTAAAAACTCGATAAGTCCGCAACTTATTATACCGGTCTTTATTTGTTTATGTCCTGTAGATCCTGGCCAGGATTTTAGAAAATGTTTATGAAATTATTGTATTGTGATTGGTCCTTTACAAGTATACAATGTTTCAAGTCGATCCAATATTTTTAAGTGGATGAAAATCGTGTTGAAAGATTCCGTTACATAGACAGATACAGGTCAAGCTAATATAAAGCGCGTAAAATAGAAGTGTTACCCTCAAATATATTTGACTTTTTGAAGGAGTGAATTTGCAAGCTATCTTAGATTACACATTTATACGCATTTAAATAATTTATCATGACAAAAATTATACTTGATATAGATACTTCGTCTTACGTATTAGCATCGTTTTAATGGGGATGTGATAGTTATTCAGGCCACAGTACCTACAAGCACAAATTTACTAGAGAGCAAACAATAGAAGATCTGCTCCATATACTACTCATCACTTCAGATCCCGTAATCAGCTGTAGACGGTTGACGCTTAAAAAGTTGCGAAATTTACCGAAAGAAGTGAAGGGCTATCTGACGGGATTTATTTATCTTCAATCACAAAAGGATAGGCAGCAGTATGAAATACGGAAGAGAGCGATTGTAGGTATTTGCAGATTTTATTATTTTATTATTATTTTTGCAAAACACAGGGTAAAAATGATAATTTCAAATTAAATTGTGGTTGTGAATTTAGTTGTATGATATTGCTCTTGGTGTGTCATGTGAAAACCACTAATTAATTATGTAATATATATATATATATATATATATATAATTTAGTTAGAGTAAGTCACAGGCCATTATACATTTCTGTGCAAATTCTCAGCATGTAGATTGAGTAGGTAGTAAGCAATTAATTTTATCCTCCTAGAATCGGACTCCGGACCACTGCGCAGGGATCCGTTCTGTCATGAAAATATTTTTATAACTCTGCTTTGCATACAACAAAATGGAGGAACCTCGCCGGACAAATGATCAGATCTATTCCAGAATCACCTCCAAGACAACACGAACTAGGCACACCATCAGTCAAAACCAGGCGACAACTTGTTCATGATGTTTATATTGTAGATGAGGACGAATCCCGAAAAGACTTCATCCAGGAAATTTTCGCGAGTGGAAATCGAATCACGGCCGCTCCGTCCAAGACAAAGATTATACTGAGACCAACGAATATACAATGCCCAACATTATATACGTCCTATTACTTAACTCGTGTCCGAAACATGGCCGGATCGAGGAATGAAACGTGATTGATCCTCATAAACTTAATTTCTGTAAATAATTATGCCACTCGTTCACGATAGACCCACCAGCAGAGAGAGATGAATAAAATGAAATCAAATAAATTAAACGAGTGTGGAGAAATTGTGGATTGAAATTTGTGGCTAGGGAAGCAGGAGAAACTCCGGAATAAAAGCTGCCCAAACTCTGTTTCAACCACTACGAAACTCGCTTGGAATGACCGAGAAGCGAACTTGGGTTTCTAGTGATGAGAGTCTAGAACTTAGCCGCATGTCCCACTGAGACACCGTGAATATATGTACAAGTTTTAATGTTAGGGCAAATTAAATATACAGACTTATCAAGATTTAATTTGTAGACCTAAAATAACTAGAATTTGATATTTATGAAAATGAGTTATAACACTGTTGCATTAACCCTTCCAAATAATGGTTTTATTATTCAACATTAACAAATTTATATCCATCCATTCATCCATCCATCCATCCATAGTACGTCTGCCAGAGGGCAGTCTTTCGCTGCAACCATAGCATTTCCATGCTATTCTTTACAGCTTTACTAGGGAATCGTAAGGTGTGGTAGCTTCCCGTTGCTTTCCACACCGGTGAAGGATGATGATGATAAGGATGATGATGGCCATATGATTCGGGGACCGTTTGAGCCTTAAAGGTTTCTGATATTTGTCTTACAGGTGAGGAAAAATCCCGAGAAAAACCTCACCCAGAAAAACTGGCCCGACCGGGGATCGAACCCGGGCCCGCTGCTTGACAAGGCAGCACGCTACCTCGATACCACAGCGGTGGACTCAAATTTATATAGGCATATATAAATAATGTATATATATATATATATATATCTGTGTGTGTATGTGTGAGTGTGTTGAGGGTAATAATAAACAAGCTAATGCAAAAAATAAATGAGAAATTTCTCACGTCAGTTTTAAAAACTGTTAAATCTAGTATTTATATTTGATGTTCATGATCAACTATCATGCGAAATGTATAGAATGACATCGACTTCCATCAGAAATAAATGAAGCCCAATATTATTACTAACAAATGAATTGTAAGCCGACTTTTAAGATTAAATATTTATAGAATCTGAATCCTAGAATAGTGAGGTGGGGGATTATCCGACCCCATATGATTTTAACTTCCAATACTTGATATTAATTCTTGGAATATGTCGTCACTCTGCGCCGACATACCTTTCAGTGCGCTCTTTAATTCTTTTATACGCGTGTTTCTCACTCCAGTACTCCTAAACGACTGGACGGATTTTGATGTTTTTTTTTTTTTGCGTGTGTCTCAGCTGATCCCTCGATGGTTTAGATTCTCAATTGGTCCCTCTGAAACCATTAGTTGTAGAAGTTATCTTGAAGTGAAAATTGAAAATCGCTGTAGCGTTCACTATTTTCCATGTTTTACAACGAAACTCTGTACAGGCCTACCTTATTATAATAAACCGAGGTAGATATTACAAAAATATGAGTGAATCCCACAATTAGAAGAGAGGAGGTTTTCCTGAAATCCGAAATTAAAAATTTTCTATAGGACTGGACAAATTTTATGAAATTTTATGTGTGTGTTTGAGTGGGTTCCTGTTTGGTTTACATTCACAATAGGGCTTGATATTAGCTCTACGATAGAGTTATAGGTATTGTTATGTCATATCTGTAGTTTATCTGCAATGTCGACATATTCAGCGCGCCAAAAAAAAAAAAATGTGATGTCAATATGCACGTTTCTTGAGCCAGAACATATGACAGTGAGTAGTGTTCTTGCGAACGTATTTAATAATATCTAATAGCATCTTAATTGGGGAATTTTATGGTAAAAAAGTATCGCACAATAGCGAAACCAAAAGATTGAAATGTCAAATTCACTTAGTATATGGTTTATCGATAATTCGAATATAGAAAAAATGTTTTCAGAACGCGCTAATAGCAGCAAGCAAATGTTCGGGCAGGATGTATTCGTTTACGGATAACTTATGATAACCATTTTTGTCTTTCAGCTCATTTCTTCCAACAAGTTCGGAATAAGTATATGGGTATATTCCGCGCCAGAACAAATGCTAGTAAGAGGTTTCTTGTGAACGTATTTAAAAATATCTAATCAGGCCTTAATTAGCGGATTTTATGGTAATAAAATAACTTATGTTTTTATTTATCGTTCAGCCATTATATGAAAATTGAACATTCGGGCAGGACAACGTCTGCCGGGTATGCAATTAAATTGTAAAAACAGTCAATATCTGTCACAATTAATAATTTTATGAACATAGGGTCTCATTTTTATTGGGGGTTCCATAAATAGGCTACGATTTAAGTATACATTTATTTCAGTAAAATTCTCAGTAAGAAAAGTCAGTTAGATCGTGTTTTTTGAAATACTTTTCTGTGAAATATAAAACAAAGCAGGCTAATTAACGCATGAATTTCCGTAAATATAACAGGATGCAGAGTGTTTACAGGTAGAATTTGTGCGGACAAAGAAAAGAGTAAATTAAAATGGAAGTACATTTTCCACCTGCTGTTTTCCTAGTTCACCGCGATAGCTTGTACTGAGATTATCGTATTGACGAATTATATTTAACTCATGCCCCAGAAGAGTGTGAATTACCTGTTTTACAACCAATCACAGTCGTGTTTCACCTCGATATTTATCACCTAAGTTTATCATATTAAGGAAAGCTCTTCCTTTTTTTTTTTTTAATATTCTGAACAGGTCATAGCATTATTTTTCAGTAACTGACTAAGAAATACGTTGAATATACCAATTTATATATTAAGGTGTAAGAATCCAATTATGTATGTGGCTACCAAATTGTATTTATATAGTGCACGAATGTAACCAGAAAACGCTTGCGAGATATAATAGAAAACAATTGTAGCAATTGATTGTGCCACAATAAAAGGAAACCACTCTTTGTACTTTCTTTAACGTATTATTTCCCAAGTAATAATGTTCCAGAAAAATATAATTGACATATTTAAATCGTAGGATATCAGAAATTAATTAATAACCTATAATGTTGGTTATAAACAGTTTGATGCGTTTCATTTTTTCTCCACTTGGGTGCATTCCTACAATATTGCGATCCTACTTGGCAATAAATAATATGATCTTGTTGCAGTGATGAACAAATTAAACATATCCGTTTCTCATTTGTTTTAAAGATCGCCGTTTACATTAAATAAATATATAAATATTTCGAAATTACTATTTTTGAATAATGATTTGTGAGTAAACTGCTTAATTTTATTCGTTAAATAGTCCTAACAAATGCCAGTCTTGATTTCCAAATTCTCTAGATAAATTCACTCGTCAAGCTCGCGGCATTACTTATGATAATGATAGCATTAAGAGACATATATTTCAAGGCATTAGGAATGGAACTCGTGTGGTTCTTGTTACGAAGCCTGTGCATTATCTAGTTCAATTCCCAAGACTCACTGTACAGGTCGTTGACCCCAATAAATTAGTAGTTACTTCGTTTACCTCTAGTACTGAGATTCGCGAGTTCAAATACAGTCAGATAACTTTAAGGATGTTAAAAAAACCTCGGAATGTTAATACAGCTCACGTACTTTAGATTTATATTACGTAAAAGAACTCACGGCTCAAATAAGGTGTCTTTGGGAAAAATCTCTATGTCGTTTCACGCCCAGATTTAAAATGTTTTTCTAGTGACGTCAAATTCTTAAAACGCGCGATTAAATAAAATAGGCCACTCCTTATATACTATGCAAGTCTTCTCTTTTGGAAAAGCAATTTCTCTACTGAAGATTGAGCGAAATTGTAATATCCATCCATCCACAGTAATTCTGCCCGAGGGCAGGTCCTTCACTACAATCATAACACTTCATGCTACGCTTTGCAGCTTTACTAGGGAATTGTAGGTGTAGTAGCTTCCCGTTGCTTTCCACACCGGTGAAGGATGATGATAATGATAAGGATGATGATGATGGTGATGGCCTATGATTTCGGGGACCGTTTGGGCCTTGAAGTTTTCCTTACATTTGTCTTACAGGTGAGGAAAAAGCCCGATAAAAACCTCACCCAGAAAAACTGTCCCGACCGGGGATCGAACCCGGGCCCGCTGCGTGACAAAGCAGCACGCTACCTCGAGACCACAGCGGTGGACAATTGTAACATAAGTTATTTTTATGAACAACAACGTGTCCAGCCAAGTCAAACAATTGTTACATTTGTGAGCCAGAACCGCGTAATACTACCCGGTATAATCGACATGATCATAATGACGATGATAGCGGTAAAGCAATTAAGGTTATTTGTAAATGTTGATCGTGGAGATCTAAAGTATCCCAGAGATGGTAGGAATTGAACTACTATTGTAATATCCAACTACTTTGTCTATAAATCACACGTCATAACAATGTAATTTATTTTAAAACTAATGTTAATCTTTAAATAAGTCAAATTATTATTTAATATCATGATATGAATTGAATCCCATCACAAGTAAACCTCTTCCTACAAATTGTTTCTTTCATGGACTACTCTGTTTATCATAAGTAATGCCACGAGTGATTTCCAAATTATCGATAAATTCACGACTCACGAAGTGAGGAGTGAATTTATCTAGAGAATTTGGAAATCAAGAGTGGCATTTGTTAGGACTATTTAACGAATAAAATTAAGCTGTTTACTCACAAATCATTATTTAACTATAGTTATTTTAAAATATTTATATATTTAATGTAAACGGCGATGTTTGAAAACAAATGAGAAACGATAGGTACGCTTCTACTGCTTCTTTTGTTTATCACTGCAACCAGATCATACTATTTATTGCCAAAGGAACGCAATATTGTAAGAATGCTCTCTAGTGGAGAAAAAATGAAACACATCAATCTGTATATTAATTCATTTTTGATGTCGTATGATGTAAATATGACAATTATATTTTTCTCGATTATTACCTGGGAAAAAATACATTTAAGAAAGTGCAAACAGTGGTTTTCTTTTTTTGGTGGTATAATCAATTGCTACAAATGTTGACATGTAAGCACTATTATATACAATCTGGTAGCCGTATTTGTTATAGGCTCAGTCACTGCAAAATAACGGTCAGACCTGTTCAGAATATTAAAAAGGAGGAGCTTTGTTTAATATATGATAATCCTAACACTGATAAATATTTCGTGAAACACGACTCTGATTGGTTGTAAAACAGAAATCATTGAAACGTGATTGGTCATTGACTCCCATTTGGGGCATGAGTTAAATAGTCTAAAGAAACTATTGCTTCCCATGCCAGAGACAGCGTTTTCAATCATGTATTTGTTTTAATTTTCTGTTATTAACATTTTTGTCTTATTTTATTTAGTCTGCTTTGTTTTGTCTACGACATTTACCGCATAACTTAAGTTCAAATGTTTTCCCCTTATACAACAAACAATGAAATAGAACAAATTTTATTATCTGAACTATTTACCCACATATGAATTTTTTTTTTTTGCCATGGACAGTCTCAGCTCTCTAGGACTTAAACACTGTGCGTGTGCATTTTTTAAAATGATGTACACTTAAAAAAAGAATCGGCCGACTCTTGATCTCAAGTATTTTAAGTTCTAACGCGCGATTCACACGAGTAAACTAATTATACAGTAGAGCTAGAATAAGTTTACCTTATTTCTTTATAAATCATTCTTTTAGCACAGCAAGCCAGCAAACGCTTAGCAAAGTGCTTAGTGACTTGATTCGTATGTAATAGGTCACACGTTCGTCCGATGAGATTAATTTTTTCAATTGTTAAAATGGGTGTTTTTTTTTATTTTTACGTCCTTCAACTCTTAAAAAAAAACGGTCCTCCTCCTCGTCCTTATCGTCGTTATCGTCGTTATCGTTGTTATTATTATTATTATTATTATTATTATTATTATTATCATTACTGTCATGACTATTACTTGTACTAAGAGCGGACGTGTCCAGAATGTTAAAGTACTTCGGAACTCCATTAGAAATGAATAATTTAAAGTGCAACAGTATATAAAAGTGCAAATTAACATCAGTGCAGTGAATAGTAATATCTTGTGTTTTAATAATAAATCATTATATATCAAAGATATTTATTTGGACAATGGAACATTACAATATTTTTCTCTACCACGAGTTTCCAGGAAATCATCCTTGTGGTCCTCCGTCAATTTCCAATTTATAAACTACGGTGAACTCCGCAGTCGGAGGACCCCTCCAATTTTATTCTTATATTATTATTAATATTACTATTATTAATAAATACTACAAGTATTAATATTACTATCATTATTCGTATTACTATTAATATTACTATTATTATTAATATTACTATTAATATTATTATTATTTTCATTATTATTATTATTATTATTTTCATTATTATTATTATTATTATTATTATTATTATTATTATTAATAATATTATTACTATGTCCACCGCTGTGGTCTCGAGGTAGAGTGCTGCCTTTTACGCAGTGGGCCCGGGTTCGATCCCAGTCGGGGCAGTTTTTCTGGGTGAGGTTTTTATCGGGGTTTTCCCTCACCTGTTAGACAAATGTCAGGAAAACTTTAAGGCCCAAACGGTTCCCGAAATCATATGGCCATCATCATCCTTATTATCATCATCATCATTCTTCACCGATGTGGAAAGCAACGGGAAGCTATCACACCTACAATTCCCTAGTAAAGCTGCAAGCATAGCATGAAAATGCTACGATTGCAGTGAAGGACCTGCCTTCGGGCAGAATTACTATGGATGGATGGATGGATTATTACTATTATTCATAATAATAATAATATTGTCCAGCATCTCGATGGGTTATTATTAGGCTGGACTTGACATATATAAACTAAATATTTTAATTAAAAGGTGAAAAGTTTGCCTCACTAATGTATAATAAATAAACACGTAAATATATGAAGCTGTATTATCTTTTATTACATAAAATCATAGCATTGTTATTAAAACGTGGTAACGCACACACAATTAAATTTATACCTGTAGCTAAATAGTGTTATAGGGTTTACGAAGGCAGGGATATTACTTACTATAGTGTAAAGTGGACGTAGATAACGTGGCAGGAATTAAACATTATAGGATGTATTTTGCGAAATTAAAAATGAACAAAAGAATAATGTCGAGGGATTCGAACCGTGCTTCCCATATATATCTCATCTTTTTGAAATTGGTTTTACGATCTACGCTACTCGAACGTCGGATACTAAGTGTCTAAATCCTAGTCGTCTTGTTTACTTTTACACTATGAACGACAGTTGAACTTTATTTGAAATGTCGCAATTTGCGTGATATTACATTTATCAAACACTCGTAAATATCTAGAAACATGTCGCCTTCACTGTTCTTTAAATATTTAAGACGTATTTAAAACATTTGACAATGCGTTACCTCGTGAACGACAGCTTTAGTTCTTTGAGAATGCGCAGTGGGCCATAACAGGGACTCTGCTTTTTCAAGCCGCTAATTTTTTTTGCTAAATGTATAAGTCACCAGTAAAACTGTGTGTGTATTTTTTAAGGAAGTACAAATCATGATATTGTGTTCATTTGTTAAGACGTTTGAATGTCTCTGACTGTATCCTTGATAAAGTCAGGACTAGCAAATGGGATAACCAGGTTAGAAACTCCGTAACAAAGAAAAACTAAATAAGATTTTCTTTTATAGTTTTTCTTAATTTATTAGATGTGTAAATATTGGAACCCTAACCAGCACATTCTTCTCTTGTTATTTAATTCGTTCCATTTCAAAGAGAGTCATGCCTTTAAATTGTTCTAATATAAATATCATTCTTGAAGATCGGATATAAGAGCACGACGCCAGACCACCCGGACGTGATAACGAAATAATATTTTATAACAATATAAAAAAGTTCGTAACTGATCTTACTGTATATTCTCCACATGTGAAAATTTTTCCGACTCTATCGATTTAAGTCACAGATGTGCTGTAGGCTACCATATCTAACAATTTAAGTAATCCTTGGATATAAAACGCGTTTCTCTGTGATAATTCTGAGGTTTTTACATCAGTACGGCGTCCAAATTGGGGGCACGCCGTAGCGTACTGGTTAAGGCACCAAGCTACAAGCCAGAGGGTCGAGGGTTCAAGTCCCGTTGGGGTCAGGATTTTTAAACTGACCCAAACCCTCTGGCGGCACTATGGCCCTGGGATCGACTCAGCCTCCAACGGAAATGAGTAGCAGACGCTTGTTCTGGAGGTAAAGGCGACCGTCACACAGGGCTGACAACCCGACTGACAAAGTGCCGATTGTCTAGAAAAATTGGGAGCCATAACCTCCTACTTCCCCAAGGGCCTCCGGGCCTGTTGTGAGATCACTTTACTTTACTCTTTACGCCGTCCAATTAGATTTGAAGCGAATAACCGTAGTTATTTCGAATTAATGTAATGTCTATAATCGACTAGTAAAGGCTATTACAGCTCTGTTTCCTTAAGGTATAGAATACTACGACGCATTCCATGAGCATTACCATAAGTTATGAAGTCATATTTAGGTTGAACGGGGGAGTTAAAACATTCCAAATTTACCTTGTATTTTATAGGACGAAGTTGACGAAATCTATGGGCGGGTGTTCGAGTACATTCGGTTGTTACACGCATGTGTACAATATTTTGATTTATCGCGGCTTGTAGAAAACAAAATACTTCAACACAAACTGTCGTAGCTGAAAATGAGAAGTGTCTAGGCGACATGAGATAAATCATGCTTTTTTTATAAAAAATGTAAACTAGGAACACTTTCATGATACTTTAAAGATAATTAATTTTCACATTGCGTCATAATGATTCTACATTTTATGGTATTTTCATTTTTCTACCATTTTCATTCGTACTATTCTTTTCTAAGAATATTCAGTAAAGAGTACAATACGGAGTATTCCCATATTCAGGTAAGTCTCCAATCAAAATATTTCACTAAATTGCTATCCACTCCCAATATATAGGCTTAAATGATATTTTCGTACGTTATGATAAATACACGGAAACATTGTTTATTATTATTATTATTATTATTATTATTATTATTAATTAACTCACTGGCACTATCTAACCCGTAGGTTCATGGCCGTGCGGACAACTCTCCGGACATACCTATCTTGAGCTAATATTTTCCAGTTATCGCGTATATACTTCACTTGCCTCAAATCATGATTAATGATATTCTCCCACCTCATTCTTAGTAAGTCAACTGGGAATTTTCCCTCTTGTATTCTTAGAAGAAGGTTCCATGCACCTCTTTCATGTCGTGCCCATGTCCTGCCCTACTCAGTCTACGAAACTTAACTGTTCTCATTATATCTGATTTTCCATATATATATATATATATATATATATATATATATATATATATAGATCATTTAGCTCACTGCTATGTAGCTTTCTCCATTCGTTTCTCTCTTCGTCTCTCTTTGGTGCAAACATTTTCGTAAAAACTTAGTTCTCAAAATACTAGTAAACTTCTCTCCTCGCTTAATGTCATGGTCCATGTTTCGGATTCATATAATATAACCGGGAGAATAATAGTTTTTTTTATAATTTGTGTTTAATTTTTTCTGAAAACACGACAACAGGTTGGACAAGAGCCCCTATAATGTATAATAGCATGCACTGAGCCTATTTTAATTCGTTTGTGCATATAATTCCTATTTGCAATTATTGTTCCCAGGCATTTGAATTCAGTCAATTCTTAAAAACTTCTCTAATCTGTCACTAGCCGTCTCCATTTCCATTATATATTTGTCTGGGTAAACATATATTTATAAGTCATACGCTATAAAATAAGTATCGGATGGAGGTATGCGTGGCTAATGCATTTCGTCTAGCCTATCAAATTCGATCAGTGCTACACAGTTGGTGCTAGGCAACTCCTAGTTGTAAATATATGTTCCTATTTTTCATTGAAATCGAAAAACAATATTCATCAGATTTCACTTTGAAGTATACCACTGAATAAAGCATGAAATTATGAATCTGACTGTACATGACCTTTATCATACGATTTGTACAGCTAGAGTTATGAGCATATGTTGACACAAGTGCTGAGTTCAGCTAAACAACACATTTCCATTTGTTTTAGTTTCATTCGTTATCTGCTTTTTTGATACCCAATATTACCACATTAAGCATTCAAGATAGGAATACCATTTGAATACCTGGAGACAGTAAATGGCTCAGACTTCTGGCCGGAAGGGGTTACTGATAGAACGCTATCTTTTCGGAGAACATTTAGAAACAAAGGAGTCTCAATCGACTGTTAACGTTCTTAATTGGAATGCGGAAGGTCTCACAAGTGCACTGAAATATATACCAGTAGAGGAACTACTAGAATATGACATAATGGTATTCACAGAAACATTAGCAACGGAACAGATCAACATAGAGGGGTTATACGGACTACACTCGTACGGAAGGAAAACGGATGGCAGGCCGACAGGTGGCGTATCATGCTATCTGAGGCCATCACAGGGGAACTTCAAAGTAATACACAAAGACGAAGAAATACTCACAGTGAGAACAGACAACATCACAATCGTAGCAGTATACATCCGACCACAAGCAACCACGGAGGAAGTGATAGACAGTTTAATAACAGCAATAGCAGACACGGAAGAAGACGAATCCGTCATAATAGTTGGAGACATCAACTGCTGGATAGACAAGAAGAACACAAGACTGAAGTAGTTCTAGAGACACTGAGAGACAAGGGTTACACCCTAACCAATAAGATGGAACTGCCAACATATATAGCGCACAATGGAACAAGCGCGATCGATTTACTGCTATATAAGGGAAAAGATCTAAGATTAATAGAACAAAAGGGGCTATGGTCATCAAACTTAGCACCCATCAGGAAACACATACCGATAGCAACAAGACTGGAAAAGACAAAGGCCAGAAATAGACCAAACAAGGAAACCACTATAAACAGGATATCAAGAAAACTAGATGTAGAACAAATACGAAAAAACACGGAGAACATAGATAAAGCTAAAACGAGAATTAAGGAAGGTCTATTGGACAAAGCACTAGACATCACTAACAACCTTATAAAGAACGCCTGTCAACCAACATCAAAAGAAGAGCACAACCGTGGTTCGACAGGATGTGCTACACAGAACGGAAGGAAACACTAAAAGCACTAAAGCAAAGGAATCCAAAAATCAAGTAGACCTGGAACGATACGCCCAGAAAACAAAACAGTACAAAAACATCATAAAATACAAGAAAAACCATTACATAGAAATGAAAGCCCAACAGCTAGCCGATAAGCAGAAAAGGACCCTTCCCTGGTCTTAAGGAGGAAACCCAGAGGAGTGATGAAAGAAATACCGATAGATGATTGGGAAAACCACTTCACAAAAATACTGAATGAAGAAACAGAACAGAAGCTTACGAAGTCAATACTACCAGGAACCCAAGAACCCTGAATCTGGAAATGGAAATCACAGAGGATGAAATAAACAAATGCGTGAAAAAAGAAAAAATAAAAAGAGCCACAGGACCGGATCAAGTAGCATACGAACACCTAAAGGCATCAGCTGGCGTGCTAATATCAATATGGAAAGAACTGTTTAACAAATGCCTAGAGACGAGAACCATACCAGAACAATGGAGAAGGGCTACCCTAAAATGCTGTATAAATGTAAAGAAAACACGGGAGACATGAACTCATACAGCGTTGTACTGGAGAACACCCTGTTTAAAATCTTTAGGAAGATACTGACAAACAGATTGATGGACATCACAAAATTAAACATCCCAGAAAACCAATTCGGATTTAGGAAAGGAAAATCCACTCTGCAAGCAGCATCTGCATTATTATATGAGATAGAAGCAGCCCTCTACAGACCGAAAGGGAAATACTACGTGGTCTTCATAGATTATGAAAAAGCGTTCGATTATATAAACAGAAAAAAACTACTCACGAAGATGAGGGACATGATTGGAAACGAGCACCCCATTGTTGGAATAGTACACGACATAATGAGGCGAAACTGGTTAAAAATAACAGATGAGGTTGCGGCATCAGACGAGGTTATGCAAACTAATGGGATACTACAAGGAGACCCCATCAGCCCGCTGCTATTTAACATAATGATGGCTGACATTGGGAAAGCAACAAACGGGACCACGCTGGTAATGTATGCGGATTACATGGCCATTGGGGCAGAAAACAAAGAAGAATTGCAAAAAGGCATAGATGGAATACAACGATGGGCTATGGAAAATGAGTTCAAGATAAACAGTAACAAGACCGTACAAATGGTTTTCAAGAAAGGAGGAAGAACAGCGGCAAGTGATAATCTAAAACTAGGAGAAGAACCGATAAGAATGGTCAAAAATTCAGATATTTAGGCATAACACTGCAGCCAACAACAAAATCTTTCAGCGCACATGTGCAGGAGAGAGCAGCAGCAGCAGCTATAAGAGCTATGTGCAGTATCAAAGACATCACATCGTTAAAATTAGTCACAGCCATGAAATTATTCGCATCAGTGATCACCCCGATCGTCACCTACGGATAGAACTGATATGGGAGAAACTATCGACCAGCGATTTGGAGAGGTTAGAAAAAGTAAAACCAATATTCATCAAAAAGGCATTAGGTGCAAGCAAATACACACCAAATAGAATGGCCTATATGCTAGCTAGAGAAACCTTTTTCCTAGAGGACCTGAGGCAAAGGATACTACTGCCAGCAACGGAGCCATATAAGAAAGTCTTCGAAAAAAAGAAACAGAGAGAAAAAGAGATCGACGAAGATTTCTACGCCTCATATGCCATGGTAAACAGAGAGTGGACTGGAAGTAACCAACCACAAAGGCACAGAATCATAGGTTTAGCAACACACGGATATCATCACAAAATGTGCAAAAATACAAAAATCCACCAACCGAGTGATTCGTGTGAATGCATGATATCCAACAAAAGTGTGAGCGATACCATAACAAACAATGCAGAATATGGGCAGGATCACTGAACGAACTCATAAAAGACAAATCATAAACTTATAACTTAATGCTCTTTCGAGTGCCTCTTACCAACTTATTAATATTACCACATTCAGTACCAGGCACTGAGCAGGGTATTTAAACCCAAAGGCCAGCCATTTAAATACCCAGCTACCCTTTTCGTGGCACTTCAGAAAATCGACCATTATTCACAAACTATTAGTCCTAGAAAATTCAAATTTTGTACATACCTAAAGGCGATATCCGAGTAGATGTGATGGTGAAATAACGTGGGTATTTGACATCACATGGTATCGGCGTATCAATTTCAGGAAGTGGAAGTTCATCTTCACTTTCACTTTGTGAATCTTCTAATTCAGGAATCAGTTCATCACCTGAATCATCATTATACAAATTATTCACCAATTCTCCTTCAGTGAGATATTTTTCTTTCGCCAAACAACAGCGCGATAACGAGGAACGTGTACGACTGCATTGGCGCCTGGAGTCAAGTTTGGGTGAACGAATTCCATGTGTTGTTTGTTTTAAATAAAGGGGATTCACCAAGGTTAAACGTGTCAAACGGGAATAGAGAATGTACATTTACATGCCATCTATGATTTCCAAGACATACTAAGCCAACACAATATTTAGCCGCCGAATATAAACGCGGTTTGTTCGCGCCCGCTATAAAGCGAGTTAACTGACCGACGACCGCATACACGATAGTCTCTTTAAACGCCTTAACTGGTTTACGGTGCTGAATGTGAAAGCGGCCCCTACACGATTCATATTTACGTCAATATATTGCACAATAATTGGCATTGTACAATGATAATGAGCGTGTGTAGATCACATTGACAGATTGCGCAATATATTGAGTCAAACAAAAATAGTTTGATATTTATTATGCAATTTAGTAAATATTGCTTCGTCTGTTGGCAATATTGTGCAATAATAGTTACGTTCTGTGTTGCTGTCTTCTTATTATTCCACATGTTGACTGCACTAGTATCACCCGCGAACTAATTTATTGAGCAATAATATCGCACCGTGTGGGTTGGGCAAGTAATACTGTTGTACCCTTAGACAAAACAAATGAGTCATCTCTTGATTCTATCAACCGATCGAGGAACTTCGTGAGCACTCGCAGAAGCCTTATTCACATTAACACGTTTTCAGTAATTGTACTGTGTTGTTTGATAGTTAACGCAGTGCACACTCAAGTAACATAAAACAGAGAGCTTGCCTTTGTGTGTTTCCGTGGTCGAGAGGTTTAACACACAACATCTGCGTTCGTAACCTCATGGCTTCGATTCCCGTTCTAGCATTTCGCCTGTAATATAATTTCATATTTAATTTTATATTTGAGTTTTATGGCTTTAATGCACACACAAAATACATAAGTAAAAACAACGTAATAATTAAATGATGAAAGAAAATAATATCTTCTAAAATGAAAACTTTAACAAAATTAATATCGGGTGTATGAACCCTCAGCATCTATTACCGCCCTCAATCTGCGAGGCATTGATGCAATCAAATTTCTACAGTCACGTGGACTTTCAGCTAGAGCAACCCAGACGTCCTGAATTTGTGCCCATAAGCCATCTTTCGTCTTTCGTGCATCTGCAGGACAATTGGAGTTCATTATAAACAAATTTGTTACAGGCTGTTGCTTTTGAGCAGAACGTGTGCGCATCAGTCTATTAAAATCAATACATTGGCATTACCTAGAACAAACCCTGAATGTGGTAAAATACTTGTTACAATAACAACATTAACATTGATTTAGTTCAATTGTCAAAATAAAATGTATTTAATTCATGAAACATTTTAATACAATTATCACGAAAAAAAACTACATAATTGAGGACGCGAATCTGCGACCTTCATTGACAGAACCAGTGACTGCATGCTTTACCGCTGACCTATCAGGGCACGTAGGAGTATCTTCACTCAGTTCATGCCAAATAACGCAGTAGCTCAGGGCCTGCATAATTATTACTAGTTTACTAGTGTGAACCCAGCGCTGTGTCGAGTAGGACTTAGAAGCAATATGCGTTCAAGAGATCACACATTTTTTTTTGTCTAAGGGTGTACAATATATTGACGTAAATATTTATCGTGTAGGGGGCGCTTTACATATCAATCTTTGTTAAGAATTGTTTGTTATCGGACGTGCTGTATATGAGCGAAAATTGTCCTCTTAATGTTTAAGTGATAGTTCTATGTTGTAAGCGGAAACGTTCACCTTCCTAGGAAATGTATAGCCTATATTTATTTTTTTTATGCTAGAGTGTTCCATAGTGTAAATAATGTATCTCTCTAAGCCAAGTACGAATATCATAGGTAACAGGCCTAAAGGAAAAAATTATACACTCGCAGGTACGAGCTATAATTTTTAATGTGTGCACTCATTTTAATGAATTGTCGTCGGAAGGAGTGCGAGTTATAACGGAATGTTCTAAATGTTAAAAAAACGTACAGCTAGGGCAAGTAATGTAAGTGTGAGTTCGGTGTCACGTGTTTTTAAATAATCAATACGAGAATAGTTATTGGTATGAGTTGCATAAGGAAAGGAAAAAAAAACATATAGAAAACATTTTGGGCCGTCTTGAAACAGCTCCATCCTCTTGTAAAGTTTGTTTCACAAATTGTAACACTAGTTGAGAATGTTGCTGTAATTGTTGATGGTTCAATGAGAATTGCACCAAAGAATTCTGTAGAAAGTAGTGGTTCGTCTGACATTGTTGGTGCTTTTGATGTGTTCTGACAACATTCCGGGCATACGTCAATTAATGGTGTAATGTGAGTAACTTCTCTGGACACAAGTAAAGTGTTAGATGATGAAGTGATGTCTACATACTGTAAATATTGGAGCAAGAACACATTTCCACACAATTATGAGGATAGACTGGTGGGATGGAATTTGGAAGAGCTCACAAATCAAGATGAATGTTCACTTTATGGAATTATGTCGAAATAGATATTCAAAACTTTCCTGAAACTTCACAAAATGCAACAATACGGTGCATCTAATGGTATAAAGAAACTGGAATTTGTTGGGCATGCTCAGAAAATAATGGATATAAAGCTAAGAAATGCTGTAAAAATACGAAAACAAACAATTTTGAACGGGGATGAATAATTTTGAATGAGGAGCTTGAGGTCCCACTACAGTGGAAATAGATTACTTTAATATATGGTCTAGCTATAAGAAGAAATGCGTGAAATCTAGGAGCAATGAGAATTGCAATTTGGCTATATATTTCCATAAAATAAGTATTGACGATGACCGGTCCAATGACCTATGCCCCAAAGGCCAAGATTCCTGATGCAAATACCCCATCGGTACAAGGATTTTCTTCCATAAGACATATTGGAAATTATAAAAATCTGTGTTCAGAATGATAATCTGTTGAAAAACTGTATGTATGGGCGTACTCAAAATCCAACTTCATGTTTCACCGTTTCATGTGGTAGTGACTACAACAAGACGCATTTTTGCAGTAGAAGACCCTCAAACGTGGTGCATTGAATGTAGTCATAAGTTTCAATGATGACAGCAGCATACGTTGCTGGAGAACATGAACATTGAATCTGGACACAACATTGTGGCAAGGATTGAAATAAATTGACAGACTACTTATTGCTGAACCTAATGAAGCTCCAGAAATGACGATCAGCATTAGGAAAAGGGTGCAGAAGAGAAAAATTGATGACAGTACAGGGTAAGCAGCAATATTATGTAACCGGGGTTTCTATAATAATATTTATGGCAAATGAGAAAAGTTCATGTTTCAAATTAATTTATCAAAGTCATATTATCAAAGCTTTGGTATACCTGTCTAATAAACTCTTGAAGCTATTAACTCCTCATTATGGTTGCCACTGATATCCTCAAAGAAATGTTGTAATTTGTTTGATATTTAATGTTACCTCACAGTATCCGCACAGAGAATCTTACTATATATTCCTTAACTTATAACAAAATATTCATAACATATGCAACACATATTTAAAAAAAAATATTGTATTTTTTACCTGTAATTCCCCCATATACCCTGTGACTACGCAACAAATTCACCAACCTATTTCGCAAAACAGAGGGTAAAAGTATATTAATACACACATATATATATATATATATATATATATATGAATAAGAAAGTTTTCTTGGGTTTCCGCGTCTTGGATTCAAGTTCGGCCTCTGGCCACTGATTCCGACGTTTCGGCATGATCCCACATACCATTTTCAAGGAATGATAAGTTCGAGTCACAGGTTTAGGTCTTATATAATTAAACACGCAGAGTTTTCGCTATGGTCCGTTTCCGAAGGAGTACACCCATTAGTTTAGTTAGGCCTATATATATATATATATATATATATATATATGAATAAGAAAGTTCTTGGGTTTTCCGCGTCTTGGATTCAAGTTCGGCCCTGGCCACTGACTCCGACGTTTCGGCATGATCCCACATGCCATTATCAAGGAATGATAGTTCAATTATATAAGACCTAAACCTGTGACTCGAACTTATCATTCCTTGATAATGGCATGTGGGATCATGCCGAAACGTCGGAGTCAGTGGCCAGGGGCCGAACTTGAATCCAAGACGCGGAAAACCCAAGAAAACTTTCTTATTCATACTTATATCCGCGAAAATCTGCAATATAACATATATATATATATACATGCATTTATTTCTTCCACTCTGAATTATGTTATTCAAATTCAAATATTCAAAAGAGAATTTAACCAAATACGTTAAGTATGTCACAGAATCAATGGACAATGCCCTAAAAATGTCCATATAAAATTTCAATAATCTGCTTTAAACCCTCTCTTAACTGCTACTCGTAATGTAAATTAATGTCAATTATAAATTTATTTTAATATCTTGAAGACCTGGTTGTTTTAATTAATAATTTTACTTGTAGACAATGTAATAGAAATGATATGCACAAATCATCCTTATTTATTTGTGAATATACAAGTGATAATACTCAACAAAATACATATGAAGAAATTGTCCCTATTTACTTCGATATTAATTTATTATATTTTGAAATATAGTACATTCTGTTAATTCCTAATGATTGCTCCCGAATTACGTATTAACATTAAAATTAATAAACTTATTATATGAAGTGATAAATAATCACAACTTTTTAAAACATATTATTTCCGAAACTAACATTAGAAAATAACAAAAACATTATAAATTGATGATTTAGATTAGGAAGGCCTACTATGTTTACATTTATTGCACAATAAAATAATTTACTACCATATCATAGTTCCAATAGTAGATTCTTGGTAAAACATTATTTAATTGGACCATTCGAGATATTTTGCTTTTACTTTTAATATAATATTCTATGAAGCGCTGTAACCTAAAGCGTTGCCCTCCCCTTTGCACGTATATTAAAACCGATTTATCAGCATCTTCATCTGGCAATATCTTAGCTAAGTAATAACGGAAACCACGTCTTGTGTGCATCCCAGTATTAGACAAACCAAGAAATTACTCAACGATTGACATCAACCTTTCGCAAGAATACAATCTCTCTGCCCGATACATTTCTGATTCCGGTATTGACATCAACCTTTCGCAAGAATACAATCTCTCTGCCCGATACATTTCTGATTCCGGTATTGACATCAACCTTTCGCAAGAATACAATCTCTCTGCCCGATACATTTCTGATTCCGGTATTGACATCAACCTTTCGCAAGAATACAATCTCTCTGCCCGATACATTTCTGATTCCGGTATTGACATCAACCTTTCGCAAGAATACAATCTCTCTGCCCGATACATTTCTGATTCCGGTATTGACATCAACCTTTCGCAAGAATACAATCTCTCTGCCCGATACATTTCTGATTCCGGTATTGACATCAACCTTTCGCAAGAATACAATCTCTCTGCCCGATACATTTCTGATTCCGGTATTGACATCAACCTTTCGCAAGAATACAATCTCTCTGCCCGATACATTTCTGATTCCGGTATTGACATCAACCTTTCGCAAGAATACAATCTCTCTGCCCGATACATTTCTGATTCCGGTATTGACATCAACCTTTCGCAAGAATACAATCTCTCTGCCCGATACATTTCTGATTCCGGTATTGACATCAACCTTTCGCAAGAATACAATCTCTCTGCCCGATACATTTCTGATTCCGGTATTGACATCAACCTTTCGCAAGAATACAATCTCTCTGCCCGATACATTTCTGATTCCGGTATTGACATCAACCTTTCGCAAGAATACAATCTCTCTGCCCGATACATTTCTGATTCCGGTATTGACATCAACCTTTCGCAAGAATACAATCTCTCTGCCCGATACATTTCTGATTCCGGTATTGACATCAACCTTTCGCAAGAATACAATCTCTCTGCCCGATACATTTCTGATTCCGGTATTGACATCAACCTTTCGCAAGAATACAATCTCTCTGCCCGATACATTTCTGATTCCGGTATTGACATCAACCTTTCGCAAGAATACAATCTCTCTGCCCGATACATTTCTGATTCCGGTATTGACATCAACCTTTCGCAAGAATACAATCTCTCTGCCCGATACATTTCTGATTCCGGTATTGACATCAACCTTTCGCAAGAATACAATCTCTCTGCCCGATACATTTCTGATTCCGGTATTGACATCAACCTTTCGCAAGAATACAATCTCTCTGCCCGATACATTTCTGATTCCGGTATTGACATCAACCTTTCGCAAGAATACAATCTCTCTGCCCGATACATTTCTGATTCCGGTATTGACATCAACCTTTCGCAAGAATACAATCTCTCTGCCCGATACATTTCTGATTCCGGTATTGACATCAACCTTTCGCAAGAATACAATCTCTCTGCCCGATACATTTCTGATTCCGGTATTGACATCAACCTTTCGCAAGAATACAATCTCTCTGCCCGATACATTTCTGATTCCGGTATTGACATCAACCTTTCGCAAGAATACAATCTCTCTGCCCGATACATTTCTGATTCCGGTATTGGCATCAACCTTTCGCAAGAATACAATCTCTCTGCCCGATACATTTCTGATTCCGGTATTGACATCAACCTTCGCAAGAATACAATCTCTCTGCCCGATACATTTCTGATTCCGGTATTCTACGTAGGCATATCTCATCAAATGTTTTGGCCTCCATGTATCTAATTTTTCATAAAACTTCAGCAATGTATTAAAAATATAATATACTGTTTAATAAACATTTAACAAAAATAACATGCTAACGTAATCTCTTCAATGCCTCGTTTTAGATCATTTCTCTCTTTTCCATGAAGACAATTCTTAACATTCTTAGCATTCTTTTGTTATTTTCTCACTGAATTGTATTGTTAATTTCATTTCTCCGTGGCTCATTTGTATGTTGTTGGAATTTAAATATTTATCGAACTCTTCCTCTAAATGTATAGAAGTTTACAAGTTCCTGCACGGGATGATCTGTTAACGAGAGTATTTGTCTGTCAAACTCAGCCGTAAACAAAGATTAGCTAATTCTTACTTATTTATTAAAATAAAGAAATTAGGCATAGTTTGAAATATTATTGTACATTTTGAAACAATTATATTATTTTACTAAATCATTTTGAAATGTTGGTCTCTGATATATTTCGGTCGTGAACATTTCAACTTAGTTAAAATCTCATCTTAAATTCTTCTTATGTAAATAATAGTACAGTAACTCTTTTATGGATACGATATGCTGTAAGTAACAATTTATTGCATTTATTTTTGCAACAAAACCATAATATTCTTAAATCGTAAACAGTTTTAAATATTATTTGGAAATTATTTGATGCTTTAATACAATTCCAGATTTTTAAAAAAATATGGTTACTTGTTTGGTGCCTAATGTGCAGAATCTAACGCAGGAATCATTTAGTAGCCTTGCTCTCCAGAACTTCGAAATTTTGGAAGTTCCATTTTGACGGTTGTACATTTGTTGAGGTGTCCATCATACATTTGTTCCTCTTAACAAATTGTATAAAATAATTAAGAACTGAAATACCGAACTTTATTGTCACTAACTGTTGGTAATATCTTTCGGTCACAATTACATTTGTATATTAATTAAATAAAAATAAAGCGTAGTTTTATTTGATTTTCATATTTATTATATAATTCAGTACAGCTGTTTCGGTACACTGTACCTTCTTTGATACATGTTAAATTATGAATTGTGTTCCAACTGATCTAAGCAGCAATACAACAATATTTATTTAATTTTTTTTTAAATTTAACAAAGGGGTTTCATTCAAATCAAGTGAGAAATCAGCAGTTTGTCACTACTTTTCAATTTATCTATTTCTACAGTCTCGAAAATATCTAACTTCTTACCCTTATCACGAACATGTAAAATTTAACATGTTTTTGATAAGGGTAAGAAGTTAGATCTTTTGGAGACTGTAGAAATAAATAAATAAATTGAAAAGTAGTGACAAACTGTTAAATTCTCAACTTGATTGGAATGAATCCCCTTTGTTAAAAAAAATTAAATAAATATTGTTGTATTGTTGCTTAGATCAGTTGGAACACAATTCATAATTTGTTAACATATCTGAAGAAGGTACAGTGTACCGAAACAGCTGTCACTGAATTATATAATAAATATTAAAATCGAATAAAACTACGTTTTGTTTTTATTTCATTAATAAATATAGATTTTCATCAAGTAAACACCAACTCAATTGATTATATTTTTACATGTTTTTTTTCGAAAATAAAATGCTAGTGTTAAAATGTTATTTTCTGTAGATACGTAGTCTCACTGCATGACTGGCGTGTTGAGTTTAAGTATTCAACGTACACGTTTTCAAGTTACTTAGTGATGTAACCACATTCTGTGGCTGTACAATTAATCCATGTCTGCCCTCTAGCCACTTCAACATTACAAACTGTGTAGGGAGTTTGTGGTTTGAGGCTGCTTCTACTATCATAGATCCTGCACTAAATTCCTACATCATTAAATAAAACAACATTTTAAAGCACGCTGCATCCGAGACAAACATATTATATTAATGTATTTCGATTTAAAAATATACCCAACATTTTTTCTTTATACGCATGTTAAAAATATCTGAAGACTAAGAATCTATTGAGAATGTTTATATTTTTTCTCTAAATCAAATATAACGAAGTTGAGATCTCTCAGGAACTCAGCATTCTTCAGGGCTGTTATCACATGCTTATCAGAGGTGCTGGTCGAGTACTGCAACACCACCGATGAACACCACTTTATCATAAAGTTAACCGTGTTCACTCCAATCATCCATCCATATAATTCTGCCCGAAGGCAGGTCCTTCACTACAATCATAGCATTTTCATGCCATGCTTGCAGCTTTACTAGGGAATAGTTGTAAATACTGCATTTGATAATGTGTCCAAAAAGTTTAAGACGTTTAACGTTTAGCTTATATACAGATTTATTTTTTGACCAATTATACGAGACACATTAATAGGCCTAAAACCCTCATTTGGTCCACTTCTAACTTTTATTTAAATTTTGAACACTCCCTACAGATATGTTGAAATATATGTAAACACTTACAAGTCAGAATAAAATATACTTTTTTAAACTTTGATCAATGCATGGCCACTCATTATTTAATTGTAAAATTATTCACGTATACTGATTATGGTTTGTATTGAAATAAGAGTATATTACGATGCGAGGTTGGGAAGTGGAAACTAAAACCCTCGCTTTCGCTCGGTTTTAAAACAAAATCCTCGATTCTGTAAAAAAAAAACGTCACAAACGGGCGTTGTACATTACTTTTACTCGATGGTGTTTTCAAAATAATGAATAATAGTAAAATAGTAACATTTTTGTTGGAAATATTTGCGATCATTATATACAATTGACTAACGTTAACAGATTGAGCAATGTTTATTACTTCGAACTACAGGAGGCCGTGAGGCCAATTAGTGATAAAATTGTGCAAGTAAGTATTTATTGTTTTATATTGTTTCAAATCAAATTTTGTTCATTTAAAATGCATTGATTTATTGCGTTTAATGTATATTAAAACTACAGTTTGGTTCTTTTTTTGTATATACATTATATGTAATATACATAGACGGCAGTGGTTTTACTTCTCACACGCGTTTTGTAATATGTAATATTACAGTACGTCATTTTATTTCAGTATAGTTATTTAGGTTGGCAACCCTGAAATGTAGGAAGATGAACTCTCGATCATGATCACCATTGCTCTAAGAACGACAAAACGCACTGTCGCGCAAAAATATTTATATACATATATTTGTTCGAATTTAGAAAATGTGTAAGTAACTTCCAAACTTTGGAATTGGAGTAGCGCAGAGCAGATTTCAACTTGACTGGAGCTTAAACCTTTACAAACAGTAATAGCAGAACATGTAATTTATGTGTGCTGTGCGTGATCAGTGCGACTCCCAGAAGCTTAGCAAATCACTGTACATACATGTCAATCTGTTAGTAATATATTAATCCCTGCTCCAATATGTCCATTTCTCTTCATTACGGAGGTTCATATTGAATGACTTGCTAAAGCTTAGAGATAATAAAAATCTGAATTTTATGAAGTATGTCCTCTAGTTTACGAACAAGAATGCCAAGTTTCAAATCATAATTCTCTCACTCCATAGGCTTAAGCAACCCGTAAGTTCTAGGGGCGAAGTATAATGGCATTGTCATTGTTCTGTACCCTCAGCCAATCGAATCCTGGTCATGTCTTCAAAAGTCGAATTGAACAAAAGTATATTCTCAAACCTAATCTGAATCTTCCTGATCTTCAAACAATGGTTTCACAATAAAAAATGCTAAATAATTTATTATATTCTCCATGACCTGTCCATGTAAATCCGTTAGCCTCTATCATCTTCAAAATAGTATAATATAAATTATAGAGCTCCTTATCCGTCTTCAAGGAAAACTGAATATTCCTGACTAAAGTTAATTTTACACGATGCGTTTATTAGCTTCGTTCTTGTCATCTGGTCATACTAGCACTTATCGGAGGCACATTTCTTGTCATCTGGTCATCCTAGCACTTGTCGGAGGCCACTTGTGCTAAATGATTGCAGCAAGAGTCATGTGATTATTCCATTTATACCGACGACTCTCGTATCTCTGGAATGATGGATCTTAACTACCTAGTTGGATATGCTTTTGTGGTATATGCTAATGAAGTTGAGATCTTTCATAAAGTATACAAGCTTACTTTCTGATGTACAATATTTTCAAGCAGAGCTCTTAGCTCTATTTCAACGTGTGGAACGGGATATAACTACTAACAAGTCTTCTTGTATCTATAGTGACTCCCAGGCAGCACATTCCACTATCAATGACAGATTCAACCGTCACTCGATTGCAACCCCCATACGAACAAAATCATACCAATATCTTGAAAATGTTTGCCTAGGCTGGATTATAGGACATGGTGGAAACTACACGAAATGAACGTGCAGATTTTCATGCCGTATCAGCTGTTAATTCAAAAATGGATGATTTTTACTCCTTCTGTCCTCTATCTTATATTAAAGAAGCATTGAGAAAAGATCTTATACAAAATTGGAATGCTAAGAGTTTAAACAGTATTAATGGTGCTTTGACAAGAAATTTATTATTTTTCAACTGTGTTTGAGCGAATAAAGTGCAAATACGTAGAACCAAATTTTGTGTAAACACAATTCATGACTGGACATGGTAAATTTTGACATTATTTGGAACGATTTAAAATAGGTGCAAATACTTGTATTTGCAAGCCAGACTATCTCACATATTGTTATATGAGTGTTCCGCATTTGATTCCAAAAGACTTAAATTATTAAAAACTTATGTTATTACCAAAATAGATTTCAACTGCCTTTGTCAAATATTTATGTAAGACGTGCTGCTATAGAAAGCTGTGTGACTTCATCTCTCATACTTTTAAGAAACTTTTAATTAGTTTTTGGTTTGTTAATTTATTAATTTATTTGTTCATATTACATTACATTATTATTGATACGTAACGCTAGAAATAAATCATAATCTGAATTAATGTAAATAATTAATTGTATTTTCATTAAAACCCTAACATACCTGATAGTGAAGTAGGGTTCGCATTATTGGAGATTGAATATTAACCTCTTCTAGTCCTCCCAACCTGTAAGGCCATTCTTCGTTGGCTTTAATTACTGGGGATTCAGAATGCTCGCATATACACTAAATAAATATGTGATGGGAATGTCATTTATCAGCATCCTAAGGAGATAATTGTGTGGAGACAGAACCATTACAGTCCCTAAATATGTAATGTAGAGAAGTATGCAATTATTTATTGAAATCGCTGGACATTCAGTTATTGACTAAAAGTCAACTTGGTGACGGCTGCATCTCATTTCGATATTTATAATCTTAAAGAGTTGGCATTCATTAGGATACGAGTCTTTGTAGCAGAGAATATCAGAATTTTAACAGAATTAATACTTTATAATAATTTAAAAATCTAATAACACAAAGAAAATTACAAGTATATGTATAGAAAATATGCGATTAATTTGGTACATACTAAAAAAACATATAGAATAGAATTAGAATAGAATATATTTATTTAGCCTAAAAAATATAAATGTTTAAATAAATTTGATGGACATTCGAGTAAAAACTTTCATTAATTAATAACCACAAATATAACAATGAATTATAGGGCAACGTACTTTCTACATTTAGGAAGTTTATGTTTTATTGTTAATTTTATTAAACACTTAACGTATATATCCTACTCGAGTATAAATAAAATATGAGGAAAATGTGCGATAAACAAGTACAATTTACATAATTATTTTATTCATTCTATTAATGGGGATAATGTGATGACAATTTTGTATATTAAAATAAACGAACCTGAAGAGTATAATATATTATCTCTGCGTTAAAGCATTATATGCTCTACTATTCAATTTTGTTCTATAGTATGACATTTTGAGAAAGAAGACCTGTAAGCGAATTGTATAAATAAGGTGTTAGTTTATGTGACAGATAAAATATGCTAAGGGCCAACACGCACATTCAATTAATTACAAATACGAAATTGGGACTAGACGTAAACATATATGAAACTAATTACCGGTAGTTGGTGTAATGCAGAAAGAAATTACATATATGCTTAATTCCGGAAATACATACACTTGTGCATTATAGGAACTCTTGTCCTTTCAACGTCTCTCAAGAAAAGTTTAACTTAAAATATACAGAACTGTTATCCTCAAAATTATACTATATGGATGCGAAACATGGGCAGTTATTTTAAGTCCGGATAAAATTGAGAATGAAGTTCTTAGAAAACTTTTAGATCGAATGGAGGCGAATAGATGGAAGGCGAATGGGGAAGACTACATACATAACAGTGAGCTACATGATATTCGTTAGAAACCACATTCATGAAGAAAAAGTTAAGTATTGTA